>VDFB02009585.1:0-42468 GCA_007258455.2 Sequoia sempervirens | reverse complement strand
ATGCCAAAAGTTTTTCAGTTTGATCTGATCAAGGACTCATTCACCAATAAAGGCGAATGGTTCTTGGTTAGGTATTTTTTAAAAAAAAATTGAATGATTTCAAGCTTTCAATAACGTCTTTCAGCTCTAGGTATGAGATAGTAAGTTTCAATTTCAAATTTTTAGAAATACAATGTGAAAATGCAATGAAATAATGTATGCAAAGACCTAATTTAAAATTCAATGTTGTTTTGATTTTCAAATGCAATTTTATGAGATCTAAATGATATGAAAAATGACTGATTTGTTTTTATACTTTTCAGATTTAGAGTATGCAAAACCAATGCAATTATAAACCTTAAATGGGATGCAACTTTGAATGCAAAGCAAGAAACCCTAAATGAGATCTAATTCAATGCACATGAAATGCAAGTGAATCCAAGATCTAATCTAGGATGCAATGGAAGAATTCAAAATAAAAAAAATGCAATATTCAATAGGTCGAGTTCACCAAAATGAAACATAGAAAATAAGGGTTCATCAAGGTGAATGGATCAAGATGACATGAACTGCTAATTTTCACTATGAAACATTCAATTATGAGAGCCAAAATTCCAAAATAACAATTAGAAACCAACCCTAACTATTATAGCAACTATGAGGGTAAATTTTAGAGCTCAAAATGATGTGTACCTTATTGCAAGAAGGTTGTTTTTAGGGCACTAAGGACTCATTGGCCTTTCGTGGTAAATGGGTCCCTATTAAGGTTCCTAAAACTAAGATCTGGGTTATTTTCCTTGATATTTTCACTCTTAGATCCCTATTTTCCAGCTCCCAAAAACCTATAACAAAGTTTGTAGCTTCAATTCTATGTTCTTGCACTATGAATGTTAACTTTGTAATTTGTCAACTTTTAAAATTTTGCTTCAAGTCTTGTTCTCCAATTGATCTTCAACCTATAAATGTACAAACACACATTCAAGGGAAGAAAATATTTTTGATTGTTAGTGAATATGGGTTTCCCTAAGTCAAAACCCTTGTAGTTAATTAAACCAAATGATGAAATAATGAAATTGAAGCATGAACATGAAATGATGGAATATTGATACCTTGGAAGTTGTCTTCGAGTATAAATCTGCAATCTAACATGAAGTGGCCATGAAGAATGTAGATCTTAGATGTGAAACAATGCTTGCAAGTAGATATTCAATGCTACATCCACTATCTTAGCTCAACAACATGCTTGAATGTAATATTCCTTTGTCATGATGAAATGATCTTGAATTTCTACAAAAGACAATCTACCTTAGAATACCTTTGAAATTATCTTGTAGACTCTTATGAAATCCAATTTACTATAATGCATGAATGCTCAAATTTGCTAGGTCAAAACAATGTGAATTAACCCCTTATTTATACTGAATCTAGAGATTGACCCCAAAATTCAAATAATTCAAGCTCACACTAGATTTGGAAATGAAAATTATAAAAATCCCAACAGAATTAAATTTAAAAAGGGGGGTCCTACTTGAGGAGGACCCATTCACTACCTAGGGTGAATGGGTCCTAGCTCAAGTTTCTAGAACCTTGCTTTGGGAGGCTGGAAGAAAATAAAAAATGCATGTCAAATATGCAAAGAAAAGGAGGTCCTATGTTGAGAGGACCCATTTTCCACGAAGGGTGAATGGGTCCTAACACCACTTTCTATGTCATTTTCAAGGTCTTTTAGGTCTTTTTTCGTGGTGTTGGAACTATGTTGCTATGATTTTATGTTGTAACATGGCTTGAACACGCTTATTTAGGTACTAAGATTCATAGAATGATGTCTTGTGAAGGTGTTGTGAAGTGTTGTAAAACACTTCTACATCTTCTAGACTCTATTCATTACAATTCACCTTTTTACTCATCATCAAGTCCTATGTTGAAATGTTGTAAAGTCTTGTAACAAGATTTCACACTTTTCTAGGCATATCTTCTCTATTTACACCTTTTCATGCTTTATTTGGCCTTGTATATCATGTATGTATATAAGAGTCTATTTTTTGAATGTTATCGACAAATAAGATTAAATGCAACATTTTTCTGATACATATTTTGGGGTCTAGGTGGGACCAATTCACCATGGGTGGGGGAATGGAGTCCCTCTTATTAAATCCAAAATTTTTTTATTTTTATTTTTTGACTGCGAGGTCGGGTAGCCGCGACCCTATAAAGCGCAGGCTGCGCTGATAAGCACCGCGTGGCCGTGGCGCGACAAGCCCTCGTTACCGGGGAATGAATTCGCAGGCTACGTGACCCGGTAGGAAACATGAATTAGCAATGGCAAGGCGGGGCCCCGGCCCAAATTCAAAATATTTTAAATTTCCTTTCGGGATTTTATTCAAAATCACTTGATGTCGACCTGTGATGAGGTATGAACAGATGCTAAGGCACAAGAATTGTATAAATATGTGACTTTTACCTCATTTTACATCTCCTAAATTATTCAAGAAATCTTTTATAATCTCCTAGCTCATTCATGAAATATCTCATACAATCTCCTCATTGAAGCATCCTACAACATCAATTCAAGCACTATTCAAGAACTTTGAAGCAACCATTGACATTACTTCAAACTTACATAATCAAGAGTTTGGAAAATTCATAGCAATTACATCTTATTAGTTTATCTCTCTCTTTCATTTCAATATTTCATTAAGGGTTTGATTACCACAAGTGGGGTTTGACCAGGGAAAACCCCTATTCACTAACCCTAAACCAATTTTCTCTTATTGCATGTTTGTTTGCAGCCTTTTGTGTGCAAATTTGACAAGTTTTTAGGTGTTGAAGATTGGTTTTCAATTCAACTAGCTACTTCAAGTCAACTTAAGTCAATTTCAAGCTTGGAGAAGTTTTTTTGCCCATTTCTAGAAAATTTGACTTTGGCAGCCCGACTAGCAGTGATTTCGAAATCTGGTGTTGCAGATTTGTCTCTTGATTTTTCAGAAAGTTGGGAGAGGACTGATTCACTACCATTGGCAAATGAGTCCCACCTTAGGACTAAAAATCTGAATTTTGTTAGATTCCAGATCTCGACAGTCAAAAACTAGCTTCCGATAGTTTTTGACTAGTAGGTGGAATTATTTGCCACCCTGGGCGAATGAGGCCCATTGTGAAAAATTAGTGATTTCAAGCAGCATCCACAACATTCTAGATTCATCATAATTTTCCCAGGTGCACTCTAATTTTACTCATCTCTTTTTGTTTTTCATATTCCTTTCATTTCCTTCATTGTTTGCATACAACATTGTGTTTTCAAACAAGTCATTAATCTTAGTTTTGCATTCATATTTAGTCATTTTAATCAAATAATTGCATTTAATTAACTTCATTCATTTTATAAAACATTTCATACATCTTTATTTGAGTGAACCATTAGCATTTTTTTCCCTAATCTCTCTCCTTTTAGGTGAAAAACCCTAAGAGAGCAAGAGTAGCATTAGGGTCCCAAAAATCTATGTTTGATTTTGGTGAACCCGGCTTTTGAATACTTTGCATTTCTGATTTCAATTATATATTTCCTCTTATTTTACCTTTTCATTATCATTCTCAATAGGACATTCCTTTATTTTTTCATTTTTCATTTTGCATTAGTGAAAACTTCATTTAGGTTTCATTTTTGCATTGCATCACATTGAAAACATTAAAACTCTACATTTTAACTCTGTAATTGAATTTTTTAGAGCATTAAAATCATCTTCAAAATTGTGAAAAACACTAAAAACCTTCATACTAGGACTCATTTGCCACCTAGGGTGAATCAATCCCTCTACACTTTTTTTTTTACAAAATTTATGGCATTTCTCTGCATTTATGATTTTTGTAGTTAGATCTCTATTACAATCACCATAATATTTGTTATTATAATTTTAGAGCATCTAGATTAGATTGCATTTTCATTGACCCATCCTTTGTGGCACTTGTATGAGTGTTCAATGCCCCATTGCTAATACTTTTTGCATTTGTATTCACCCATCCTTTGTGGCACTTGTATGAGTGTTTGGTGCCCTGTTGTTAATACTTTAGTGAGAAGAAGTTCTAGACTCATGGCATCCCACTATATCACTTTCATTTTGGACCTCGAGATCTCACAAGCTCATACTCCTAGTATGGAAAATGGTGCATTAGGCACTGACAATACCACTTCTATGCATTCCCCTTTCCATCCAATGAATGTTGACACTCAAAAAAATTCCCTCCCGCAAGAGAAAGTCATTAATATTCATGAGGATTTTCACATTTACAACAAGACTTGTCACTTGAAAACATTTTAGCAACTTCCATACTTTCCATTGAAAACCTTCATCACCTAATTGAAAGTGATGATGGCTTACAAGTGATGAAGAGAATTGCTAAGATTTACAATAAACATGCCTCTTCCAATACCCCAATAGGAAGCATTCCTATAAGTCAAGGGAGACCTCAAGTTCCTCCCCCTTCCATCATTGCATCCATACTAACTTATACCAATCCGCAAGTCCACAAAACTATGCATCAAGCTAATTATGCGGCTACTTCTCTCCGGATTCCACCTAGTATTCCTACTTCTTTCATGGTATCGCAAGTCCCTTCCACCACTTTCACACCCCTTAGCATTCCTTTCACTTCCCCTAACATCACCTACACTCCATTACCATTTTCTCTTCCACCTCACTCCTCTTACCCTGATCCTGTTCTTACACAACTCCTTCATACTATTTCATCCATACAACACCAACTTTCCACAATTAGCCAAGGTCAAACTGCTCCACCTACATATCATATTTGTAGCAGCCCCTTATCCTTTGAAATCTTACGTACCCTGATGCCACAAGGAATATAAATTCCTCAATTTGAGAAATACAGAGGAAAAGGAGACCCTATCATTCATGTTAATGCTTATACCACCTTGTGTAGTGACTTTGTCCTTGACAATAAAATTTTAGCTAAAATTTTCCCAAGGAACTTGAAAGACACTACCTTAGAATGGTTTTCCAACTTTCCTAATCATTCCATCCATTCTTTCAATGAATTGGTGGATTCTTTCATAAGTCACTTTCATATTCACATGACACCTAAAAAGACAATGGCTAACCTCATGAGATGTAGACAAAACATAGATGAAAAAGTGATAGATTTTATCTCACGATACCAATCCTTGTATGCTCAAATTGATGTCAAGATTCTTGATGCACATCTTCAAATGATGTTTGTCAAAAACTTGCACTCAAACCTTTAGGATAAACTAACTATGATGAAATTCCTTTCCTTCATGCATTTATGTACAACCTTGTGTGATTACCAAGACTCAGTTTCAAGTCGTGATTCAAAATCCACTTCTAGTCGAGCTGAAAAACCTAAACACAACAATCAAAACCAAAAAAACACACAAAAATTCCACAAACCTAATAGAGGCTTTTTACAGTTTAATCCACCTTCTCAACCACAACCGCAACCAAAAACTCATCCTATTACAAACCAATTGGCAATTGTCAAAGCGGCCATGCCTTATACCTATGGGGATCCGAAAAGACAATTTACACCCCTACCCAATACCCTTCATAGCACAATGAACCAATTAATTCAACAAGGCATGCTCACTTTTCCACCCATTAGACCACTTGATCCAAATAAGCCATTATTCAAACCTAACGCTTATTGTCATTTTCATCACCAAAATGGACATGATACTAAACACTGTAAGTGTCTAAAACATATAGTTCAAGACCTCATTGATTCAGGACATTTGACCATCTCAGGTGTTAATGATCAAAGCAATAAGTCTATTGCACCCCCTAACCAGAACATGCAAATTTTCACTAATCCTATGCCTAAACACACCACTTCATTTTTCAAGGCTAGTGAACCTTCACACAGTGATTTAATAACTATTGATACAAACAATGAACAACATGATACAACTCCTACTATTACCCAAGTTAGTCATATGGATGAACTTGTGGCTACGATAGATGTTATCCCTCATAAGGGCCAAAACACTAAATCTCTTGAAATCACTTTTTCTAATAAAGACATACTACAAAAGCTTCCTAGTGGTCCTCTCTACACAGCTGGTAGAATCTATGATAAGCACACTAATGGGATATTAATAGATCCCGCTTGTGGTGAGAACGTGATCACAAAAGAGTTTCTAGTATTACATGAGGTATATCAAGACGATTATAATAAAAAAGTTGCATGGATTAAAACTCATACTAGTTTTGCATGCCATGTGATCGGATCGATCGTGCTACCCCTACAGATATGACCTAAAACTTCAGATGTAAAATTTTCAATTATTCCACAATCTGACCAATTTCATTTGCGGCTAGGTCACCTTCGGCTTCACTCAATGAAAGTGGTCCCCTTAGTTGTTCACAAGTGTTTGAAGTTTCCACATGACAATGAGATATTTACTATACACCATAGGGGATTTAATCCATTAGCTTCCAAAGGTAATTTTTCATTAGAAGCTTTTTGGCCTACACCCATGGAACCCATTACTCCTTGAAAGGACTTCTTTTTCATTGCATATCAAAAGTTTAAAGCCAAAAAGATAGCCGACTTATCTCTTCGTACCACATCCCCATCCACTTCTGCACCTCCTATACTAGATGAAACCATGATTCAACCTTAAATTGACCATAACCAACCTATCCAACCCCTTCAGCAATCCAACACCAACACTTCCCCTCCATCATCCAAGAGACCTCAAGAGAACGAAACCAATCCCGTTTTTCCTCAACTCAAGCAAGTATGTAAAGAAAAATAGAAAATCATTGATCCATCCTCCTCAGTTTCTTCTGTTCTTCCTCCTTTAGAAGAAAAGGAACCTATGGTGACTCAATCCACTCTTACACCTCAATAGCTCCAAAACTGAATCAAATAAAATCATGGTGCTAGAGAACGTCAGCGTCGTCCCCATCTCCTTGCTCGTCAATATCGCATAGAAAACAATCAAAAAAATCAACCTCCACAGTTGACAACAGTAATAGATGACCACCCTCCTTCTCTTGACCCACCACAAGATAAATGTGAAACCATCACAACAAACCAAACCAATCGAACCGCCGCAAATTTTGATTCATCCTTCATTAGAAATCACCCTTCGTCCTCCCATTGTTATTAATCTCAGTGATGATGATGATGATGATGATGCAATGATAGCCAAAATAGGTGAAGAAGTGCACAAAGATCTTTACTCTTTATTTTCATCTACAACGAGCCTAAATGATAAATCATCTCAACCAAGTGAAGAACCTGGTACAACTCCTAGTTTGGTGCTTGCAATTCTTCCTTTGGACAGTCAACCACACTCACACTACACTCAACATGATTGGGAGGCAGATGATTTGTTAGATGGTTTACTTGCATTCACTTAGCTACCCCTTTTGCATTTCTCTTTTTCATTTATGTGCTTATTGTGTTCCCCCGTATCGTGCATTTGATGTTCCCTCTCTTTGTACACTTCTTCTATTTGTACCTCTATTCTTCTCTTTGTCATACCTTGTATTTTTCTCTTTTTGTTTTGTGTTTTCCTTTTGGGGATGACATAAAATGTAGAGATGCCCTATGTCTCTTCCATGTTGACCCACAAAGGTCTTTGTCTTTTTTTCTTTCGTTTTGTGTGTTCCTTTTGGGGATGATGCAAAGCATAGAGACTCCCTATGTCTCTTCCATGTTGACCCATAAAGGTCCTTGTATTTTTCTCTTTCATTTTGTGTGTTCCTTTCAGGGATGATGCAAATTGTTGAGATGCCCTATGTCTCTTCCATGTTGACCCAAATGGTCCTTATCTTTTTCTCTTTTTGTTTTGTGTTTTCCTTTTGGGGATGACACAAAGCATAGAGACACCCTATGTCTCTTCCATGTTGACCCACAAAGGTCTTTGTATTTTCCACTTTCATTTTGTGTGTTCCATTAGGGGATGACACAGATTTGAGATATACTATGTCTCTTCCATGTTGACCCAAACAGTCCTTGTATTTTTCTTTTTTTTTGTTTTCCTTTTGGGATGATGATGCAAGGCATTGCGACGAAATGTCTCCTTCATGTTAAAGCCAAAGTTTTTCATTTTCCTTTTTGTTTACTTTTCGCTTGTGTTTTAATTTTGGGGATGATGAGAGGCATTGAGGCTGCAATGTCTCTTCCATGTTGACTCAAAAGCGGACTTTTTTTCCTTCGTTTTCACTTTGTTTGTGTTATTCTTCCTCTATATATTTGGAAATGATGACAATTAAGGCTCTTTCATCAAACTTTGCGGCAATGAACATACTAAAAATCCATAGATCCTTATGTGTTTGGTGTGCTTTCTTTTCGGGGCAACTTCCTTTCTTTTTCATTTTCCTTGACATGATGCAGCTAATTCGAAACATATGACTTGGTATATTTTCATGTTGGCTCTCATGTCTTGTTTTATTTTTACATTTCCTTTCTTCTCTAATTTAAAGTCATTTCTCACAGAACGATGTGTAACAATTCCTTTAAAGTCTGCGCATACATTACCATAACTCATTTGCATTATTGGTTCTTAGTGTAGCTTTTTTTTTTTTATGTGATTCCTTCATTACTTTGTGGATGACATTTGGTGTGATGTCCTTCATAAGTGTGATCTATCTCAGCATATTACATTCCTCTTGGCGGTCTGATGCGACACACTGCATCTGCTAAGTTGTGAATATTTTATTCTTTGATTGGTTCTCTCTTGGAGATATTAGACACAATGTTCACTAAGTGATTGACCTTGTATAAACTGAACAAGACTACTTTGAAAATATTTTACATTTTACGCTTTTACACTTTTACAATTTTTGCATTTTTGCATTTTGCACTTTTTACCACCTTGCATAATGCAACTTGCATGACTGTGGTACCTTTTCTTATTTTTCATGAGAATTTTTCTTGTGGCACTTTGTTAAAGTTATCAACAGGTATAAATTTAACATGGTTGAGTGGGAAGCCCACCTTGTGGCATGAATTTTCCCCATATCCACCTTTGTGTTTGTGAGTGTATACCAACTAGCGTATGTATCTTACTTATTGGGCTTTCTCACCCCACAAACAACTAGTTATGTGGCCCCAGAGTGAGTAAATTTGGGCCTTCTCACCCAATAGACTTTCATGAGTTATGTTGCCCCAAAGTGAGCTCACATTCTCTTTTAGCCTAGATCTAATCCACAACTAGTTGGATTAACGATCGAAGCTTCATCCAATTCCTCTCAACACTTGTTTGTTCCTTTGTTCTTATGTTCAGTTTGCCATGGGATATTCATCTTGGGGGCTTAATCATCCCTCTTGATTGTTGTATTCCATCTTGCTAACGTAAGTGCACTTGAACCCTCCCCTCGATGTTCATGGCTACTTTAGTGTGAGTTTGAAGCAAGTTCATCCTCTCACTAAAGTGGTAGATAAATGTGCCATAGAAAAATAGACCCTCATCATTTTCATGGTCTTTTAGGTCTTGTTTCATGGTGTTGGAACTATGTTGCTATGATTTTATGTTGTAACATGGCTTGAACATGCTTATTTAGGTACTAAAATTCAAAGAACGACATCTTGTGAAGGTGTTGTGAAGTGTTGTAAAACACTTCTACATTCTTCTAGACTCTATTCATTACAATTCACCTTTTTACTCATCATCAAGTCCTATTTTGAAGTTTTGTAAAGTCTTGTAACAAGATTTCACGCTTTTCTAGGCACATCTTCACTATTTACACCTTTCTCATGCTTTATTTGTCCCCTTTATTCTCTCATATGCTTTTATTAAGTGTATGTTTGAATGTTATCCCAATAAATAACATTAAATACAACATTTTTTCTAGCACATATTTCCAAGTCCAAGGTGGGACCCATTCGCCATGGGTGGCGAATGTGTCTCCCTTGGCCCCAAATTCAAAATATTTTAAATTTCCTTTCATGAATTTATTCAAAATCACTTGATGTAGGTATGAATGAATACCAAGGCACAAGAATTGTATAAATATGTGACTTTTACCTCATTTTACATCTCCTAAATTATTCAAGCAATCTTCTACAATCTCCTAGCTCATTCATGTACAATATGTCATAAAATCTCCTCATTCAAGCATCCTACAACATCAATTCAAGCATTATTCAGGCACTTTGAAGCAACCATTGACATAACTTCAGACTTGCATCATCAAGAGTTTGGTAAGTTGATAGCAATTACATGTTATTAGTTTATCTTTATCTTGCATTTCATTATTTCATTAAGCATTTGATTACCACAAGTGGAGTTTAACCAATGCAAACCCCTATTCACTAACAGTAAACCATTTTCCCCATATTGCATGTTTGTTTACAGCCTTTTGTGTGTGGATTTGATAAGTTTTTAGGTGTTCAAGATTGGTTTTCAAGTCAACTAGCTACTTCAAGTCAACTTAAGTCAATTTCAATTTTGGAGAATGTTTTTTGCCCATTTCCTATAGATTTGGCTTTGGCAACCCAACAAGTAGTGATTTTCAAATCTGGTGTTGCAGAGTTGTCTCCTAATATTTTAGAAATTTGGGAGAGAAATAATTCACCACCAGTGGTGAATGAGTCCCACCTTATGACTGAAAATCTAAATTTTGTCATATTCTAGATCCTGATAGTCAGAAACTAGCTTCTGACAAATTTTCACCAATACATGGATTGATTCACCACCCTGGGCGAATGAGTCCCACTATGAAAAATTAGTGATTTCAACCAGCATTCACAACATTCCAGATTCATCATACTTTTCCCAACTGCACTTTGACTTGACTCATCTCTTTTTGTTCTGTGTATTCCTTTCATTTCCTCCATTGTTTGCATACAACAGTGTGTTTTCAAACAAGTCATTAATCTTAGTTTTGCATTCATATTTAGTCATTTTAATCAATAAACTGCATTTACTTAACTTCATTTATATTAGACAACATTGCATACATCTTTATTTGAGTGAATCATTAGCATTTTTGGCCCTAATCTCTCTACTTTTAGGTGAAAAACCCTAAGAGAGCAAGAGTAGCATTAGGGTCCCAAAAATCTATGTTTCAAAATGTTATGCCATATGATTATTGGATGTTGGGATAGATCCTTCAGAATGTGTCATAAATAGGGCTTGAATTTGAATTAAAGGGGCTAATGAACACTAATTAACCACAATTAACTAAGGCCCTAGATAAGTGTGAAAGTGTGGTACAACACTTTACAACACCTAAAAAAAGGTACAAATTAGGTACATTTTATTGAAAAGGGGCGCAAGATTCATGTGAATGTGTATAACACATTACAACATTAAACCTAGGCAAAAATTAGGTTAACTCAATAATAGTTATTCCAAATTAAGTAAGGAAAAGGGATACTTTCTCCATTACTACACTAAGAAAGAATCTCAAAAGACAAAACCTACAGACTAAGGACCTCAGCCCTGTAAAATCAGTTTATAAAAATTAGGTACTTAGTGTGGGATGTAGAGCTCCCTAGACTAGATAAGTCCAACTCATATTCAAACCCTAGGTTCTTCTATGTTTTCCTTTTGCATTTCTAGATTCAAATTTTGTCTTTTGATTTTTAGTTGCTCAAGATTCATAATAGAACACTACATTTGCATAGTTTATAGAGTTGCATAACTGCATAATATCAAAATCAAGATCCAAAACCATCTAAAGAATCTATATATAGGGTTGATTGATTCACCTTTTAGTTCGTAGGTCAATCTCATATCCTTGTTGGTCTGAATTCCCAATGTTTTTGGAGAAGGTTCAATTTTAGTGATCTAACCATTAGACCTAAGATCTCCTTCCCATAAAACACTACCAACTCATATGCCATAAGTAGAGATTGTCCTTCTAGTGCTTTGACCATCAATAAAATATTTTTATTGAAAATTGTGAGATAGAACATGAATGCCATTTTAGCTAGAGGTTGTTTAGAGGCAAGTATCTTTTCGTAGGTTGTATTAAATTTGGTGTTGAATTTGGTCACAACTTCCTAGAGTTCTCTTTAGATGTTAAATACTTCCTTTATCACTAAAGGCTTGTCTCCCATTTCTTTGCATTTTTTGAAGAACACATCACCCAACTTTTTACATGTTGCAATGGAGTTGAGAGCAAGTTGTAGGTTCTAATCTATGGAAATCCCTTTCAATGAGAAATAAGTAATCTCAAAGTTATACTTTGTTCTATGAGAAAATGTATAGTGCATGTGTCTACTACATCTTATAGATGTTTCGTTGGTGTTATGAAATTTTCTCTACTAAGCTTCATGATAGATTTAAGAGTAGCTATAGGAATGGGGTCCCAAGTAGCCAAAACAATTGTAGAGATCAATGGACTATCACTATTCTATTTACAAAGTGTCTAAAGAGTTGTTGGGCCACCATCAGAGTTGGAGGTATTAGATTTGGTTGAATAATTATCTTTCTAGGAGTAATAACCAAAGGTTGAAGTAGGACCTAAGGGTTGGAAGCTATATATGATCTAGTTGCAGCCCTAGTAATCATATATTGAGATAGAGATCAAGTTTAGATTGTTCTTTGAGTCTGATCGGACATGTTAAAATTGTTGATGTTCAAATCATAGTCTTGCATAAATCTCCATCACACATGGAAAGTTTGCAAATGAAAGACACAAGTTACATGGTGAGCTTTCAAATTTTAAAAATTAGTTCTTCGTAAGATATCTATAATTTACTTTTCCATTTTCCTTTCTTAAAGAAAGCCAGCTTATAGAATTCTAGAAATCGCCCTGCAAACTGTCATCCCATATTTATATTAGTGTAAATTTAAACACTGATAGTCATCTCTCTACTATTGTATTAAAAAAGGTAACCTAGAAGTTCAATAAATATAGAATACAAATCTTGTTGAATCTAGCCGTACTATGTATAAAAAATGACAGGCGTGGAAAGGAGGCATATAAATCAGAAGGAACATGTCAGTGAAGTCCGCAACTAATTAGCTGAAATCATTATTATTGATCGCAAAGGACGTTGGGTATCAAGTGATGAGAAAAATCTGTTTACGGGAATTGAAAGATAAAGTAATGACGATACATAAGAACTAAGGATTGTTGGCGGGAAATACCATCACAAAGGCCTTTCGCTACTATCATCGGTCGGTGTTCATGCTTCTTCCTTTGTCCTTTGTCAAGGACTTATTTGAAGCCACCGACTGATTTCTTACAGGAACACGTTGATAGACTTGTGACTATGTTGATACAGATAGTAATCTGATGTTCTTCAAAGTTTTACATTCAATCCACCATTCCGGCCTTCTCAAAATCACCCTGATACAATGTTCTACTAAAATATATTTTCATATTTCACACGTACATTGATTTAATATATTCTACAACTAGATCTTCTTCTTGTTATTTTGTTTTAACGTGAACAAGTCATAGATCTCTGAATAATTCATTTAGTCAGGCACGGGAAAGGATAGTAAATGCACTAAAAACAACGTTTGAGATTGCCCAAGTGTTTCTTTGGAAGGAAGAAATCTTGCATCAAACGGTGTGAAACAGATACCATGACTGGCACGGCCAAATATTCCCAGGGAGTATCAATTTGTTATATTTATTATACAGTATACATACTCGTCGCAAACAGTTTCAACCTGCAAGTACGCTAAATATAACTTAGTAATAGGATGTTCACCTATATTCTATGCTAATAAATCCTAATAAATCCTCATTTTGACATTCTTAGTAGTGAGAAATCATTTGATTCTTGGCAAGAGCGAGTCCATCTACTAGTGTCATGTGCTCGGCCTCATTATGGCCGGGCTTAAGTGTCACACACTAAGCTTTGACTTCTTAGTGTGGACGCGCAGTGGGGCCCCCTCTTAACCGGTCATTCCCGTGCCATTTTAACTTTTGCCCAAAGGCCTTTCCCGTTGCCGTTTTTTTTTTGTTTTTTCCGTTCCTGTTGGCGACAACCGTTTGGAACGATCCATTTGCCGTTACTGTTCGCCGTTCCCGGTTTACAAGGTTGCTGTTCGCCGAAGCAGGGTTTTGACGGGCCGTAGCACGTGAACTGTTCGCAGGGATTCCTTAAAGAAATGTGATTTCATGGAATGCCAGGATTGCAGGATATACGCAAAATGGATTTATTTAAAAAGACTTTGCCAGCCGAAACCTTTGCCAGCAACCTCCCCGCCTGTGCGAAAATGGGACGTTTGGAACAGGGTATGGACATCCGTTGAAGGGTGAGGAACAGACGGTTTTGGCTGAGGGTTTTTTTTAGATATTGTAGTTGCAGCTATCCTGGTAGACATGTATGCAAAATGTGGAAGGATAGAGAAGGCCCCGTGAACAGTTTAACAGAATACCTCTAAGAAATGTGGTCTCATGGATTGCCATGATTGCATATGCAGAAGCATAGACAAGGCATGTGAATTGTTAAACAGAATGCCTCGAAGTAACGTGTTCTCATGGAATGTCATGATTGCAGGATATTCACAAAACGATTGCAGATCACCTGGTAGACATGTATGTAAAATGTGGAAGAACAGACAAGGCACTTGGAACAGGGCATGGACACCCATCAAAGCATAATGGAAAGAGGATTTTTGTCAGATATTATAGTTAGAAATGCTGTGGTAGACATGTATGCAAAATGTGGAAGAATGGACAAAGCACGTGAACTGTTGGACAGAATGCCTCAAAGAGATGTCATCTCATGGAATTCCATGATTTTAGCATATGCAGAAAATGGATTTATTAAAAAGGCTATTGAAACTTTCAAGCAAATGCAATTGGCAGGTGTAAAGCCACATTTCACAACCTTTGTCAGTATCCTCCCTACCTGTGCCAAAATGGGAGCAGGTGTATGGACAGCAAGTGTTTTTTTTTTTCCAAGTTATCTTTTATATATAGGCTTCCAGTTATATACTCTCACATGTTATTTTTTCCATTTTATACGCTCATTCAATCAACATTAAGGGTGAAGTGCATGAGTTGAAAGAGGAGGGAGTGGCAGATGAAAATTTGCAAGCCTTGTGCACTAAATTGAAAAAAGAGCAGCAATGTGAGTATCAACTTATACAAGATCTCAGACAAGTTTTCTAAAACCACAATGTGTTTGCAGGTATTTAATCTTAGCATAGTTCAGTTCTAGCACAATTAATCTCACACAGTATCCTCCCTACCTATGCCAAAATGGGAGCAAGTGTATGGACATCCATCAAAGCATAGTGGAAGGGAGATTTTTGTAAGGATACAAGAATTTTCTCAAATGTTGTGGCTATAACTGCCCAGCTAGACAAGGCATTTGTAACTGCTTAGTTAAAAATGGAAGCACAGACAGGGGATGTCTAACTGCCTAGTTAGAAATAGAATCAGACAATGCATGTGTAACTGCCCAGTTAGAAAGGCACGTGAACTTTTGACATAATGCCTCAGAGATGTTATCTCATGGAATGCCATTATGGCAAATGCAATTGGCAGCTGTAAAGCCAAATTGAACCTTTACCAGCATCCTCCCTGCCTGTGCCAAAATGGGAGCTTTGGAACAGAACATGGACATCCATCAAATCATAATGGAAAGAGGATTTTTGTCAAATATTAGAGCTGGAAATGGTATCTAGTAGACATGTATGCAACATATGGAAGAATAGACAATGCACGTGAAGTGTTTGATAGAATGCCTTAAAAGAGATGTCATATCATGGAATTTCATGATTGCAGGATATGCACAAAATGGAATCATTAAAAAGGATATTGAAACTTTCAAGAAAATGCAATTGGCAGGTGCAAAGCCACATTTCATAACCTTTGTAAGTACCCTCCCTACTCAAGTGCAAAAATGGGAGCAGTGTATGGAAATCCATCAAAGCATAGTGGAAGGGGGATTTTTGTAAGGATAGAAGTTTGTCAAATGTTGTGGCTATAACTATCAGGTAGACATGTATGCGAAATGTGGAAGCATAGACAAGGCATGTGTAACTGCCCAGGTAGACATGGAAGCATAGACAAGGAACATGAATTGTTTCACATAATGCCTCAAAGATGTCATCTCATGGAATACCATTATGGCAAGACATCTAAAATGTCTAAGCATAGAAAAAGTACATGAATTGTCTGATAGAATTCCTCAAAGAAATGTCTTCTCATGGAATGCCTTGATTGCAAGATATGCACAAAATGGATTTGTTGAAAAGGCTTTATAAACTTTCAAGCAAATGCAATTGATAGGTGTAAAACAAGACTCCACAAGCTTTGCCAATATTCTCCCTACCTTTGCCAAAATGGGAGGTTTGTAATAGGGTATGGACATCCATCAAAGGATAAAGGATAAAAGAGCTTTGTTAGATGTAATAGGAAATATACATATACGTTTTTTTAACCTTGTACTTTAGTTATTATGAAACATAGAGAGATACTATTAAGATAAATTTTCATAGAGAGATTATAATGTAAATTCTAATCATCATGTCCTATTCTCCATATTAAATATTTAGATATCAAAATTAGAGTTTCACATATACTTTCAAGACATGTATGTACACATGCAGCCAACTTTACATTCAACACTCTTATTTTGAAAATCATGTGTGCTCATTCATACATAACAAGGGGCTGCATATAGTCAGCCATTTATCATGAAAGCTTAGACTAATCCTTGGCCCATTTGTGTTAATTCTATTCACCATCTTGTCTATCAACCAATGGGGGACACCCAATTCCTCTATACGAAGGATGACATTCCATGGAAGATGGTGGTGATAGTTGGACAACCAATCAGATACCCATTTATGTGCATTATGTGACATCTTGATCACCTGCATCAAAAAAGTTATTAGCTTTCACATTTTTATACCAAAAGATATATGTTGTCAAACATTTTAAAAAACCACATATATGCTACCAAATTTTAACCAAATACATGTTATTGAAGTTTTTAAAATTGACTTACAAATTATGAACTTTTGATAAAGGGAGATGAAATAATGTGCAAATGGTTCATTATTTCTTCAATAATGTTGTACATGAAAATTGTATCAAACATATAATTAACAATAGTGAACATACTCTTTAAAACATCACTAAGAGAACTCTTATAGATAGGTTTATAAGGTTTCCTAGATGATCAAATTTAATCATGCAACTAAAGTATTTCAAAATTAATAAGAAGCTCAAGTACCCTTCAATCCTAATACATATGATTTTTCATCAATAAATATTAACTCTTATATCCTTACCTTAACCTTGAGCTTTGTCATAGAATACCTGGATATCACCTAGTGATCGTATAGACTCCATATCTACATAGGACCTCATGCTAATTCAAATATACAAAATGGTTCCTCATGCCCTCTATCAACCTCATCAAAGACCAAACCATTCAAGTATTATAAAATCCTACCAAATCATCAAAACTACCAAAAAAGGTGACTAGTTCTTTGGGAACGCTAGCATAATCATCAAACTTTATAGATATGTGGGTAATCTATACAATCTCCCTACATATCTAACTAGTAGAAGGTTTATCTTATAATACTTAAAGAAAGTTTGACATTATATGTACTCAATTTTGCAATGAAAAGGGAAAGACATCCTTTTATAAACTCTCATTTATTAATAATGGAATTGTCACACAAAAGAGAAAATATATAAAATTTAGAGAACTACAATTGGATATCATAAAAATTCAATGGAACTAATGGCCTAGACATTGTTCTCTTTAGTTGGCTTCAGCCATATGAAACATTTTATAATTAACTCACCAACTACTACCTAGATTTAAAAATTGATAGCAAGACAAATTTAAGAATTTGCATAGAGAACACAATATGGTAGCTTGTTGGAAATAATAAAAGTTTTCACCATAATAGTTTTCCATATCCCCCAATTCAACTAATTGGAAATTGAGAAACATTTCAGTTATGTTTGTAACATTCAAAATAAAATTATGGCATTCCTAAGTCTTAAAAATGCTTCTACTACACAACTAAACTTGAGTATGATGACACTATCCTATGTGTTCTCAATAAAATCATGTGTGCTTGCAATAGTATCTTGCATGCTTCCAAATTTTGTGTTGTCAACCATGTCAAGATTACGTTCATTGTCCTGGGTATGATCCTTGTCTTGTTCATTTGCCCTATCAAGATCATCAAACCAATTTTGACGCTTAAGATTTCGTGGCATTTGTGGAAACTTAGGTGTTTTGCTGGAGATACTTGGCCTTCTCCTCACATTCATGCACTCAATCAAGTCTTTTTGTCGGCAAAGAGTGTGACCAAATCCATCTTGTACAGGGCGAAATGGATGCACACTTGGATGGTCTAATCCGAGCTGCGATGAGACGTGTCTACTTTTGACCTTGTTTGATACGTCCTTTAAAATCTTCTCAATGAAACTAAGTGTTGCCAAATCAGATGTGTGAGTCAAAATTCCTTGAAACGTTTCTCTTAGCTGCAACTTCTTTTCTATTGCTGCATCTCCATCTCTGTTGTCAATAGTCTACAAACAAAAATAGAAATATTTTAAAAATTACTAATCAAACTAACATGAATTGGAATGAGAAAAATGTGGTTATAATGTCACCTGTGTATGTATAGAATAATCCTCCAAGAGATGACATTTTTCATTACCTCTAATCCCATTAAATTCATCAATTTCCTACATTGACATTGCAACACATTTAAAACACATTTTTTTGCAAAGAATGATAACGAATAGAATAAAAGAATTATTTTTTTCAACTACCAAATGATTAGAGACATTGGCGGTGCATCCATCTTCTATATAATCAACTGTATTAGCAATATTATCAAGGTCTTCATGCAAGTTGTTAGATAGATGTCGTCTCTCCCTCATCAAGTTCACTTTGATCACATGCTTGCACATGTATCCTTGCATTGAGAAGTTGCAAGAGCACATACATAGATCAGGTGAGGATCTATACACCTCATATCGAAAACAAGGATTGCTTTCACTTGTCACCCATGCTATGCGATCATCGGTGTCATTGAATGTAACATGGTCATCTGGAATTTGCAAGGCTCGAACCCAAGATGTGTTTTCAATCTTCTCAATATCAAAGTTCCTATAGAAACCATGTTTCTTGCTAACTTGCACCCACCAATAATAGACATAAACATGTGTTGTTAGTTGATGCACCAACCAATCAACACGACGATTTGCAGCACGCTCGACTATTTTCAAGAATCGTCTCTTTAGGTGTGAGTGGTAGGACTCTATGGCACCATTTGTCTCTTGCCCTGCATGCTTTAGTGTATGGCAACATCTAGCCCACATACTCATTCTGTCAGACCACCGTCCCTTAAAATATTCAATGAATGACGATTGTGTATATTTAAAGTCTTCAATAAATTTGTGAACCTCATTCCTTGCAGAATCCTCATCTATTGAACGATGCATAATATATCCAAGTCTATCAAACATCTCTCGTCTGTCTACATTATCTTTGACCTTTGCGATCAAGTTCTTCAACCACGCACGTCTAACATGCCAAGAGCATAGATATACATCACACTGAAACACTTCTCTGCATCATGAATAATTTTACTCAATATTTAATATTCTTACATGTGATGTATTAAAATATTTACAAAAACGTACAAAGTTTTAATGAAAAATAAAACACCTGATAGCTTTGATCTCAGCAGCTGCATCATCCACCATGAATGCGTTTAGTCTCCAATCAATATTCTTCAAGTGAACCCGTTGGAGAAGAATGTGCATCCAATATGCAATATCATATGCACAAGACCTGGACATAATGACCCATGCCACATGCACCCCCATATGCTTCGAATCGAATGCAAGAATTGTATACAATTGAAACTATCATATGACATAAGGTACAATATATCAATACTATTTTTTATTTGATTGTAAACATTTTCAATTCAAAACTACTAAAGAATACACAACGTACCTTCATTGCATTAGTACCAAATGTAGAATCCATGGCCAATATGTTGTTGTGGCCATATTGAAGCATCCAGTCAAGTTGCTCTGGTAATTGAATTCCCAAAACAAATGGGATTTTCCCATCTCCATCAACAAGCAATGGCACTATACTCTTGATATGCAAACCACTTTTCAGGGTTTTCCAAAACCCATTGTTGCACTGAAAGAGCATCATTACTATCAAACATGTAGCTTGATGTCTTAATTTTGCGATCAATATTTGCAATGTCATCCATGGTAAGAAAATCATCCCTAGAAGATTGACCCTCAAACATGGTCATCTTCTCATGCACCATTTGCTTATGTTTTTTATGCACTGCATCAGGCATGCCAAGCAATAATAATGACTCCACCCATTGATGTAATTTTTTGCTAATATATGGTGCAAAGAAGGACCTTGTTCCCAAAAACTTGTTTATTTGACCGTGACAAGGTATGCCTTCATTGTCCACATGTTCAACTTGGTGGTACCATATCAAAACATGGTTTGGCCTACGAACCATGATTCGTATGCTAAAATGATAGGTACAACCACGTTGTGTATGTTTACGACCAGGTCTACTACCTTTCCCTAATTTGGGAACTGAGGAAGGATCAAAAGGTGCTGCATTTTTTTTCCCTATAGTCATCTGGTCCATACGCACACCAATACCTATAGAAATCATAAATAATCTTCAAACTATTAATAAATACAGTTGACAAATTATTAGAGACAATCTTGCACTGCACAATAGTAAGTATAAACATTTGTAGTTAGCATATGATTCTTACATGTTGTATTTCAAATGACTATTAATCCTAGGTTTTGTATTAGGAGTGGGTTCCCTTTTGTGACTCTTGTAAAATTGAGTTGGGTATGAGTCCCTTGAACTCTCTCCCTCAATAAAGTCATTTAATCTATCATCCTCAATCCAAGCTGAAAGCAACTATGAGCCTTTAAGGATATATGTCTCCCATGACAGGTCTTTGTAGGAGAACTTCCCCCCACGGGGGTGTTGAACGTCTTTGTCCATGATGCAAGACCAATCAATGTCCATCTAGTAGATAAACAAAAATGTTAGAATCTAACTAAAAATGTCCACACATGATATAACACACTTGGTAGAAATTCTATACATGTTTGATAACCATTCAAAACATGCAAAGGTTAAATTATTTCAATTATGCCCATTGTCAAAATTAGAGGTAAATATCCTAAGGATATCGAATGTTGATGCTGGCAATGATTATTAAAGTGAAATCAATAATGAATATTAAAATTTAATATGACATGATTTGGTTAATTTCAATATCAAAAACACAAAATAGGATTTGTATGGATATTAAATTTTAGTAACATGTCATAAAATGACTTTTCTTTCATTTGGATAGAAATTTTGACTTACGAATAATAGTAGACATGTTCAAAATAATCTAAAGGCTTCTAGAAAGCACTAGTTGGCCATTCATATTAGATATTTTCATGTGTATGATTTTGGAAGGTCTTTCAAGTCCATGTGCTCTTAACAAAGTACATGTATGATTTTCTAAGAGCCTTCCATATGTGTCAGAGCTTGTCTCCACTACTTGCTTTTTCATTTCATTGTTATGGGTTAGAGATGAAATGATTCTTGTCATGAATGTATTTAAGAGTGTTAAAAATAGTTTTTAACAATTTCCTTTCTTTGTGCTTGGAAAGAAAGTTCTCAAATGTATTAATGGGTTTGAATTTGTCAAGGAAAGTTCTCATGAATGGGTTTTCATTGCTTCTCATTTAGTTATGTGCATTTGTATGTTTAATCCTAAACCCTCAAGTTGAATTACCCAATTGTTGAAATTTAAAGTAACTTGTATGACACTGTTTAAATCTCTTCACCAATTTAAAAAATATAACATTTGTACTATGCACTCTCTTTATCCTCAAATTGGGAATACGTCTAAAATTAATCAAGTTAGGTTTTTATGATCTATAACAATAGAATAAATATATATATGAGTAAATATCCATAAAATGTATTTTAAAATAGCAAATATCCTACTTGATCTCACATAATTGTGGCAAATATGATTGAAATTAGAGAATTTGAGTGTCGAGATTGTAATCATGGTAATTTTATGCTATGTTACTATCATTCATACATTAGAAAAATCTCTAGGAACTCACCATGAGACTAACCCCTAAAAAATCTCACAAAACCATTAAATAGTTTGGGAAATAGCTTGGAAGCTATTCTAGAGTACCTACAACCTTTACAAGCCCTCCTTGAAGCATTGAAACTCTTTATTATATTTCAAAATAACATTTGGTTCTATTAATTTAAATCCAAAGGATGACAAGAAGGTATTTTATAATGAAGGTTTGAACAAAGACAATTGGATGTATGTTGTACCTTGAATGCACCACTAGTAACCCTCACCTAACTATCATGACAAAGCTATAGTTGTCTAGTAGGAGTCGTAACCCTCAGTAAAGCCATGTATATGAGAAAATTAATTGATGCCTAACACCTACAACAAGGTTCAACACATGTGATGTATGATATAAAACTCCCTCTATAGTTGTTGCATTTAAGAGAAAAATATGTTTTTACTATGTAATTGGTGTTGGAATATGGAAATGTTTTTAAAACATCTTTTTTTGTCTTGATATTTTAAGAAATCAAGAAAGAATAAGTTGTAGATGCATACCTCTTCAACCATTGGCAAAGACAAAATTACAAGGGCTTAATTTTTGTCAGATTCCTAAAAAACTTATATCATTTTAGTATCATGATTTATTTTTTGATTTTATTGAGTGTGAAATTACAAACTAGCCTTTTTTTTATGATAAGGCCCTCATATCAATAATGAAGGATGCCAAGAAATAGTAATATTCATGATTGTTATGTACCTTAGAGCATAGACTTGTAGCTCATTTTCTCATTGATTGCTATAAAACCATCCTAAATAATATTACAAGAAAGGAAGGAAGTTGGGTTGTTAGCCAATACCATAATACTATTATGGATAGTCCTTTCCTTCTAAGGAAGTCCCCGAGTCACATGGTATCATTGAAATCTATGAGAAATTTATGATAAAATTTGGAAGACATATAAATGAGGACAATTACATGATTGATGAAAATCATGGTATTAGAAAGACAATGAAGGGACTCCATTCAATGAGTCTTAATGCATTAGCCTTATACAAACTACACAACACAATATCCAAAGTATATTGTATAACCATAATCATAATAGACACAACTACTCATATGGTCATGACAATCACCACTATCCTTAATCTTAGAAATAATATTATGTATGTTGTGTTATATGTGTCTTCTCAAGTCAAAAGCATCATGGTAACCAATAATATTCAAGAAGTATACAATTTTTTATGGAACTACTATACATTTGTCTTACCTTATTAAGGGGAGATTTGTATTATCAGTATCAATGATAATCATGGCACTTGAGACCTTGCTACCCTCAAACTCTAACATTGACCTCTAGACATATTGATAATCATTATTACCTCAATGACTACCATAAATAAGAGAGGTATTATCATGATGAATTCCATGCACCTAGTCATACATAGGACAATCATCTCCATAATAATCCCATACCATTGAAGCATTGTCATCAAGGTCTCAATATTTTATTCATAAAGACTACCATAAAGATGGGAGAATCTATTTAAATACAAAATCTTGTCAAATATATAAAGTAAATTGTCACCAAGGAAGGAGATAGTCATTGCAACATAACACTTTGGCATAATTATTACTTCACTCCATTGTGGCGATAACCTGTGCACATGAAAGTTTTGAGTAACCACTTTCAACTAAATCCCACATTCTTGAGAAATGATATCTTCATTCTAGTACTCAAAAAATCACAATTTTCACATTTGCAAATAAAATATAGGGCTGAGATAAATTTAAATCACTACAAGTAGATGACATATCTTGAAATCAAAGAAGAAAAGAAAATAATTAATTTATCTTTCATAAAGCCTATTTTTTTTACCTTCAAACAAGATGATACTCTAAAATGAAGTATTCTACTCTCTTCACAATTTCTGCTATTCAATTGTAAAACTATATTTTTTGTATTGGTATATTTCTTTCCTCTCTACTAGGCAAGGCACACCCTTCTTATTAAATAGATCAAACAATCCACTTTGGTGTCAAATGTTGATTTGTAGAGATAAAATAAATAGTAATATTAATAGTTAAACCAAAAATAGAAATAGTAGAGAGAAATATAAATAGATCAAACAACCCACTTTTTCAGCTTTCTTATAACCCTAAAAGACTCGTGGTACTCCATGAATTCTCTTGTGATTTCATGTGGTGTCTTGTCCTCGCTATTCCATGACTTTTTCTGCATTTCCTTGCCTGCATTGCGCATATAAACTACCCTCACCAATAGAGACAGATCGGGTGTCACATTTATGTTTTGAATGGAGTAGATAGTTCTTGGTAGGTAGGAGTCTCTAATCATGACTGTTGGATGAGTGGGAGAAGGACTATTTAGTTAACTTATTTAGTATTTTAAAATATATTAAATTTTTCTTTGGTTTAAATACATGCTTGCAAAATTGATCTTTACACCTGTGGAATTGATTATGTGTATAAAATCAAAATTAGATTGATGGAGATCAATTAATAAGGAATTTTTGAATGTATTAAATTGGCCTCACTTCATTGTACCTAGATGTTTGAAGTGAGATTGTGTTTATAGACACCATTTAGGAGCTTGTTACACAAGAATTTATTCTCTTATAATGAAGCCCCTAGGTGGACTAATTCAGTGGCTTGGAATAATGATTTAAGGCAATAAGAAAGTATGTAGTATGCCTAGAATGATGACATAGGCTAATGAATGCTCTCATGATTATTCTAGATAATCAAAATGAATTATGATTAGTCCTTGAAAACATCATTGCTAGTGTGCAATTTGAAATTGTCCTTTAGTTTACATATAATGACTAGTAAGGGAGGGAAACATTGGCCCACATTCAAAAAAATGAATTAAAATAAAAGTACACTCAAATACACAACCATCACACACATTTCAAAGGGATGAGAAGGTTGAGAAAATTAATGTTTTTGGATATAATGTTCTCACAAACTTATTTTTATGTAAAAGAGTTTGAAAAGCCCTATAAATTTATGATACAATATAGAGGTTTTTCAAAATTTTAAGATTCCCTTTCAAGATTTCACTTTTAGATATCCCCTACATAATTTTTTTTATATTTATTTTACTAAGATTTCTTTAATAATTATTCAATCTATATGAATTATTCTTCCACTTATTTAAATTCAAATACTGGCCAATTTATTGGTGTTCTAAAGGCTCTTTCATTTAAGGTTCCAAGGATATGAAGCCATTCGATGTAATGTTGAATGACTATTATTATATGAAAACCCTACCAAAGTCAATAAAGTTACCCATTGGATTTAAGCACACTGCCTGGGTGCAAAAAGTGAATGAGAACCCGAAGCTGTAGCCATCTTTACTAAATATCACATTTCTACTTATCACTTGTTTCATACTTACTAGATCATAAAAGATTTATGCTTTATTTTTTATCTATATCCAAGGAAAATGTATTTTGTCTTTATGATTAAACATAGTATTTTTTCTTTTGGTATGCATACACAAGAAACACATTCAAACACCCTCAAATAGTCAACTTTTGACTTAATTCCAAACCACTATTATTCTAGAGACACTCCTATAAATGCTTTTGTAAGACTCATATTTAGAATATGTACTATTATATATACTAGTCCTATCTACAAACTTTGATCCAATTTTTTAATTTCATCATACTCCTTTTCATTTTGAAAATGGTCATATTCTTTTTTTTGGAAACTCCATTTTGTTGTAGGGTGTACGAAGTACTAAATTCTCTTGATTTCATGATTTTTGTAAAAATCTAAATATATATTTGATTTATATTCAACTCTATTATCTAGTGTGATTAAATTAATGTAATTATCACTCTAATAATCAACCAACCTCTTAAAGCCTATAAACTAATTAAATAGTATTGATTTATTATGTAGGAAGTATGCCCAAGTTTTTCTTGAGTACTTTTATTATATTTTGACTTGTTCAAAGAATTTTTTTTTCTATCAAACCAAATATATAAGAAATACCTCAAGCTATTTTTTAACTCTTATTAATTTATCAATTAAAAATTATTTTTCAACAATACACTATTCACACTCTCCTTTTGTATCTTCAATGAAAGGTAATCCTTCAATCATTAATATTTTTCTAGGCAAAGCTAAATGACTAAAACAAAGATGGCTATATCTTTGCTACTAGATTTTGTTTTAGTTAATTTCACTAGTTTTTAATGCTTTATTTCCTTGGGTGAAATAGAGAAAAGACATTCTATCACCTACAATTTATATTCTTGCAACATCTAAATTAATTTTTAAAATTATATCTGGTTATGCACTCATCTTCATTAAAAGCCACTTAATAATTTTGTTATAATATTTTTCTAACAAATAACAACTTCTTTTTAAGTGATGGAACTACTAATGTTGTGTTGATAGTCTTTACATCACAACTATTATCTTTGACATTATTCCTATGTCTCCCTCTTTCTTTGAAGGTACTACTTCTACCTCTAAACTATTACCTCTTCCTTGAATTTTTTAGATTCACCTTTAGGCTCATTTTCCTTATTGTTAAGTCATCTCGAGATTCACTTTTCTTTGCTTCTTGGAAAAATTGTTTCTTTTACATCTTAGGCTTTCTTTAGAGGAACATTTTTGTTTTTAGCCTTTTCATAACTCTCATTCTTTATTTGATAGTAAAATAAAAATTACTTAACTCATTTATTTTTATAGTTTTGATATCTATAGAAATTTCTAATATATAAACTACATCATAAAATTCAAAAAAAATAGTTCTTAAAATTTCTCCATATCATGTTTGTTAGTCACATCTTCACTATCAAGAAATCATTAACTGTTGATTTTTTCTTAGAATGAATATTGCCACATATCATAGGAAATATTATTTGATTAATTATATCTTGAATAGAAAAATAAAGCTTCATTAATTTTTTTCACATGTGTTTTATCCTTCTTTTTTCATTATGTGAATCATCAAATGGATTTTCATTTGTTTGTTCTACAAATCTTAGCTGTACAATTTCTTAAAAAACTTTATTTTATTAGGATATCTCCTTTAAAAATGAGAAGTAACATGCTAGAATATATCACATTCCCTACAATATATGCTATGATAAAAATGAACACAATAATCTAAAAACATAACACAAAACCTTAAAAAGATACTTATCTTATAAAATAAAACCTAAAAAAAAAAATCTCTATATTATTTTATCTTACTGTTAACCTTTTTACTGAGTCAAGATATTGAGAACTTTTATATGATTTCAAATGCTTTTCCAGAAAACCAAACTCTCAACTAAACCTTTCCTTTTATACAACAAGTGGCTCTCTCTACAGATTTTAACAAATATATGAACTTTACTATAAATAAAACATATAATATTTCGAAAGAAATCAAAACAAAAAATCAATAAACACCATAATAAGATCAGCCCATAATGAAGAAGATTAGGCGAAAAAGGGGAAAAATAAATTTCTATAAAGTGGGTGCTAAATTCTTACCTTTTACAGTTGGGTGACAAAGGGTCTCAAAATTCCCCACGATACCAGAAAAAGGACACTGTGATTCTGTAAAACATAACATACAAATTACAAATTACAGTGTAAATACATTATGTGCATTTTGTGCAGTTAATATTCTCTAATTTCAGTAAATATTAAGTTACCTTTTTATATTGAAAACATTTGTAATGCTTTTACCAATTGTAATTACACTAAGCTTTGAGCAGCAACAGAGGAGAGGCATTGTGGAGGAGCGAGGCAGTGAGGCAGAGGCTGTGTGGCAAAAGTGCTCCAATAGAGGGATAAATAGCGCTCAAAATTTTGATGCGGGAAATGGGGGTGGTTGGGGGCGAACGGAGCAGCAATAAATCCTTTACGTTTAGACAGGAATGGAGCGGGGATAAATTTTCACCGTATAAATAACGGCAATTGGAAAGGGCTTTTGGAAAAGGTAAAAGGGCATATTACCGGTTAATAGTGGGCCCCACAGCATGTCCACACTAAGCAGTCAAAGCTTAGTGTGTGACATTTAAGCCAGGCCCCTCATTATTAGTACTAGTGACATGTACTCTTCCTCATTTATCACATGAGTCCCAGACCAATAGAATTATTGTTATCATAGGTCCCATTCCACAATATCCATCATCTATGCATTCATTGATCTATCATGGTTGGATTGAGCCTCCTCATTTTCTATAGGTTATAGATTTGACTTCTCCTCCTTGAACAACATAGTGTGTGAGAGCTCAAAATTGTCCAGCACTTTATGTGTTATATACTTTTTTTTTGTGTGGAAATATTCTCTTATTAGATTTTCATCTTTGAGTGATGGTTATGAAGAGAAGGTGAGATCAATATAGAGGAAAATATCCTTTTATCTTCATTGTAGAATCTCTTCTTAAATAAAGAGCAAAGGTTGGAGGTATGTAATGATAATGGAATCTTGAGGGATAGTGATACTTGGATACAATCTAAGGTAAGAGGGAGATCTTTAAGGATTCTTATGGTTTTGATTTCAGTCCATGCAATTGAATGATCCCCTTTTCTATTGATTGATAATTTATTCACAATACTTTGGTAATGTTCTAGGGCATGACTATGGTGCTTACACTATAGTTTATTAATGAGTTATGTAATATTTTGTTTTGATTGTGAGAGTTAAATAAAATGGTATGGAATTGGGCTTAGAACTACAGCAAATTATGAAAAATAATGCTTTAATTAGTTAGGGTGGCTTTAAGTCAATCTACTATGTTTCTTCTAACATGAGTAACTTGGGTTTTTTGCTTTACTAGATTTTCATGTGTTTCTAGAGCGCACCATAGCAAAATTCTTTGCTTAAGGATACACTAAGCATCCCATAAAGAGACCTTTGCAACTATCTTCTACTATTGGTCAACCATATTCAATAGGTAGAGAGGTTGATCTCTTGCTAAGTTACCTAGATTTACTTGATATCTTTACCATTCAACAAAATCATTAGTCACCCTTGGTGAAGCCTACTCTTAAGTTACTATAGACTAATTATTTGCATTTGTAATGTCCCAACTTTAGATTGTGCGAACATTTTAGTTTAGAGAAATTCTAACATTTTCGCTCATAGCTTTTAGCTTCTACCATCATCCTTTATGATCTAGTAAATTATTCAAATTGCACTAGAGGAAATACAAAGGTAGAAGCAACAATTAAAAATACTTCATAATTTTTCTAGGAAAACAATGCATATTTTTAGTCAATCTCTTCTAGTTGTTTTACAGATATTCCTTATATTTGACTTGTGAGAACCATAGTTTACACTCACATGTGAAGTGATGCTTCTATTGATGAGACTCCTTACATAGAAATAACCTGTCTTTAAACAACAATCTTCTATTGTTGGTTCTCCCTTTGGAAAATTTTGAAAGAATGAGAAGCATTGCAAGGGAAAGACCACATAGTGGTATCTTCCACAAATGTATTCATCCTTAGGACAATATTTTTAATTAGATTATGCAAAAAAATGTAAAAGCATGTGTACAAGGAAAATCAAATTTTGTGGTGATGATCTTGATTCTAGCAATCAAGTTGATTTTGGTACCTATTTGGCTAATATTGAGGTCTTAGTTATCCATCACTCTGATATGTTGACTTGAGGTATCCAATCTATGGCCTCTTTTAATTTATATTCTCATTTAAAAATCTCTTAAGAATGCTATTCATGTCATATATTTCTAAAGAATCTTAAAGTGTAGTTGAATAATCATGAGGGTAAACACACATATATTGACAATATTGGGGAGTGTTTGTGAAAGGAAGGTCCATGCTTGGAGAATCTATTTGTACTAGGAGTGGGACTTTAGGGAACATAATTAATGGTGATCTTGGTAATAGCATTTTCATATCTATCATTTTTTTTTCTACCAACACTACTAATGCATATGCCAAGAGTAGAGATTATCTTATTGCTTCAATCATCAAAGAAATTTTGAATTGAATTTTTTCAAAGAAAACTAATGCCATTTTAGCTAGAGGCTATGTAGATGTAGGTATCCTCTCATATTTTATTAAAAAAGATTTGCTAAATTTTGTCATAACTTCCTAGAGATCTCTTTAGATGGTAATTAGTTCCTTTATTAATGAAGAACTTTCTCCCTTTTCTTTGAATCTTTCAAAGAGTACATCGCCTAACTTGTCAAATTTAGCAATGGAGTTGAGGGCAAGTCATGAGTTCTAGTGTAGGGCATCCCCTTTAAATGAGGCTACAAGTAATATCAAAGCTATATTTTGTTCTATGATAATATTTATAGTGCACATGTCCACTCCATATTGTAGATTCTTGATTGGTGTTTTTAAGTCTCCTCTAGTAAACTTCACGAGGGATTTAAGAGCATTGGTAGGAGTGGGGTCCCAAGTAGCTAGAGCAATTGGAGAGATCAATGGATTGTCACATACCAATTTACAATTTTTTTAGGGAATTGATGGGCCACCATTAAAGTGAGAGGTGGTGGAGATGGTTGAAATTTTTTCCTTCTACGAGTAATAAACAAAGGTTGAACTATGATTTCAGAGTTGGAAGCTATATGTGATCTACTTGTAGGCCCCTTGCTCATATAATGATATAGATATCAATCATTGATAGTTCTTTGGGTCCTATTGGACATGTTAAAATTATCAATTTTCAAATTATACTCTTGTTGAGTCTCCACACATGGGAAGCTTGCAAATGGAAAACACAATTTAAAATGTGACCTCTTGAATTTTAAAAACTAACCTTTCATAAGTTTTTTATAATTTCTCTTTCCTTTTTTCTGCAAATTGATTTGAAAAAATTTATCAAAAATTTCAAACAAACCAAATTCTACAAATCGCCTTACAAACTGTATCCCATATTTACAATCATATGATATATAATAAAAATTTATATGAATGTAAATTTAAACACCGATAGTCATCTCTTTACTATTGTATTCAGAAAGGCGACCTAGAAGTTGAATGAATATACAATGCAAATATTGTTGAATCTACCCGTTTTATGTAAAAAAATGACAGGCGTGTAAAAGAGGAATATGAATCCGAAGACAACGAAGAACATGTTAGTGAAGTCTGTAACTGATTGGTTAAAATCATACGTCTCTATCGGAAAGGACATGGGTATCAAGTGATGAGAAAAAACTGTTTACGGGAATTGAAAGATAAGGTAATGCCCACACGTAAGAACCAATAGTTGGTGGGAAATACCATCACAAGGCCTTTGGCCACTATCATCGGTCGGTGTTCATGATTCTTTATCGGTCCTTTGTTAAGAACTGATTTGAAACCACCCACTGATTTATTCCAGGTACACGTTGATTGACTTGTAACCATGTTCATTCAGATAATAATCTCATGTACTTCAACGTTTTACATTCAATTCCCCATTCCGGCCTTCTCAAATTTGCCCTGATACAATCTTCTACTAAAATATATTTCCATATCTCATACGCACAAAGATTTAACATATTCCACAACTAAATCTTCTTCTTCTTATTTTCTTTTAACCTGAACAAATCATAGATCTTTGAATGATTCATTTAGTGGGACACGCTAAAGGATAGTAACATCAAAGATGTTGAAGAGGGAGCAGCCACTAATTCAAGTATGAAACGTATACCAGAAACTGTGTCAACCAGATGCCATGACTAGATCGGCTAAATATTCCCAGTATTCTCAATTGATATAATTTTATATAAAATACTTCTCTTACCGAAAAGAATTTTGTAATAAAAATTTGATTTCTATTTAAAAAATTATATTTAAATAAATGTTTTGTGATCATTTTGGACTTCTTTTTGGGAAATGAAAGTAAATAATGTTTCTAAAAGTGAAAATGTATTTTTCTCTATCAAATGTCTTAGGTATATATTTGTAATCATGAAATTTGTATGTCTATGTCTTTTCTACACATATATATTAACTTATATTAACTTGAATGCATCAATTTTGTACAATGTTGGGTTCATTTCCTTAACCTTTCTCTATCTGTATACACACACATTTCTACATGCTTAGCCTCCAATTTATCTTTATAGATACATACTATGATACTTTCATCTAAATTTTGCTTTTATTACAATTATTAATATCCCTACCTCCAAATAATCATTGCCTACACAGACATGATTGTTTTTCAACATATGGTCGTCTTGATGATCATGGAGCAATAAGAGAGATCAACCTTTCCTTTCTAAAGTTTATATTCAAATTCTAGTAGATTGGCCTCCCTTATTTTCTTTCCTTGAATCCTATAAGTATACATTACGAAATTTCGTCTATGTGCTTGTATCTAAATGCTTTCAGTTACCATCTTTCATATTTCAAGCATACTCTCTCATCCTAGAGCATTGAACAAGCAATCAACAGTAAAATATTTAGATTTTGGAGCATTAAAAGTAGTAACAAATATGCATGCATCATTTTAAGATGCTTGTCTATTATTTTTTATCTCTTTCATTAACCTAGGAGTACACATCTCCTTATAACATGATAGAAAACCTTCAAGGTAATTGTAAATACTAGCAGCCCTTAGATATAAAAGATAAAGTCATGTAAACAAAGTTTGGCTAGGTGAACATTAGAGCATATTTCCACACCATCTATGGTCAAATATGAATGTATAGGATGAATTTGCAACTATGGATTTCATTTAGACTTGCAAACTTGATCTAGAAAGAGAACAATTCTAATGCAAAATCTAAGGAAATTCACTAATAAAGAAATCATGATTCCGAAGGAAGAAATTTCAAAATTCAAATTTTTCATAAAAGATATACAATCTTCAATCAATAAACATTAAATAATATTTTTTTTGTTGATACAAAATTGTTCTTACACACTAGATGATCTTGTATTTGTTAAAGGACTAATATTTTGATGTAAATTATTTCCATTTACATGATTAACTTCATCAAATATGGGATTTGTGGGGTCATTAATATTCTTAATGAACTTATCTACACAATGCGAGCTTCGATTTATCTACTTGTTCGACAAGAGGTAAGGTATGGAGGTTATTCAACATTTTTCTTTTTGCAATATCATATATAGAGGCTCTTATAATGTACTAAATTATCTGAAGTGTATTGCTTTATAAATTGCTTTATGATCATCATCATTATTAATATTATTACATACATCATTATTATCCTCATATTTCAAACATGATCCTGACGAGTTATAGATTTCGCCAAGATGTCATCAACATAATCTTCTAAAATCTTATGAATGAAATCATGCAATATTTGGGTCATTGCCCGTTGGTAAGTAGCTCCTGCATTCTTTAACCCTTACAAAATAGCTACATAACAGAAAGTATCCCAAGGGGTAGTGAAAGCTATCTTATACTGATCCTATGAATTAATATAGATTTGAGTGTAATCTAAGAAACCATCCATGAAGGACAACAAAGCGTAGCCTGCAGTCGAATCCACAATCATATCTATATTAGGCAACGTGAAATTATCCTTAAGAGAGGCATTATTAAGATCACGAAAGTTAATGCATATACGGATGTGACCATTAGGTTTACTGACAATGACAATATTCGAGATCCAAAGGGAGTAGTCGATTGGACGGGTGAAGGCGGCTTTCAACAACTTCTCTATCTTAGTTTTAACCATCAACGCCACCTTGGGATTGATCTTTCGAATTTTTTGCTTGACTACTTTTGTGTCGGGACATAGGACGATAATGTGAACCACTATAGACTCATCAATTCCAAGAATGTCCTCATATGTCCAAGCAAAGATATCAAGATGAGAATGTAGGAGATCAAAATGTTCATCTGCTTCTTTGAAAGAAAGACACCTCCTAATCTTAATTACCTTTCCCAAAGACTTAGGGTCCATAGAGAGTTTGGTAGTTTCCCCTTTGAGAAGGGAACTATGATCTCCAAGATGTGATATTGGAACATCATCATCAACGTTAGAAAGAGGGTCCTCCTCATTGATACTCAAGATAGATTCTCCAAAATATGTTTGTTCATGCAGGCAATATGGGAATTCTTTTATTGTGGAAGGGAGGAAAAGGAGAGTAGGCACCTAGGAATTCCTCAAGTGCTTCATCTAAAGAGAAGACATCTAAAGAGAATTTCTCGGCCTGCCCTTTATCCTCTATTAATTTGTGATGGACCAAACTCAATGGTTCAATCAAAATCATATTAACACTTCACAAAGGTTTCTGCTTAGACTGTTCAACAGAACACCTCAAACCTAGATAGTTCTATCATGGCTTAAACTGAATGGGGACTTGGATTCCTTGCTCAATATGCCCTAGGCCTTTCTACCCATAGCCATATTGAGAAGCAAGGTGATACCCAAAACCATAGCAATTTTGTAAGACTTCAGGAGGTGGTCTCTATATAGAGCGCTTCATTCCACCAATGAAAATAAAACTCATCTACAAGAGTGCAACTATCTCCTTTACTTGATTCACAAACATTAGCCTCTTTTTCAAGAGCAGGACTACTCTCCTCTGTAGGGAAAGGACTAGTCTTGTGGGTAGGATCACAACTCTTTTCCTCAATTGGAGCATTGTCCCCCCTTTCATCAGAGGCATTCAGAAACTCTAGACGAGTGAGACTCGCTTTGTATTCTACAATAGAGAATTCAAAGAATTCTAAGGATCCCCAATCATCACCAAGGAAAGCATATAATTCAGAAGAAGAGGTAGATGAGGACGACTTAGGATTTTCTGCTTTAGGTGACTCAATTTTAATGGCATTCACTTTGGGAACAACCTCCATAGATGCTATCATTGAGGAACACGCCATAGCATCAGTAATTAAAGATGGAAAGCAATTAGATTAAGAGTGGAGACAGCTAAAGCCTGACCAATAGCCACTAACTCGCAAAGATGAATAGCTTTCGGGCCAGCTTTAACTATGACCACCCAAATATTTGCAACAAGCTTTAAGGAATGATGTAAAGTGGAAGTTACAGCACCTATCTAGCATGAATCCAATGTCTCCCCAAAAGAAGATTGTAAGGCAAAGGTCCAGGCATCACATAAACCAAAGTAGGTATGGTAACAAGGCCTAGTTGCAAAGGCAATATTATCATTTCTAGAGCTTGGTGATTGGCATTATCGAACCCACGAATGTACAAAGAAGTAGCTAGAGAAGATGAATTAATTTTAATCTTAGGTAGTAAGTTGATACCACAAATTTTGAGTGTTGAAACGGTGTTAATGAGAGTACACCTAATGCCAATGTTATTAACATAATTATAATCATCAAAGGGCATGCTTGCTTATGCACATCTAGAGGCTAGAGTTCTTGTAGATGGAACGTAATATTTGGCAAGTCCACACGAATATGAGCCAACAATACATTAATATCTATAGGCCTAGCAGAGGTAAGCAAGAGAATCTTCTGCAAGGCTTCCTTAAGCATTTCTTGATACACTAGAGCAGTTTGAAGCAAATCCCAAAGTGAGATCTTAGAGTAACAGAGAGTTGCTCGACAATATCATAATCACCCGGTGCTTTAGTCATAGGCTTAGACACTGAAGGAAGACTTGGTTGAGAAGGTAGTAATGAAGTAGGAACTTGAGTAAGTTGAGATGTAGGAACAAAAGGTTGTTGATCCAAATTCTATTTGTTTCTTCTTGAATTGTATGTGCACCAAATAGCATTATAAGAAGTAGAGTCCGTAGCTTTTATGAACCTTGAGTATAAATTTGGTGAATCATCTCGATATGAAATTCCATAGACAAAATGATTGTCCCTTGGAGATGGGCTAGCTGGGATCAAGTAAATGACAAGTTTCTTAGGGCTTGGAGAAGCCACAGAGACCACCACTACATTTACCAACTCCTCAGCTTGCAGAGAAGAAGTTTGTTCAGAAGATTCACAGATAGGGGAAGAAACATCTAAGAAATCATCTAGAACATCATCCAACATGTCAAAATCTTCCATAGAGAAAGCATTATCATAGACATGAAAACATTGTAAAAATAGATCTAACATGGTTCATGTGAGGTTCACCAAAATGTGAGATAAGAGGGATTCGCTACACGCAAGTCTCTTTGTTCTCAAGAGATCACTAGGGAATAAACTACCCTTATCCACCTCAACATAAACTAAATGAAGAAATGACAAGGGAAATGTGTATAAGCTAACTTTCAAAGAAAAATGCTTCAAATCAAGAGAGAGTGAAACCTCCAAATTTTTTCCTTCGATGGAGGAGCTCTTGACCAAAGGATGTTAGCATAGATTCAGGGTGCCAACAAAACACTACTGTCCAAATGGCGTGTTAGCGTCCTGAGCAACAAAAAGCTCATGGGCTCAAGAAGGAAAAATAGAGTCCCACTTCCTAACTCAGATATTGGGTCTACTAAATAGAATAACCAAATAGAGAATAGAAAGTATGAGAAAAGCACAAGGGGAATTTGGAGAAAAATTAACTTCAATCGGACATTCGAGTCAGCACTCCAAGCTCCACTTCAGGAGTAGAACTAGCACCACAAGATAGTAAATGAACAAAAGATGTAACAAGAGAAAAGTGAGAGAGAGCATTACCCATAGGCCTAGGCCATCTCCAGAGCACACAGACGCACCATTGAATGCTTGCTAGAGAGTTGTAGCTATTGGAGGGACCTCAGTCCCACAAAGCTTCACTTGTAGAAGTGTTGCTTATTAAAGATGAGAGAAATCTAAAAGTGAAGTTGAAAAGATCTTGACTGAATGAATCAGATCCCCAAAATGAGAGCAAATGAGGGGTTTTGTTGCATGCAAGGGTGGCAAAGAGCCATTACACCCAAAATCATGACTGTCAAGACACGTGTCGAGAGTCAAGATTCAAGATTCTTCATTTCATACTCAAAAAACTGTCAGGACGCTAGCATGCCGCACATACGTCCACTCGTCACATAGGCATCCAAGGCATCAATTTTTGGGAAACGTGTCATTAGGCTTTTGTTGTTTTGCCACTAGTCCTCATGGAGTTAGAATTTTGAAATTCTGACTCATGGGATTTTTGTCATTAGTGGTCTTAGGCGTCATAAATGCTAGACAAAGTGCTAAAATGTGAAATTGTCCCTAGGTGCAATTCTGCGACATTACAAAAAGTTTCTAGGGAATTGATGGGCCACCATTAGAGTGAGAGGTGGTGGAGAAGATTGAACAATTTTCATTCTAAGAGTAATAACCAAAGGTTGAACTAGGATTTATGGGTTGGAAGCTATATATGATCTAGTTGTTGGCCTCTTACTCATATAATGAGATAGAGATCAATCTTTGATGGTTCTTTGAGTCTTGTTGAAAGCTTGCAAATAGGAAACACAATTTAAAATGTGACCTTTTGAATTTTAGAAACTAGCTTTTCATAAGAATTTCTATAATTTCTTTCTCTGTTTTTTCACAAATTGATTTGAAAGAATTTATCAAAACTCTCAAACAAACCAACTTATAAAATTCTAGAAATCGCCCTACAAACTGTATCCCATATTTGCAATCTTATGATATCTAATACAAATTTATATGAGTGTAAATTTAAACACCGATAGTCATCTCTCTACTATTGTATTAAAAAAGGTGACCTAGAAGTTAAATGAATATACAATGCAAACAATGTCGAATCTACCCGTATTATGTAAAACAATGACAGGCGTGTAAAGGAGGCATATGAATCAGAAGGCAACGAAGAACATGTTAGTGAAGTCTGTAACTGATAGGTTAAAACCATACGTCTTTACTGGAAACAACGTGGGTATCAAATGATGAGAAAAACCTGTTTACGGGAATTGACAGATAAGGTAATGCCCACACGTAAGAACTAATAGCTGGTGGGAAATACCATCACAAGGCCTTTGGCCACTATCATCGGTCGGTGTTCATGCTTCTTTCTCTGTCCTTTGTTAAGGACTTATTTGAAACCACCGACCGTTTTATTCCAGGTACACGTTGATTGACGTGTAACTATGTTGATTCATATAATAATCTGATGTACTTTCAACGTTTTACATTCAATTCCCCATTCCGGCCTTCTCAAATTCACCCTGATATAATGTTCTACTAAAATTTATTTTCATATCTCATACGTACAAAGATTTAACATATTCTACAGCTAAATCCTTTTCTTGTTATTTTCTTTTAACTTGAACAAGTCATAAATCATTGACTAATTCATTTAGTGGGACACGCCAAAGGATAGTAACATCAAAGATGTTGAAGTGGAAGCAGCCACTAATTCAAGTTTGAAACGTATACCAGGAAGTGTGTTAACCAGATGCCATGATTAGCACGGCTAAATATTCCCCGGATTCTTAATTAATATATTTTTATATTTAAAATACTTCTCTTACGGAAGAATTTCAAACTGCAATTCATCTTAAATGGAATTTAGTAATAAACAATTGATTTCTACTTTAAAAATTGTATTTAAATAAATCTTTTGTGATCATTTTGGAGTTCTCTCTAGGAAATGAAAGTAAACAATGTTTTCAAAAGTGAAAATGTATTCTTGTTTAAAAAATATTTTGGTTATATATTTGTAATCATGAATTTTGTATGTCTATATCATTTCTACACGTGTATATATTAACTTGAATACATCAATTTTGTGCAATGTTGAATTCATTTCCTTAACCTTTATTTATCACTATACACACATATTTCTACATGCTTAGTCTCCAACTTATCTCTATAGATACATACTCTGATACTTTCATCTAATTTTTCATTTATTAAAATTATTAATATGCCTACCTCCAAATAGTCATTGTCTGCATTGATACAATTGTTTTCCGACATAAGATCATCTTGATGATCATGGAGCAATAAGAGACTTGAACCTTTCCTTTCTAAAGTTTAAATTCAAATTCTAGTTGATTGAACTCCTTTATTTTCTTTCCTTGAATCTTATAAGTATACATTTGATGAAATTTCATGTTATGTTCCTGTATCTAAATGCATTCAGATACCATCGTTCATATTTCAAGCATCCTCTCTCATCCTAGAACATTGAATGAGCAATCAATAGTGAAATATTTAGATTTTTGAGCACTAAAAGTAGTAAAAAAATGCATGCATCATTTTAGGGTGCTTGCCTATTATTTTTTAGCTCTTTAGCTAATTTCCTTTGAGGTAATTGTAAATACTACCAGCCCTTAGATATAAAAGATAGTCATGTAAACAAAGATTGGTTAGGTGAACCTTAGAGCATATTTCCACACCATCTATGGTCAAATATCAATGTAAAGAATGAATTAAAAACTATGGATTTGATTTAGACTTACCATCTTGATCTTAGAAAGAGAACAAATCTTGTGTGAAATTTAAGGAAATTCACTAATAGAGAAATCCTGACTTTGAAGGAAGAGATGTCAAAACTCAAAATATTCATTAAAGACATACAATTGTGAATCAAAAAACATTAAATAAAACATTTTTTTTTTATACAAAATTGCTCTTACACACTAGATGATCTATTATTTGTTAAATGACTAAGATTTTGATGTACATCATTTCCATTTATTTGATTAACTTCATCAAGTATGGGGTTTTTGGGGTCATTAGTATGTTAATGAACTTATCTCTTCTTTATCAACAAGATATTGGAATTTATATTTGAACGATATGCATCTACCTACAAAATATTGATGTGCTTGATAATGAGAACAAAACTACATAGCATTGTGTGGTGCAAGATTAGATTTATCTACTAGTTCGACAAGAGGTAAGGTATCAAGGTCATTCTACAATTTTATTTTTTTTGCAATATCATGTATTGAGGCTCTTATAATGTACTAAATTATCTAAAGTGCATTGCTTTATAAATTGCCTTTTGACCATCATCATCATTATTAATATTATTAAGTACATCATTATTATCTTCATATTTCAAACATGTAAAAGTGTTAAAACTATATTGACGTAAAAAAAATTGTTCAATAAAATGTATTCATATATATATATATATAATTATGAAAATTCTCTATTTTATCTTTATTATGTTCAAGTCTTTATAATGTTATAAATATATAAACTATATTTAATTACATTCAACACATTTATCATATATAATCATTCCTCGTACAAGAAACACATATGTCCATGTATCTTATCTATTTAAAGATCTTTCGATCCAAATCTATTTTGTTGAACAATTTCTGTTGTAATAAAAATATTGTAGAGGATTTCATTAGTATTGTTTGTTGTGTTGTGGGTAGGTCGATCTCAAATGATGGGAAAACCGGTTAATGGGAATTGAAAGATAAGGTAATACCCACACGTAAGAACTAGCGATTGTGTGGGAGATACAATCAAAAGGCCTGTCGCTTCCATCATATGTCGGTGTCGGTGTCGGTGTAGGTGTCGGTGCTCCCTCCTTTGTTAAGGAATTATTTGAAACCACCGACTGATTTCTTCCAGATACATGTTGATTGACTTGATACAGTCTCCCATTCCGGCCTTCTAAAAATATCTTTTCATATGTCATACGTAAGTGATTTGGGTAACATATTCTACAACTAAATTTTCTTTTCTTATTTTCTTTCAACGTGAACAAGTCGTAGGTCTCTGAATAATTCATTTAGTGGGACATGGCAAAGGATAGTAACATCTAAGATGTTGAAGAGGGAGCAGCCGTTAATTCAAGAATGAAACTTATAGAAAATGGTGTGTTAACCAGATGTCTTGATTAACACGGCTAAATATTCAAGTGTCTATTTATTTGTTATAAAAGTTAGACCAATTAGTGGAGATAGATAGAGATGTGTAATGTCCTTGCTTTGTATTGCTCTTTTTTTGAATTGAACAAATTTTAACCCTTCTTTTAATTTATATTTATTATATCAAATACTTCCCTTCCCAAAAAAATTCAACCTACAATTCACATTAAATAGAATTTAGTAATAAAAATTCACTTATATTTAAAAGTTATATCTAAGAACGTTTACCATTATATATTCCAAGGGATTTTCAATTTGTTTGGAAGCAAGAAATTTGGAATCAAACAGTTTTTCTAATAGATACTATGACTATCTCGACATACTTGTCACAAATAGTTTAAACTTGCAATTACATTAAATATAACTTAGTAATTGGATGTTCTCCTATATTAAAAAATTGTAAATAAATAGATAACTTTGTGTTCTTTTTGGGGTAACATTAGGGAAATGAAAGCAATACAATATAATGTTTTTAAATATCAAAAAATATTTATGTTCTCTTGAATATCTCTTGTATATATTTGCGATGGTAAAATTTGCTTAATTAGATGTCATTATCAATTTAGTTTTGTTTGTATTTCAAAAAAAAGTATGGATACTTTTATATATTGATAAGTGCATCAATTTTGTATGAATATGCACACACTACAATACATTCATCTTATTATAATATTTATTAAACTTTTTCATATACTACCTCTATATAGTCATTGTCTACTTAGTTATGATTGCTTGTCCACCCAAGGTCATTTTCATGATCACAAAACAATTATAGATTTGACCCTTTCCTTTTTAAAATTTGAATTCAATTTTTAGCAGAATGATACTCTTTATTTTCTTGCCTTCAATCCTCTAAATACACATTTTACAAAATGTGTTGCTATGTGCTACAATTTAAATGCATTCAATTATCATCTCTCATAGTTTAATCATCCTTTATCATAGCACAACATTTGAGTAACAATCAATAGTGAAATACTTGGATGTTGTTCTATTAAAAGAGGAAAAAAATATGTATGAATCATTTTAGGGCATGTTCCTATATAGGAGTAAATTTGCACCCTATGTGAAAATCCCCTTGTTTCCTTTATCCACTTTAGAAAACCAAGTTTGGAGGCTTAATTCCACCTAAGCCCACTGTTTGCATCCCACTTGGCACCTGTTTTGAGCGTCAGTGGAGGCGTTTCTATCGAGGACGCCTGTGCAGCGCACAGACGTCTGCACAGCGTGCTTACATCCCTAGCAAATTCCTATGGTTGAACCTGCAGAGGCGTTACAGTTCTCATTGGGAGTCAATTTGTAACACGCCCTTCGACCAACCGACCCGAATATGGCCGTTTCTTTCATTCCTTTCTTCAAATTCACTCCTTGAACAAGCATTTCATCTCTTCACATCCTCTAAGCATTCACTTGATTTTATACACAACTCTTCACAACTTCTACACTTGATCCACAAGCTCACTTTCACTCACTCCAAGAATTCCAAGCATTCCATTGCAACAAAAGCTTCACTTCATCACTTCGGTAGAGCAAGTTTGGGACCACACCATTGTAGCAGAGGCTCGAGTACTCTCATTTTCTCTCCCAAGTAGCCTTGAGCGCTCTTGGTGGAGGTGGTAAGCTTCCCTCTCATCTCCTCTATCACTTGGTTGAGTTAGCATACTTAACTATTTTGTAGTTGCTTTTGTGATTTTCACTACATTATTCTCTTTATCTCATTTCTTTGGCT
>VDFB02009584.1:0-11493 GCA_007258455.2 Sequoia sempervirens | reverse complement strand
GCCTCTTGAGGTGAGATTTGCACAACTAGTAGAGCTGGAGGAAACTAGGAAAGAAGCTCTAAGGTAGCTCAAAATACATCAACCTCAGATGAAGAATTATTTTGAGAAAAGAGTAAGACCACGTGACTTCATTGTTGGAGATCTAGATTTCAAGTGGAATGAATGTAAAAGCAGACTTGGACGACATTCCAAGTTTGATGCTATTTGGGATGGGCCTTATGTGATCATAGAGTGCAAGGAACACAATGCGTTCAAACTTTCTAAGTTGACTGGAGAGGTGTTGTCTATCCCAGATAATGGGATCCGCCTCAAGAATTTCCTATGAGATAAGTTTATCTTGTAAATAAATAGAGTAGAATTGTTGCAATAAGCGCTTCCAGTGCATTTCTTTTTAGTAGTTTTTCTTTCCCTAAGCATTGCTACGCATGTTCTATTGGCCATTAGGGGCCAGTTAGTTTTCTTTCAGTTCTGTTTCATTTTGTTTTCCCATTGTTTGGAGTGTTGCTATTTGATTTTCTTAGTTTCATGAAGGGGCAGATTTGACTCCGTGCCAAATAGAGTTTTTCAAGGCAACTAATCTATGCTTAGCTGGAAGCATTTAGCGGAAATCACCAAAATGTTACCAATTTTTCGCTACAACTCAATTCGTGGAGCTGATTAATTACTATTATATCTTAAAGTGAAATATAGTTATTTCTGCATATGCTAAGTGTTGTTTGCATCTTATTCATCATTTTATAAGTGACAGTTATGCATTGAAATGAGGAAACAGGGTTTCAGGAATTGTTTTTCAGTGTTTCACAATCAAATGGAGTACAGGATTGAGCATACAAACAACAAAGCATGACTGAATGCTTTCATTTATTTCATAAAGTGATTCATATTTACAACATTTCATTTGATTACAAGAATTCAAATGGTGATACATTCAAATGATGATACAACATTGCATCATAAATGCATTTTCTTTTCAAAATAAAAAGCAGAAAGATTGAAATCAAATATCCACACAAGCCATGGATGTAACTGTTACAATGCATCATGAACAACATACTACACTATGGAAGATGCATAAAAGGAAGAATCACATAAGTATAGACATAATCATCATTGACTGTGTTGATGACTAATGCAAAAGTGGTGCACCATTTGTCTTCTTCGATCTCCACTGACCTGTAGGAAGGAAAAGAGGGATGTTAGAGCTCTGACTATGAATATACCTACATGAACCATCAACAATAATGTAGTATGCTACTAATCATGCACTGAAACAATCAAGAAAAGTGCCGAAACATGAGCTGAAAGAGAGACATCAACATCATCATATATTGTTTTAGGCTAACATCATTTGTTTCTTTGTGCAGGTATAGGGAAAATCATGAAGTTGATTATCATTTGAAGATCAAGCATGTGGAGAAAAATGGGCTCCCACGAGGGTAGAGCTCAGCATGCTGCCCCACATTTGTTACAGGAGGGGCTAAGTAGTGAAGTACTATACAAATGAAAGAGTAAAGGAGAGTTCATCTTTTAAGCCATCAAGCCAACTATCACTCATAACAATCAAATATGTTTTTGAAAGCTACAGGTAAACAGTGGGTTTAATTAGCTCAATCAAATTAACTGAGTACATCATTTTCATGATTTAAATCACAAGTATTGATGAACAGTTTGCATTTTTCTGCCATGGGTGTTATTATGCATCTCGTTTCATGTTACTACAGTAATGTTCTATCTCATAATCATGATAGTGAATAGGAATACATAATGCCTCAACAAAAAGAAATGTTACAGATTTTCATTTCAGAAGAGAGCAAGGCATAAAGCAGTTTTAAATAATAGAGCATAAAAATGCATGAAGAGTGCCAAGTAGAAGAGCATATTTTTTAAAGGATAGTCTGGCATGGAGACATGTTAGGAGTCTCAGTTTCCCATTAGAATGAAGGATTACAAAGATCAATACAGTGACTGGTAGCCAGTTGTTTAATAAAGAAAGGAACTGTGCTTAAGACAATGCATTCAAATGATCAACAAAACAGTCAGTTCCAGTTTAGCTAGGCTGAGAATGCAAAGGTAGCATTAGGAATTACATAAGAAACGAGATTGTTTCCTTAATGAGCTTCTAGAATGACATAGCATGAAGGGGAGGTGCTTCCTCAAAGTGTTAGTTGGCTACAAGAGAGGAATGCACTATGGAGCTACAATAATTTAGTGTAAATGTTGCATTAAATGAATGGATGCATTAACTTTAAATTATATCGTGAGAACAAATGCATTGTATAGAAAGGAGGTTTGTTGCAGATTTAAATACATAGGTTTTCATAAAATGCAGTTTTCCTCATTAATTTAAGCATTCCCCATTTGGCTTTTCAAACAAATATACATATTTTCACCAGATACAATTTACCCACATGGATATTTTTATGGAGCAACAAGATACATTTTTCCAGAATCTCATATACCCATGTGAGGGTTTTCAACAGTAATATAAAGGAAATATGTGTTTTTTAGAATATTATACACCCAAGTGGGTTTGTCAAAAATAAGATTTATACAGTGTTTCCATGGTCGAGGCTGGAATACAACAGAAAATACATTCAGATAAGCTTGTTTTCAGAATAAAGGATACCCATGTAAGGGTTTAATTATAAACCACAGGAGAAAGTAAAACATCATCATGGGTTGAGCTCCATAAGAGAAAATCACAAGATAACCAAGTTTTCTTCAAAACCAAAAATACGCGTATGGAGGAAATTAAGAATTAAGAATACAAATGAAGTACAATGAAGGGGTCGAGCTCAAATTTTGGAGAGACCCAGAATACATGTTATTCTCTTTAAAGGATAGATTTCTTCAAAATTTTGAATACCCACATTGAGGGTTTGATTTTTAAATTACAGATTTCTTATTTTTAGCTTACCCATATTGGGGTTTTTGCAAGAGATGCAAGAAAAAAATGTAATACATAATGGGTCGAGCCCATGAATGGAAAGATTTCATTTACAAGGACTCACAGAAAATGATAGGAACCGTTTCGAGCTTACTTTGCAAAAAACCAAAATCTGAAGATGGAGTTTATAAGATGAAGTGAGGAATTCTTCAATGAATCCAAGAAACCCATGAAGTGACGCGGCCTACAATTGGCTATGTATTTTTTTTTAGAAAACAATAATTATTCTTCTTTATAAAAAGCTTTTACAAGCTTTTGTTTGATAAGAAAGAAACGGTGGAGAAGTGAGAGCTTACCATGTGCGCAGTGGAGGAATGAAATGGTGCGGCTAGCTCTTGAGAGTCTTCAAACACAAAGCTCGGGCTCTCCCAATGGCGACTGATGCATAGAAGTAAAAGAAAAATGAGATATAGAGCCAAGATGCATCAGAAATTGTACGAATGGCAGTAGCCAAGACCAAGAAATCTCTTTTTAAAAAATGAATCAAAAGTTCCAGAAAAGCCACTGGAAGCTTAGAACAGGCTTACCTTTAAACCATGGAAGATTCAATAGAGAAACAACAAGTATGGAGCTCAAATCTCCTATAGAAAACCGAAACCCTAAGCATGGAGGCGGTGGCATCTCCCAGGCAGAGTTCTTCCAAGTTTGCAAAAGTGCAAAATGATAGGAATTAGGGTTTGCCTTTGTTTTGTTCATGCTTTCCCTAATTCGAATTTAGGGTCTTTTTTTGCCTTGTAAGTAAATACTCTATGTGGCCGAAAATCTCATTCATGGTTTAGGTCAACCATTTGACTAGGAGTCTTTTTCCTAAGTTTTTATGCTTGTTTGATAAAATATTTTATGGCCTAAGACTTTAGGGATTTGTGGAGCATCAAATTTATGCCTTAGTCAAAATAGAGTAATGATAGTGCCTTAGGTTTTTATTGGTTTTGAGAGAAATCAATTAAAATTCTAAATGAGACTTGGGTTTTTATTTTTTTAATTTATTTTAAAGAAAATCAATTAAGATATTGATGGGAGATTGCATCATATTTTTATGATTTTTTTGAGAAAAATCAAGATTTGTATTGGAGATAAGTTTGTTTTTTTTTGCAAAAGATTACTAAAATATTTAGTTGCAAAAATTAGTCAAATTATGAAAATCTGCATACCATGTAAAGCAAGATTAAAGTGGTGTTTTTATAAATCGCTTTATTCTTTGCTATTTTTAGCAGATTTTTGAGAGGTACTGTCTTGGTCGGATTTGAGATGCCTACTGGATGGATAGGATGTTTTATTTTCTTTTAAACTAGATTTAGTCTATTTTTAGAGGTTGGACAGTGTGAGCATGGAAAAAAGTGAGTTTTTATGCTTTTGTGCAAGCTTATTGGGTAGTTTTGGTACCTTTTCTTGAGCTTTTCTTCTTGAGCTCAGATTAGGGTTTTGAGGGATATATCTTGAAGAGGACTTAGTTTTGGGGGCTCTTCTCAATTCAGATTTTAGTTTCTTGCTCTCACACATTTTGGAGCTTCTAAACTCATTTTTTACTCAGTTCAGATAGATTTTTGCATACTGCTTCAGTTGAATAAAAAACAACATTCCTACTTCTCAATTTTGTGTCTACTTGCAGCTCAGCTTTGATGTTATATTGGTGATTTTTGTTTTCGTGGTCTCCAGTGCATTCTAAATGAACGGAATTTTTATAGAAAGCATGTCAGCCTTTCAAACGTGCCTCCTTCTACAAATTATTTATGTGTTAATTGTTCATGAGAGGTTGTGAGATATTGTGTTTTTCTAAATGCTGTTTGTGAGGAAGAAATCAAAATCATCATTAAATCATTATCAAGTATTGAAAATAATTTTAAGCCATAGATTTTAAATTCAGTTGTTCCTATCCATTTTCCTAGAAAGTCATTTGTTAGATCCATCTTTTCGTGAGAACCAACTCACTCTCGAGATTCGTTTCACAATGAGTTACCCACAACTCGAACGCTTCCATGTGTCAATAGATCGTTGAACTTCTTACTTTTAGTTGGGTGCAAATCTTTATTGATAACAATTATAATAGCCACAAGTGGCGAATCAGAGGTTTATGTACCTCAAAACTATGTGTTTAATCATATATCAAAGGATTATTATCCTTTTGATGATGTACATGAGAAAAAATTGAGGGTTATACCCCACAAAGTTATGTATTGGAAAATAAATCCAAGGGATACCCTCCCTTAGACTATCTTAATAGTTATTCTAGGTAAAATCGAGGAAATTGAAAATCCTTTTTTATTATAATGAAAATCTTATTTTGGAAAAATTTATGAATGAGTTCTTTAAAGAGAATTTCTTATGAGAATGATAGATATTTTGGAATATTGTTAGTATTGAGAAAACCTTCATAGATATAATTAAAATGAAACCTCCAGGTATAACTATTCTTGGAAAAATGGTTAGGAAAAGAACTAACTTTGGGGGAAGTCAAGAAGTAGGTCAAGGCATTGAGAACATCAAAGGTAAGTTGGACCTCATTCTAGCTATCATGGATGAAACTAGAAAAAGAATAGGAAACCTCAAACAAGAAGTTAGGGGAATGGAAAGAGAGGAACAAGAAGTCCCAAATAATGAAGTACCCAACAACGAGGAAGAAGGGGAGAATTCCCATGATCAAACTCAATCTAGTGATGATGAGAGTGATAGATCACAATCATATTTTGAGGGAACCAAAATGAATCATTTGGAAAGTGAGTTATCACATGACATGAGAAAGATCACACCACCAACATTTGAAGTTAGTACTACTGGAGATGAAGCGAAAGCATGGCTTATGGAGATGGAGAAGTATTTCAAAATTAGAAATTACTTTGAGGTGACTAAAGCCATATGGGGAGAATTTCAGTTGGTTGGTGAAGCATGCATCTGGTGGATGAGTAAGAAAATGGATCTTCGGCTTAATTCCTTAAGTTTCACATGGAGCGAGTTTGCAGAGATTTTCCAAAATCAATGGTTGCCCCAAATCTTCTATGACCAAAATCTCATTGACTTCCAAAACCTAAGGCAAGGTGACTCCTCAATGAATGAGTATTGGGAGAAGTTCACTTGACTCCTAAAGTGTGTACCTATGTACCAAAAGGATGAGTGATTTTGTATAATGAAGTTTATCATGGGTCTAAATGTGCAAATAGGTTGTGAGGTAGACATGCACGGTCCAACTACCATGGATTTGGTGTATGAGAAGGAAATTAAGAAAGAATAAAGGCTTAAGTATGTCTCAAACTACCAAGAGAGAAAGAGAAAGAAGCTCATTTGGACATAGAACAATCAAGCTCCAAGGAAGCCTAGTGAAGGGAAAAAATTTCAAAGGAAAGGGGATAAGGTACCCAAAAATAATTGGAATGAACCAAGGAGAGAACGAAGATGAAACAACAACAATTTCAACAACTTCAAAAGTAATGTTGGTGGAAATAAAAGTAACTCTAAAGACTTGCTAAAAGGAGGGGACCGGTGAACGGATGTTTTACATGTGGTAGGGATCACTATGTGATTAATTGTCCAAGAAAACCATCTAGGACACAACCAAATGGTAACTCTCTTCCACCTCAAATATTTGCGTTCCAACAAAGGATTCATGCGAAAAGGAGGGGACCAATGAAGGGATGTTTTACATGTGGTGGGGATCACTATGTGATTAATTGTCCAAGAAAAACATTTGGGACACAACCACATGGTAACTCTCTTCCACCTCAAAGATTTGTGTTCCAACAAAGGATTCATGCTATTGTGGATAATTTCAGAAAGCGGGGTACCATATTACTCTAGTAGAAGATTTAGGTATCTTTTTTGGAATTCCCATTTCAATTTTGATAGATATTGGAGCACTAAAAATTTCATTTTTCCTAGAGTAGCAAGTCAAATGTCTAGAAAATCTAGCTACATGGAAAAGTATGGGTTGTAGAATATGCAAACTAGACAAGAGATGAAGTAAGTCAATGTCTATTTGAAGCAAGGATTGAACTTCCAAGTTTCTCAACGGAAGTAAATCTATACATAGCTCCCTTAGGTTCTTATGATGTCATCTTAGGGATGAATTGGTTATGGAAACATAGGGCCAAGGTAGATTGTCATGCTAAAACATTTGAATTCTTAGACGATCTAGGTAACTAGGTGTCATTACAAGGAACACCTAGAGAGGTTAAGTTATAGAAAATATTCGATGTACTTATGCATAGGAAAAAGAAGAAAGGTTGTCAACTCTTTGTAGCAAAAATAGAGAAACTTGAGGAATGCAAGGAATTCATTTCTCAAGATGATATAGTATATTGTGGACCTCAAGACTCCCAAGATGTTGAAGAGGGTGAAGTGTTGGAATCTATAAAAATAGATATGGAGAAATATCCTATTTTACAGAAGTTTGTGGATGTATTTCCAAAAGATTTACCTAGATTACCACCTAAGAGGATATTTGATTTCTCCATCGACATAGTACCAAGGTCAAAACATATATCAAAATTACCTTATAGGATTACCACAATTGAATTAATGGAGTTAAAGGAACAACTAGAAGAATTTTTGTCTAAAGGATTGATAAGACCCAATGTTTCACCTTGGGGAGAGTCAGTGATCTTTGTAAAGAAGAATGGTACACTATACCTATGTATTGATTATCAATTGCTTAACAAAGAAATGATAAAGAATAAGTATTTGATTCCACGTATCAATGACCTCTTTGATTAGATGTGAGGAGAAGCAATGTTTTTGAAGAGTGATCTATGTTCTAGATATCACCAACTAAGAATTAAGGATGAAGATATTTTCAAATCTACTTTTAGGACTAGATACGATCATTACGAGTTCAAAGTCCTACCTTTTGGGTTGATGAATACACCAGTAGCGTTCATGAACCTAATGAACAATGTATTTAGAGATTGTTTGGATAGGTTTGTGTTGGTCTTCTTGGATGACATCTTAATTTACTCCAAGAATGAAGAACATCTCAAGCATCTAGAGATTATTCTCCAACGATTGAGAGAGCATAAGTTATATGGAAAACTATCAAAGTGTACCTTCTTCCAGAAAGAAGTACAATATTTGGGTCACATAATTTTAGCTAATGGTATTGCGGTTAATCCAGTGAAGATAAAAGAAATGTTAGAGTGGTTAGTGCCCAACAATGTGCTGAAAGTTAGAAGTTTTATGGGTTTGGTTGGGTATTACTATAAGTTTGTCACAAAAATTTTGAGAATATATTTTTCCATCACGTCATTGCAAAGGAAGGGGAATAAGTTTGAGTGGTCTGAGAAGTGTCAAGCAACATTTGACCAACTTAAAGAAAGGTTTACCACAACACCAATACTAAAGGTACCAGATCTAGATGGTAACTTTGTAGTTATTACGGATGCATCAGGAGAAGGTTTGGGTGGAGTATTGATGTAGGAGGGGCAATTCATAGCTTACGAGTCAAAGAAGTCGAAGCCTTATGAAAAAAGTTATGCTTCACATGAATGATAGTTAGCGGTATTTTTCCATGCATTAAAGATGTGGAGACATTATATGTTGAGAAAACCATTTGAACTGAAGACTAATCATCATGGTCTAAAGTATTTTTTTACTCAACCTAATCTAAATGCATGACAAAGGAGATGGTTGGAATTGATATCTAACTATGATTTCAACATTAGTTATATCAAAGGGAAAGAGAATCAAGTTGTTGATTCCTTAAGTTGTAGGAGGCATATCTCCTCTATGATATCGATCCAAACTCACTTCAAGGATTGTGTTGTAAAAATCTAAAGGCGACGAGTTCTATGAGCAAGTTAAGAAAGCATTCGTGGGTAATTCGCAAGATTGAAGGTACGAGGGATATCACTTTGAACCTAATGGTTTATTTAGATTTAAGGGAAGGATTTATGTACCTAACATTGGGGAATTAAGGATCATGGTATGGAAAGAAGTTCACAATGCACCATATTCAGGACATCTTGGTGTAACTAAGATGTTAGACGATGTAAAGCCATTATATTTTTGGAACGATATGAAAGGGGATGCAATGATATTTGTGGTAATTTGTTTAGAGTGATAAAGAGTAAAGGAAAAGCATCATCATCATGCAAGTCTTTTATATCCACATGAATTTCCATAAAGCAATTTGCAAGTAATTAGTATGGATTTTGTGCAAGGTCTCCCTATGTCAAGGAACAAGCACAATGCCATTTCGGTAGTGGTTGACAAGCTTATAAAGGTAGCTCACTTCATACTAGGGAATCTGACTGATGGAGCTCCTATAATAGCACAAAATTTTATTCAAGAGATATTTAGATTGCATGGGATTCCTGAAAAAAACATTTTTGATAGGGATACTAGAGTGACATCTAGGTTTCGTAAAACCTTGTTTACTTCGCCTGGGACTCAACTAAACATAAGTTTTGCTCATCATTCGGAGACGGATGGGAAAAATGAAAAGTTGAACCAAGTATTAGAAAACCCATTGAGGATTTATTGCATGTATCAACAATACAAGTGGGAGGATTACCTACCTTTAGTAGAGTTTGCATATAATAACTTGTATCATTATGTGATCAAGATGGCTCCATTTGAAGCATTATATGGTAGGAAGTGTCAAAATCCTATAAGGTAGGATAAATGGGAAGATAGGATAAGCATTGGGCCAGAGATGTCAGAAATGGAGGAACAAGTTGGAACTATTAAGTAGAGGTTAGCAAAAGCTAACAATAGGCAAAAAAGTTATGTTGATTCTAAACAAGTACCCAAGAATTTCGTAGTAGGGGATATGGTTTTTTTGATAGTTAAACCTCACAATATTTCTATAAAGTTTGGAAAGTCATCCAAAATAGGTCCACTCTATGTTGGACCTTTTGAGGTTCTTGAGGAAATCAACCCTATCACATATAGAATTTCCTTGTCACCAGCTCTTACCAAGATGCATATAACATCTTTCATGTCTCGTATCTTAAGAAGTATATACCAAGTGATAACCATGTTATTAATTGGAATGATTTACAAGTGCAAGACTCAGGGGTGGTAATGATCAAGCCTTTCAAGGTGCTTGGAACATGTAAGCACCACTTGCATAACAGAGAGGTTCTACAATGCAAGGTCCAATGGGATCAATATGTAGAAGATTTTGCCACATGGGAAGACTATGTTGAAATGAAGCAAAAGTTCCCACAAGTCTTGCTAGATTTTGAAAACTCTTGAAAAAAATGGTGTTTTGTGATGTTGTACTTTATGTTATGATCATATTTGATACTTAAAAATCATCGGGGACAATGATTCACAAGGGGGGAATATGCTACACCCCGTGTGTTATAACCTATTTAGTATTACCTTGTTTGGTAAATTACTTTAATAAATGTGATGTGTTTATATATATGAATTCTAATAGAAATATGATGAATGAATGTTTGATTTAATTTCATGTTTTATAATGATTTTCTATATGAAATATATGTGGTGCATATGAATGTATTGATTTGGCTAACTACTATTATGTTGAACTAAGTTGAATGCAGGAATAGGTTCAAACCTCCAAAAGAGAGGGGAAGTATCACTCAGGAGAAGAACTTGGTTTTGTAACCTTTAATTCAGCCTTACTAAGCATTCAAACACACACCCAAGTTGGTCTTAGTTAAGTCAAGTCAGTTTGGGTAATGGGTAAGTGATCTTCAATTTTGATTGTAAATGTTTGTATTGGTTTACAATCTTGTTTTATGAATGTTTGGAATGAGGAATGTGATGAAGTCTTGATGTTGAGTTTAATTCCTTCCTTGTGTGTTTATTGTTATATCAATGAAATATATGATAAAATGTATATATATGTATATATGTACATGTCTACAATAAACTCATATGTGTGAGTGAATACGTACATGAGTATACATAGGTAGACATACCGATGCATGCTCATGGAAGGATTACCCATATGCATGGGAATACTAATTGGACTAAGGTGACACACACACACACACACACACACACACACACATATATGTATATACACACTATGTATATATGTCAATCGATTGTTATGAGTATGAGTGTTTTTATAAAGATATTGAAATAATATTATGTGCATATGTATATGTAGTATATATATTAATATATATGTAGAAAGTAATATATAGTTACACATATTAATATATATATTTATATATAATAGTATATATATATATGTAGTGTTATTCTTTATATATGTATATGTGTTTGATAATTGATAATTAATGTATTTGTTACACCTTGTGAAATAAGTATATATATATATATATATATATATATATATATATATATATATATATATATATATATATATATATATATATATATATATAATATATGATTGAAAGTTATTTGAGATAATCACTAAGTGCAATTTATAGCACTATTATTATTACTAATAACAAAGAAGTGCTTAAGTGAATAAAGGCGCATATGATAATACATGGCGCAACCTTTAAAAGAATGGTAAACCAACACATAAAGCAATATTAGACCAAGTCAACCAAAGTAAGAGGAACATATGAGTTTATAAGTTTTTGTGTATATGTTTCAATGAGAAGTTA
>VDFB02009583.1:0-33333 GCA_007258455.2 Sequoia sempervirens | reverse complement strand
TGTTCTAGACATCAAGGTCACACCTCTAGTAATTTCTTTGACCTACATCCTTGTATTTTTTGGTTAGTATACACATCTATCAAAAAAATATCTATGAGATCCACCCACAAATTTCATCACACATGTATATTTTGGTTGGATAGATCATTCTAGATGGAGATCCAAGGTTTGTTAGTTTACCAAATCTTATAAGAGAGTTAAGTCTAGTATTGATGATAAATATTTGTTTTCTCACAATGGTAATGTTGTTCATCCCAATCACTCTAATGATGATAATCTTGTAGATCTTGTTGAGCCTACATTGACTCATGTTGATGTTTATATTTCTAAGATGCCCCTTGGTATATTTGATAAGATTCCACTCATTCAGAGGATTACAAAGTTTAATCTTATTCTCATTAGGATTGATTTTGTATCCACTACTTATATTGATGACCTTAATTTTGTGTTGGCCTTGTCATTGCACCAAAAGGTTGACTTGTCAATGCCTAATACAAGTGTCAGTTAAGATCCACAGGAGGCGGTTAGACCATGCCACAAACCCAAGCATTGTGCTAGACAAGGAAAACCAAGGGACACACCATCTTGCAACAATCCCCCCTAGCACAAGCGAGGGGTTTGAACCTGTGACCAGCTCTGATACCAATTGTTGGCCTTGTCGTTACACCAAAAGGTCGACCTTTCAATGCCCGATACAAGCATCAATTAAGATCCACAGGAGGCGGTTAGACCATGTCACAAACCCAAGTGTTGTGTTGGACAAGGAAGACCAAGGGACACACCATCTTGCAACATTTTGTTCTAATGATTTCCTAGGGGATATTGAAGATGATCTTTTTGTTGTAAGATATTAGACATTTTCTAAGAAAATTATTTCTTTTAGTATGTTAGATATGTAGCTTATGATAATGTTGATCCTTACTATTGTATTTCAACTATTTGAGGCTCTAGACCTTGAGATATTACCTCTTGTTGATTCAAGAGGGAAATTTAAGCCCATATTTTATGTATTTGAGTTGTAAGTTGAAAACCCAAAAAGGCAGCTTAGTGGAGACTCGTGATGAAAATCTATAAGGACATCATTGAGTTCTACATCTATTTATATATATGTTCACATGATGATCTAAGATTTTAATTTTATTTACTTCCTAATTAGGGGTATATTCTCTCTACTCTTTCTCCATTTAGGAGACCTTTTTGGCATTCTCATAATTCCTCTATTAGGGGAAATCTTGTGTGTATGCTAGATTTGAATGGACTTTATAGAGATGATATATGTGTGTACTTTAGATGCTTTGTATCCATTTGTTTCTTGTATATCATTGTTGATGTATTTTAAAGTTTTCTATTTTTAAGCCACAATTTATTGAGGCCATAGTTGGTCCACTTACATTCCAAATATTGTAAATGTCTTGTTGACTCCTTGTGATTTTTGATCTTACACTACTGCTTTGAATGCACTTGATGATTACACTTTTTGTGGTGGTGCATTGATGATGTATTGTAACATATTGATTATAGATGGATAATGCTCTTTACCAACGTTAGATATAAACATGCTTAGAACTCCCAATACTTGGGCTATATTTGGTCTAGTGCAAACCATTGCATACATTAAACTACCAATGACACTAGAATAAGGAACCTTAGACATATCCTCAAAATCATCATCAAAATTAGGACACGTATCCAAGCTCAACTTAGTACCAACTGGAAATGGAATATTAATTGGCTTACAATCATGCATATTAAGCCTTCACAAAATTGCATCCACATACTTATTACTTACTCTAACTTAATCAAAGCTTTTTGTGAGCTTGATCTCTGATGATTTCTATCCCAATAATATATTTTGTAGCCCCCAATTCCTTCATATCAAATGTGTCAAAAAATTGTGTCATGAGCTCCCTAATCATCACCTTACTATTACCCATGAATAGCATATCATCAACATACAAGACAATTATTAGAATTTGATCATCAATAACTTTAATATATTTATATAATGATCCTCTTCGCTCCTAAGGAAACCCAACTTCAATACAAAAGTATCAAACTTATGGTACCACATCTTAGGTGATTGTTTCAAACCATACAAAAGATCTCTTCAACCTACAAACCAATTATTCTTGTTCTTTCACAACAAAACCATCAATTTGTCATATGTAAATTTCCTCCTCAAGATCCCCATACAAGAAAGTAGTTTTAACATTTATTTGCTCTATCTGAAAATCATAAGTACCAAGAATAGATAATAGGAATCTAATAGAAGTTAATTTAGCAATAGGAGATAAAATTTCACCAAAATCAACTCCCTCTCTTTGGGAGTAGCCCTTAGCCACTAATCGAGCCTTGTACCGCTCTAATCAACCGTTTGCACCAAATTTATTTTTAAATACCCACTTTCAACTAATGGGCTTCCTTTAGGAAAACTAATAAGATCCCAAGTGTCACAAATATCCAAAGCCATCATCTCCTCCTTCATGGCCTACAACCAAGACTCAATTTCCTCCAAAGAGAGAGCCTCCCTAAAAAATCTAGGTTCATCGTTAGTACTCAACAAAAAAAATACACAATGGTGATTTGATGGGTTATACTTGTCAACTAGATTTTGTTGCCTTGTGGATCTCCTCAAGGTAGGTGTAATGGGCTCTACTTGTTCTTCATTTATGTGCTCATCATGCACATCCTCTAAAATGTCCAAGCCCTCTTCTTCTTATCCATCCTTAGATCCATCTGATTTTTTTTCCACATGTGCATCTTCTTGCTTCTCAATATTTGTCTTGAAGTGTACTATCTTTCTATTATCTTTCTCCTTTGCTTGCTCTTCTCTCAATTAAGCTCTAAATTCCTTGAAAATCACATCTTTAGATAAGATAGTTTTATGGGTTAGAGGGTTTCAAAGCTTATAACCCTTTACATTTTCACCATAACCAAAAAAATGCATTGATGTGCTTTTGGACCTAATTTAGATCGCTTCTCTTGAGGAACATGAGAAAAATCCTCACAACCAAAGACCCTTAAGTGTGAAATAGAAGGTTTTCTACCTATCCACACTTCATAAGGAGTTTTATCAACAAGAGTTGAGCAAGGAGATCTATTAATCAAATAGCAAGAAATACCAACCACTTTTTCCCAAAAACATTTATCAAGCTTCGCACTACTTATCATACTCCTAGCTCTTTCCATTAAGCTTTGGTTCATTCTTTTTTCTACCCCATTTTTTTGGGGAGTATAAGAAGTTGTCTTTTGTCAAAAAATACCTACATGCTAACGAAATTCATCATATTCTTTGGAACAGTATTCACCCCCATTGTCAAAACTCAACACTTTTATCCTATAATTTGTTTGCTTTTCAACTAAGGCCTTAAATTCCTTAAACTTAGTGAAAACTTTAGATTTAGAATGCATAAAATAAATCCAAGTGTATCTTGAGACGTCGTCAATGAAAGAGACATAATACTAAGATTTACCCAAAGAATCAACATCCATTGGTCCACATACATCTGAATGAATGATCTCTAATAATCTCTTTTCCTTATTAGTTCCACTAGAAAATGATGATCTATTTTGTTTTTTAGACACACAATATTCACAAAAATCATTTTTACCAACAAAATAATCAAAAATACCATCAACCAATTTTTTTAAATAATCTTAAGTCCTTTTTTATCTATGTGACCCAGTTTATGGTGCCACAACATACATGTATTTTCAGTTTTAGTTACATTTGTAGAGTTACTTAAAGTAGAGTCTATCACCAAAATCCCTCTTACCAACCTACAACCAAACTTAGCGAATGTCACATGCATTCCAGAATCATTTAACTTGGACACTGAAAGTAAATTTCTTGCAAGTCCTAGAATATGCAAAACATTATCAAGAGTTTTAATCCTCCCATCATTGAAACACAACTTTACCTTTCCCTTACCAACAATCCTCTTTGTGTTGTTTTCACCAAGGAAAACTTATCCCCCATCATAGTCTTTGTAATTACTAAACCACTCCTTCTGAGGATTCATGTGGTAGGAGAAACCTAAATCAATAAGCCAAGAATCATCGCTAATAGTGTTAGCTAAAATAAACAAAGCATCAGAATCATCATCGAAGGACTTTTCTATGGAGGAATCAAAATTATTATTTTTTATTTCTACATTCCTTCTTCGCATGCCCTCTTTTACTATAGTTCCAACACTTTACTATTTTTTGGGAGTTTAGAATGCCCTGTATACTTATCCCTCTTATTATCCCCTTTAGGCCCTTTCTCTTTGGACCTACCTCGCACATGCAAGGCATATTGGGAGATAACATTCATGGAATTTCTCCCCATATCCTTTGAAAGAAGCATTGAGATCATGGAATCCATCCTTGGTTCTACATTACTACTACTTATGGAAATAATTAAATTTTCCTAAGATTCTGGCAAAGAACAAAGAAATAAGATACATTTATCTTCATCTTCAATTTTAACATCTATAGATGTAAGTTGGCTTATAATCATATTAAAATAATTTAAATGGTCCACTATAGATTCACCATCTTTCATTTTTAAAGAATATAATCTTTTGAGATGTAACTTGTTAAACAAACTTTTAGTTCGATATATATCACCTATCCTTTTCGAAAACTTATGTGTGGTGTCTTGGGTGGAGACATTCAAAAGGACGGAATCCATAAGACATAATCAAATGGTTCCTCATGCCTTCTTTTCTAGATTTTTCCAATCTTCATCACTCATTGCAAATGGTTTACTTTCTTGTGAAACCAATCCTTCATCTTTAATTTCCACATCTTGTATCCTATTCCATTGAACTTATCAATATCCTAGTGAGAGATAGAATCCATGGTATACAATATTATTCACAAATCTGCAATATACCACAAAACAAAAGCTCCCACTAGAACCAAAAACCCTCCAACACTTACAAGAAAGGTGTCCCCTTTTTAAAAAAATTGTTAGATTTGATAGAAAATGTTGAAAATAGGGTGAAACTAAGTTGTAATATTAACTTATGTATGTGTATTAAAATCTGAAAATAAGATTACCAAATTTGATTATATGTATTTGATTGCATATTCACCATAATAGAAAATCAACAAATAAATATGACACCAGATCTATGTGGAGAAAACCTTTCGAGAATAAAAATCCACACGAGAAAAGAGGGTAAGTATATTATTTATCTTTGCAAGAGAGATACACCACAATACATTTCCTTGTTGATATCCTACAACCCAAATTCTTCCATACACCTGCAAATAACACAAGATGAAAGTACCATCTCAAGCCTCCAATTTATAGAACTTGTGGGAGGAAAAACAATGGTAAACTAAAACAAGAGGTGCCAAAACCACTTGAAAATACTCATGCCCCTTCCTTGGAAAACCAAGAGTCATGATAATACATTAATTAATATGCACAAGGATTCAACATGGTGATGCAGGAGCATCCATGGCATGGTGGCAAGCCTGTGTGAACAAAAGGGGTTTGATTTTAATTTCAATTTTTGGTGTGCTTTTAATTTCATATTTTGTCTCATGAAATTCATATTTTGTTGTGCATTTTGATGTTATGCCACATTGTAAATTCAAATTTTAAATTTGGAGTAAATTTGGGTCAAAATAGGATAAGGTGGCATAGTGGAGAATATGTTTTAAATGAAAAATCCTAAAAAAGAAAGAGAGGGTGTGGGTTTCTTGGAGACCTCCAAATTGACTTGTAACTCCCAATTTGAAATTCCATAACTCCTAAAAAATAGGGATTTTGGAGGTGGGCACCTAGTTTGGAAAAATCATATCTTTGCTTTATTCAAGAAAGCAAGAATGCATTACAAGCATTGTCATCCACTCACAACATGTCTTGGAGTTTGAAAGGCATATTTTTATTTTTTTTTGGCAAAGAGCATAAATCCCATATATTAATAAATATATATAAAATATTTACATTGTTCATGATAGCAACATCTACTTTGATGGCTCTTAAATAGCCAGATGAGATACTTTAACCATACAATTCTGACACAAAATCTAATACGAAGGCTCTAGATAGCCAAAATACACAAAGCCAACCATACTGAAATAGTAACCCACCCATACATACAAACTATACCAGCATTAATAGACTATGATAATTACAATAGGAGCCCAAAAAAAACCCACATTACTAGCAATACTATTCATCCATTTGAACTGTAGGGATATTTTTATCATGGCAATCATGCAAGACTCCATCCAAAAAATGCATAGAAGGAGCAGCAATTAAATTTGGTAAAATAGGAAAGAGATGGAGGACATTGGAACTTGCAAAATCATGAGCAGCAACCCTTGGAGGCGATTCCAAATGAACATGTGACAAGAGGTAAAGAATTGCACGAACCCTTCTGACAATTTTGGTAGCAATTCTTCAACCACCTCAACAGCGAACCCTTCTAGATCTTGATTTATAGCTTGATGTACTTAAGGGACAACCTACAGTGACCTTTGAAAACCACCACAAGCTACACATTATCAACCGCTTCAAGAAATGGAAGCTCCCACTCTCTCGCAAGCAAGAAGACTCTGAGAAACCTCGACAAATACTCTGTGTGCAAACTAGTTTGAAATCCAAGTGCAAACCCCCATAACACAATAGATTATTGGCTTTAAATTTTAAAAGACACTACTGTCCCATCGAAGAAATGAATGAAGTCACCCATGTGCCAGGTTGGCCACATCTGCTTGACGGGAACATTGTGAATATTCATTCTTGACAATAGACTCAATAGATGGGAAATCTTTAATATTACCATCCTTAAAAATTTGAATTTCTTTCCCCTCACATCCTATATTTTCTAGGAGATCAGCCAAGTGATTGCCTTCCCAATATGTGTGAGATATGATGATTGAATCAAAGCTAGAGAATAATTGCCAACACTTTTGAAGAATATAATTGAGTTGCCGATTAGGAATAGACTAAAGCTTACAAGCATTGATAATCAACAGAGAGTTGCCTTTAACATGAATGTTTTTGATGCCAATAGAATGTGCCAAATTCAAACCTTGCAATAAAGCTTGTGCCTCTGCTAAATTGTTCGAGCCTCTAGGTAAATGAATAGATTTGGCTTCTAGAAGAGAACCATTTGAGTCACAAATACACATCCCTGCCCTTGAGACACCCAGATTACCCCGTGAAGCACCATCAAAATTGAGTTTACTAAAGCCAGGCTTGGGGAGCAGCCATTTAACACTTTTCCTATCCACCTTCTGCTTAATAGGTTGCAACAAATTACCTTTAAATGGAAGCACAATATACTTCCAGGTCTGCAAAATCTGACCATCCCAAATAGTGAAAACTAAAGCAACTGACTTGTGATTTTGAACATAAGAGTTCACACCCTATAAAACTGCCTTTTCAATTTTTACTAAAATTTGATCAATCGATGACTTTGAATCCTTGAAAATTCTCTTGTTATGCTCCCACCAAATAGACCAAATCACCATTGCTAGAATAATCCTCCAAATACAAGCAAACAATGCAGATCTATAAAGAATAGGCCAAGTAGATAACAAATCCCAAAGTGTATTTGGAAAAACAAAATAACAAGATAGCTTATGCTTAATAAAATCCCAACAACTCTATGTATATGAACATTGGACAAATAGATGATCAACTGTCTCACGAGCTTCACCACAAAGGACACATTGAAATGGATCTGCAATTCCTAGTTTGGTTAACTTATTACTTGTAAGAATTTTATTCCTTAAATCCAACCAAACAAAGCCGCCAGCTTTTGGAAGCACCATTGAGTTCCAACAAAATGAGTAAGCTCTTTGTCTGTACAAGTGATGCCCCTTGCTAGTTAAGGCTACATAACTCTGCTTAACTGTATACTGACCATTCCTTGATGGGGCCCAAATGATCCTGTTACTCTTATTTGAAAGAAAAATAACTTCGTTTTTTAATTGCAAAAAATCAATCTCATTAGGTGGAATACCTAAGTATGTGCACGAAATTTTTTCCACTTGAAAGCCCAAAATCTTCTCAATCCTTCTTCTAAGGGGAGCACTAGTGTTGAAAAATATAAATTTTTGATTTAGTTGCATTTATCTTTTGACCAGAAACAAAAGTATACTTATCTAGGATACACTTCATCTGAGTTGCCTCTTGAACTGAAGATTTTCCAAATAAAGAAGTATCATCTGCAAACAAATTATGAGTAGCTGCAATATTTGTTTGGGGAAATAGCATATCCTACCATAAGACCTAGGAGTGCACTTGCTCAATGCTCCAGCCATTATAATAAAGAGAGAAGGAGATAAAGGATCTCCTTGTCTTACTCCTTGGGTTGAACTGAAGAATCCCACTGGTGCCCCATTAATAATGGAAAAAAACTTTGCAATTGAAATACATGAGTAAATCCATTTGCACCACTTGTGATTACAACCAAACTTTTGCAAAACTTGCATCAAAAAATTCCAGTTCACTTTATCGTAAGCTTTCATCATATCAAGCTTAACAATAAAGGATGGCATTTTTGGAGGAAGGCATTGGTTTTATTCTATTTTATTAATGAAATTTAATCTAATTGGAGTGTTTTTGGAGGAAGGTGTTGATTTTTGGTGAGTGGGTTTTGGAATGTGATGAAATTCCTCCAAATGCACTCAAATTTCATTTCATGAGGAAAGATGGATTGAATAAAAGGAAAAATTAATTCATTTTTGAGCTCTCTTTCCAGATTGAAGAAAAATACATGGGGAGGGTGTATTGTATGTCCAAGGAAGGTTTTTTGAAGGTTTTGTTGCAAATTGGAGTTAGTTTACATAGGCACAAGCATCATCAACAATTGCAGATTGAAGGGTGTGATTGTTGAGAGTGGTTTATTGTTGAAGGTGCTAGAGAGTTTGAGGAAGGCTTGTGGAAGCCATATTTTTTTGTACTACACCATTTTTCAGGTCTAAGATCATACCTAAATCATATTGGTATTATGTAATGAGGATCCAATAGGCTTGGCCTATTGTTTTGTAATGTTGCTTTAAATTTCAATGAGAATTTCTATTATTTTGCTTGCATAAATTGGGTGTTTAGATCAATCCTATTTTATGATGTATAAATTAGATTGGTGAAGGTTGATTATTGGTTTGAATATCAGTTTTGAGGCTAATTTTATCATCCCAAGAGGCTACAATATTGGTAAAATCAATTTGGAGAAGATTTTGTAGTTGTTGCAAGCAGTTTTGAATGAACAAACTAGTGTTCATGTTGCAGATTTTTAAATTTGATTTGTTGCATTTCCAATGCATTTTATTTTGTTGAGAGTAGTTGTATGAAAAAAGGGTATTTGTTTTATCCTCTTACATTAGTGGTATCAAAGTAGGAGTTCCTGAGTGTGCAGGCAGATCATCAAATGTGAGGTAATTTGCACTAGGACATGGGGTTAGCATGTGTGTGATTTGTGTGTAGACAGATTGTCGAGTGTGAGGAAGTCTATACTTGAGAGGTTGAATATTGAGAGTGTGTGAAAAGTGTTTGATGAAATGTCAAAGAAGAAAGGTAACAAGTTTGTCATAGTTGTGTATGCAAGTGAACAGGATGGAGAAGATATTGCAACAATATGCTTTGAGAATAGTATGAAGAAAGATGGTGAGATTGTAGTAAAGGAGGAGAAGGAGGAGAAAAGTGCAGCAAAGAATAAAGAGGTTGCAACAGCAACAAAATATTTTATAGAAATGGAGGACATTGAAGAAAGGGAAAACCAAGTTGCAACAATTAAAGAAAAGGTAAAACTTGCATTTTGTGAGTTCATTGATGATTCTGGTTTGCATGTGAATGTCATGAATGGGATGGATGGATATGAGGAAGCTGAAAATTATGTTGCAACAGTAAGGAAAATATAAATATCATATTTTTATGAGGTTAGAACCAAGTCTGATTTTTATTTGACTAATATGACGAGTGGTAAAGAAGAAAGAATTGCAGCAATGAAAGTAGTTGATGAAAAGTTTAATCTTTTTGAATGTTATTATAAAAATGGATGTGAGTATAATGAAGTTGTAGTAGAAGAGATTCCTTTGGAGGACATAGAAGAAAAAGAGAGTAATGATTTACTGATGAGGATTGTAGAAGTAGAGGTAGAGTGGAATGCATTGATTGCAGGTAGAGCAAAAGTTGCAACAGAAGGTAATGAGGTAAAATCATATTTTAATGTGAGATTTGATGAGTTGAGAGTGATGTTGTGGAAAGTAATGAGAAGGTAAAAACTTTTCTTATTAATTATTTTCATGTTCATTTGGATAATTTAGTGAATTCAAATGAGATAGTTCAGGAAGAATTTGCTAATGATGATTGGTATGTAGAAAAGGATTTGTATGGTGTTGCAGAGTTTAGTGCAAATGCATTTTGGTGAAGGTGGTCAGACTATGGTGGGTTGAATCCCATAAGGTTAGAGGAGAATGTGAGTTACACTTGGAGGAGTTATTTGTTTCATGGTGGAATTGATTCCACATTCAGGAGGTTCAATGTAGAGCAGAGTTGTCAGAAAAGGAAGCTTGTTCCAACTAGATGCTGAAAGAAAAGAAAGAATAACTCATTGGAGGTACCAATTTCAGTAATGGAGTTTGTTGAGGGTTGTTTACAACCTGAAAGGATGGTTCTACCATTCAACTCCATTTTGTGAGATCAAGCTCACAAAATTTTTCTACAGTGGGTGTCTGATGCAGGAGCATCCATGGCATGGTGGCTATCATGTGTCAACAAAAGGGGTTTGATTTTAATTTCAATTTTTGGTGTGATTTTAATTTCATATTTTGTCTCATGAAATTTTTTTTTTTTTGTGCATTTTGATGTTATGTCACGTAAAAACAAATTTCAAATTTGGAGCAAATTTGGGTCAAAACAGGATAAGGTGGCATAGTAGAGAATATGTTTTAAATGAAAAATCCTGAAAAAGCAAAAGAGGGTGTGGGTTTCTTGGAGACATCCAAATTGACTTGTAACTCCAAATTTGAAATTCCATAACTCCTAAAAAATAGGGATTTTGTAGGTGGGCGCCTAGTTTGGAAAAATCATATGTTTGCTTTATTCAAGAAAGCAAGAATGCATTAAAAGCATTGTCATCCACTCACAACATGTCTTGGAGTTTGAAAGGAATATTTTATTCTATTTTATTAATGAAATTTAATCTAATTGGAGAGTTTTTGGAGGAAGGCATTGTTTTTTAGGGAGTGGGTTTTGGAATGTGATGAAATTCCTTCAAATGCACTCAAATTTCATTTCATGAGGAAAGATGGATTGAATAAAAGGAAAAATCAATTCATTTTTTAGCTCTCTTTCCATATTTAAGAAAAAGAAATGGTAAGGGCATATTTATCTCCTGAAAAGGGTTTTTGAAGGTGTTGTTGCATATTGGAGTTAGTTTACAGAGGCACAAGCATCATCAACAGTTCTAGATTGAAGGGTGTGATTGTTGAGAGTGGTTTATTGTTGGAGGTGCTGGAGAGTTTGAGGAAGGCTTGTGGAAGCCATATGTTGTTGTACTACACCATTGTTACAGGTCTAAGATGAGACCTAAATCATATTAGGATTATGTAATGAGGAGCCAATAGGATTGGCCTATTGTTTTGTAATGTTGCTTTAAATTTCAATGAGAATTTCTATTATTTTGCTTGCATAAATTGGGTGTTTAGATCAATCCTATTTTATGATGTATAAATCAGATTGTTGAAGTTGATTATTGGTTTGAATATCAGTTTTGAGACTAATTTTATCAACCCAAGAGGCTTCAATATTGGTATATCAATTTGGAGAAGATTTTGTAGTTGTTGCAGGCGGTTTTGAATGAACAAACTAGTGTTCTTGTTGTAGATTTTTAAATCTGCTTTGTTGCATTTCCAATGCATTTTATTTTGTTGAGAGTAGTTGTATGAAAAAGGGGGTATGTGTGTTATTCTCTTACATTACATGGGCACCTAACCCATAGCCTCTTCATATTCTTCCTTCAAGAAGCTCCAATGACTGTTCAACTTCCAGGTGGAACACCAATGGACGCCTATTTCCCTCCAAACTTAGCACCCACTCAAGACCCTTCACATTCCCAATGTGAATTCCTAAGAGGGATTATTTTTTCCTCTAATTATGTGTAACCTCCACCGACATTAAATTTTCTCTTGAAAATGTAATTACAATATGCCAATATTAAATACATTTCTCACATGTCCTCTAGGACACTTTCTAAGAAACATGGAGATATAAAAATGACATAGGTTTGCAAGGTAAATGTCACCTTACCTAATAGATATGACACAAGATTATTGAGTGATATTCTTTGTATTTTGACTTTCCTAAGATGTCATCTACATAATCTTCAACAATCTCATGTAGCATATCATGGAATATGTCATTCATGACCCTTTGATATGTAGCACCAGCATTTTTGAGACCAAATGGCATGAATTTATAACAAAATGTTCCCCATGAGGTGATAAAAGTTGTCTTATGTTGGTCTTCAGGTGCTATCTTAAGTTGGTTGTATCTTAAAAATTCATCCATAAGGGACAATATATCATGATTATTTGTCAAATCCACAATCATATCAATATTCGGAAGTGGAAAATAATATTTGGGGCAAGCCTTGTTGATGTCTCCAAAATATATACATACTCTGATTCCTTTGGTGGGTTTCTTACAAGTAACATATTAGAAACCCACTCTAGATAGTCAATAGGTCAAATGAATCCAACATCTAGTTGCTTCTACAATTCTTCCTTAACTAAAAGGGCCACCTTAGGATGTATTTTATTAGCTTTTGATGAACTAGTTTAGCATCAGGGTTGACTACAAGGTGATGGACAACCAAATATGGATCCAAGCTAGGCACATTAGCATAGGACCAAGAAAACATATCTGGATAATCTCTAAGTACTATAGAGATGTTCATGTTTAACTCATGATCTAAAGCAATTGTAATTTGTGTTAACTTAGGTATCTCTTTTATACCTAGATTTATATTTATAGCTTCCTCAATAAGAATTAGTGACCCATATTGAAGTGGAGTAGGAACTAATGGAAGGTGAAGCTCACTATCAAATGGCATATCTATAGGTTTTGATAGTTCCCCTAAAAGACCTTGTTCTCAAAAATATGATAATGAAATCAATAGAATTTGGAAACCTTGCTTATGATCTCTTGATGGAAGATGGGTATGGGATTGCATGAGTCCTAAAATGGCCTCGTCATTTTAAAATGTTTCCAAATTAGGAGGATCATCTTGGTCCCATTCAATGAGTTTGAGGTATTTTAGGTCAAGGTAGATAGTAAGGATGGAACTATCATAGAATAGGTTTGTGGCAGCAAGCTCTTCAAAAGGACTAGGAATGACCCTTACTTCTCTATCGTCAATATCAGAAGAGGTGTGCCTAGTATTATCAATAAAATCTATAAGGGAATTAGAATTCTCATCATAAGCACCATATCCTAAACCAATTGTTTCAACATTAGTGGGTATATCAATAGAATCAAGGGGGCCTTGCTCATGTACAACAAGACCTTTTCCTTTATAGTTCATTTTACTGCATATGTGCAAGGTAATGGGATACATGTGTTATTTAAAGAAAGTGGCATATTTATCATCTTTGTAAAGTCATGTGAGATCAAATCCTTTTATATCCTCACTAGCAAGATAACCACCAAAAATAAAGATAGTGGGGCCCCATTGCAACATGAGAAGTGGATTTTTAACCCTTAGGTGAGGTTGACCATAATATCGTGGTTAAAGAGGTAACTAGGAAATATTAAGGGATTCACGGATTTGGTATTATCTTCATCCTTTATCAAATATTTTGAATGTGGATTTTAAGGATGGTTGTTTAGTGGATGGAGTAGAGGATATGAAAGGTAAATCGCTAGGGTCAATGTATCATGTAGATTTTATGGAAGATGAATTGGGGAATAATGTTAGAGGATGGATAATGGTTATCTTATTTCCATTCATTTACATTTGGAAATATTAGTAAGGTTGGATATCATTAGGAATAGTGGCATCCACACCATTATATGAAAACTTAAGACAATTGATCGTAGGTAGAGGGTACATCTTGCATGGTATGGATCCATGGTCGACCAAACAAGATGTTGTATGGGAGGTTGAGATCTAATACATGGCATAGGGTATGCTGCAATGAGTGTCCTACTTCAATGGGAAGGTAAATAGTATAGGTTATCTCTCTTTTTGCATTATCATAAGCTTTGATGGTAATAGTATGTGATCCCAAGGATTTTTTTGAATAACCCAAATGTTGCACAAGGCTAAGTGTATAAATATCTAGGTTTGACCCATTATCTATGAGCACATATTTTATCTTATGTTTGGAAATAAAAACTTATATTTGGAGGGGGTGATTATGAGATGGATCGAGTGGAGGAAAATCACTTGGAGTGAAATTGAGGCAATATTCAGTTGAAAGGTGGCCAACAAGGGCCTAGAGAAATGTGAAAGGTTGATATTATTAGGGACTTTTGATTCTTATAAGATACATTTTAAGACATCCCTATGAGTAGGGGATGTGTGTAGAAGCTCAAGAATAGAAATTTGGGATGATGTTCACTCAATATGGTCAAGGTCATATTGTTTTCGGGTGTTTGAAGTGGATGGAGCAGGAACTTGGATGGTTGTTTTTCCACATCAAGTACTGACAAAACAATCATGTGTTTTTACTTTTATGGTGTGGATCCATTTGTTAGATTGCTCAATGTGACCAACAATAGAATCATAGTTGTAAGGAGTCATGTGATAATAGATGTTGTTTGTATTGGAGTCTTGACCTTGAGTGTATTATTTTTTATTAGGGGTAAAGCAGGTTTTGATGGGACCCAAAACCCATTACAAACCGGTTTTGAATGGATTTGAAACCTTGTCACACCAAAGCATGTTGCTAACAAGAAAATATGAAAACCAACAACAACAACAACAAACAGAAGATCAAGACTACACAAGCTACAACAGACAAGTTTTGAAGGGATATTTAACCCTTTACAACCAAGTTTTAATCAAACCTAAAAACCTTAGGTAAACAAAGACACAACCTACATCAGCCAGGCATCAACAAACCAACTTCTCAAGAAAAAACCACTGATCCAAGAAAAAAAATCATCTTAATGGTGTATAACACCATCTTACCCCTAATCAACAACACTAGCAAATCAAAACACCCCACCTCTATAGAGGGGTTAGAGAGCATAGCTGAACACTGAAGCACATCAGCCTTTTTGCAACACCACACCACTTGAGAAGTTAGCCCCACCTCCACCTCAATAGGAGAGGAAGATATGAGATCCCAAACCTCCAAAACCTTCACTCTTCTACCCACACACGGTCCACCTCAGAAGGGGCAAGCAAAAGAGAAAATAAATTCCTACCAAAGCTACAACAACCACCTCCACCTCGATAGGAGAGGGCTCCACCTCAATGGGAGTAGTCTCCACCTCCATAGAAGACATCAACTATAGCCCTTGGTTGAAAGAACAGCTTTGGAAGGAAGGGAAGTCACAGCCTCCTTAGGCATAGCAAGAATGTGGAACATGAAAGAAGAGATAAAACACACCTCAGCCACAACATTAAAAACAAAACTTCTGAGCTTTCAAAATAAATATGAGTAACAGTTCATCCCACATAAGACCCTTGATCAATAACATAAAGGGGGCTAGAGAACCAACATTCCCCAAAAAAATCAGAGACCCCAAGTGCATCTCAGCCTTCAAGCTCCAAATGCAACCCATTGTAGAGCCCAGAGAAACACAAGCAACTTTAGCCAATAAAACAAATCTACCCCCCTTAACCATAAAAGCTTCAAAGAACAAAGGGGGTAAAAGCAGCCATCCAACATTGAGGAACCCATGGGCCAAAAATTAGCATAGACATCACCACAAAAGAGAGCTTCAACAACCCATGATAGCAGTGTATGGCCAGGAGAAGCAGTAGAAGGAGAGATGTATGGGCCAAAGACAACCCAGACCTAATAGAACCTTAAAGACCAATGCCAGTAACTGACAAGAACCTTGATACAGGCCACCATCAGTAATAGGTCCATGCTAACCATCAGCATGTTTGCAACACCAAAGAAAAAACCATAAAAAGGAAGTAAACCCCACCATTGGGTAGCCTCCAAACCAACAACAAACTACCTCATCTTTGCTAAAGCAGAGGAAGCAGCAGTAGCAAAACCATCCCATGAGCCCATAGCACCGTCAGCATCTTCATCATCATCAGATTCAAAGGCATCCTCTGAAACACTCACTTCAAAATTCAAACTTGACCACACAACATCTGTGAATCTGCCAAAAACTAGAAGCAAACCAAAAACACCTAGAAAAACATAGACAAAAGCATGAAGAGAGGTCCTAGCCAACAGCTCTCCTCCCACCTAGAAGCAGCCATCTTCCAAAAGCAACGAACCAACTGCAAGCACGAACCTCCAAGAGATGGAGGACAGGGAAACAAGATGTTGAAAAGGGTTTCCAGAATGTAGCAAAGAAAACACCAAGCCGCAACCCACAAAAACTTCCACCTCCAGAAAATGAGCCATGGAAGCAAAACCATCAGCACCAACTACAAAAACACTGATCATGCCAACACCATTCAACCCAGAGCTCCCACAAAGCAAGTCGACCACAAAGAACCCAGAACCCAGCATAGCAATAGGGGAGCTACAAAAATCCAACACAACATCCGCAAAGAAGCCAAAAAATAGCATAGGAACTGCAAAATTACTGAAAACCAAAGGCAAACCAAAAACACCCAAGAAAACTACATCATCATCATTGGATCAAACTCTCCATCTCCCTCTCCCTCCGAAGATTTCAAACCCCCACTCCCACCTCTCTTCCTGCTCTTCATCTCCCTCACCTTGAGTGTATTATTAATTATACTTAGGGAAAGATTTTTGATATACACCCGAGTCTTGGTTAGGTGAGGTGTTTGATGATCCCTCAATTTTAATCTCACCCTTATCTAAAGTCTTGGATATAATTTTTTAATTGTATACACTTTCCTATGGCATGACCTTTGATATGACAATAATCATAATATTCATCTTCTTTATACCATGAAGGATTCAATCATAATCAAAAGGTTTTATGAGTGGAAAGGCCACCTTGTTAGCCTTGAAAGTTTATAGAGGATTGACTCAATGAGTTCTCCTAAATTAAAAATATGTTAAAACTAGTATTATAACTTCCATTACCAACTCCACTTCCTTCATGAATGCCATTATTAACTAATATTCCAAGTCAATGAGGAGAAAAATAATAAAATAATAATATCTCTCAATAGCATGGGTGTCCAAGTACCCATTCCAAGATTATTGGAGATGCATAAAAGAATAACATTAGAATTAAAATTAAATATCACACTATCCTAACATTCCTCCACTTTATATTATACATTGTAATGACATTCAAAAAGAAATAAAATTGTCGTATACAATCCAAATCCCATGGACTTCCCACACCAAGAGAACTTCTTCATGCTCACTAGCTTCATAAGGTAATTTACAAAATTATCCTTAGGGTCAACCTTCTTTAAGAATATTTTACCATTCTCTACGATATAAAGCACAAAGTAAAAATAAACATCAACATGCTTAGTACAAGAATACTATATAGGATTTGTGTCCAAACGCTCTAACTATCATAACCAATTATAACCACCCTATAATCAAAACTAATAGCTACGGCCTTTGTAACCATACTACCTCCTTAGGGGCATGTTTATTATCCATATACTTATCTTTGGTGGTGGAAAAAGTAATTATTAGTTGCATATTACTCATCCAACTTATTATACCACCAAAAAAAGAAAATAAATATGTTGAAATTGTGAGAACGACAAAAAGCAAGATCAAATAGCAAACAAGAACACCTTCCCCACATGAGAGTTGAAAACAATGATTTCTTATTTCCTCAAAAAGAAAAACTTACCAAATAGCATAATTTAATAATACAATGAAGGAGAATGCTTATAAGAGAAATCCCTAAATAAGAAAGGGATTAGATCATGAAAATTGTTAACATCTTATCTAATGATACATAATGATCTAATAACCCAATCTAATATAAGAAAAAAACACTCCTAGGTTTAGCTTAAGTACATAAAGTGAAATTAGCCTAATAATTAATTAAAGATTAATTAATTATTAGCTAATAAATGATTACTATAACACCCCCCCTTAAGTGTAATCTAGGGATTAGCTAAAAAACTCTAAAAGAAAATGCATAAAAAGCAAAGAATGCATAAATGGGTCCCAACAACAAAGTTTTATGAGGTACCCATGTACAAACAATCTAATCTCTCATAACTAGAGAAAAGGAGAAACCTCATGGGAAAAACTCCTCTCCAAAAGAGAGAAATTTGAATGAAGGACTAAGAAGCTTTTAAAACTATTTCCCAAAAATAATAGGAACATAACATAAAGAACATCGTTGAAGTATGAAGAAGTTGTAGACAACTATCAAAAGATGACTACTATAGTGTTGAAATGAAGAACCTCCTCTGAAACAGATGATGATCAAGATCAAGAAGATGAGAATCTGCATGAGTTCTCCCAATGAAACTACTCAAATAATGATCAAAAATTAAACATCTGACAGTTGAAGATACAAATGGCACATGAATCTACATTAGTGGCCCTAATGACACTACTCAACCATGCAAGATGCAAGTAAAAATATAGGTACCAATAGCCTAAAGAGCATTGATCAAGTGAAAATAAAAGGTCACCTCCAAAAATAAGAATTCACGAGTTTCTATATGGTAAGTGCTCCATATCACTAAAATGCATGGGTAACCAACCATTGTATTTGTCTAGTACATAGGTGCAAAAACTAGATATATAGATCACTCCAAAAATGAAACCAAGGAAGCATTAGCACCAACAGTAGAAACCTCCCCATAATGTGGACAAGAGAGAGCCATGATAGGTCCACTATAATTGTGTGTCACCAAGAAGTAGATGAAAGAGAACAAAGGACATATTAATGTGCACATGAAAGTACTTGCAACTAAAAAAGGGTGTGCAAACCAAGGCACACACACATGAGGAAAGAATCATTAGGACTTGATGTTGTCATGGAAGGGAAAGTCACTTGACAAAGGTGTGATGGAAAAAAAAGGCACTACACAACCCCCCCATGGCACTTTATAACATAGTACAAGTACATAAAGGCACAATTGGATTTGCAAAAATCCCAAAAGAAAAGATACACTAGAGTGGCACTTTATCTCAATGTGTCTATAAAAGAGAAATTTCTTACAAAAGATGTCTACAATGCCTAAAAATGATAAAATGATATAAATGCATGTAGAACATCCTAAAACAAAATATATCATGCAAACAAAAAGTTTTCAAGAGCTAAAACGTCCAAGTAATTCACCAGAATGTGAAAACACAATAAACTAAATAAAATACACGTGGAACAAAATTAGGAAAAAGTGCATAGATAATTGTGAAGATCCTTGAAAGACCTTTTCAACACCACAAGAATCAAAACAATAGAGAAAATGGTCAAAATTTATGAGCTTGAGAGTGTAAACAACACATATGGCTTCAACAGGTGATAAAATAAGCCAACACCAAAATTTGATGATGAGACCCATACCACGGAAAAGCAAAAGGAACTAGCTTTTTGAAGATATCTCCTTTTCCCAATTTTGACACCTTACACCCAAGTTATGACCAAAAGAAAAATCTTGCTCCTTTAGGGCACAAAGGGGGTTAGGGGGGGCTATGTGGCATCCGTACTATTGATGTTAGTAGAATATTTTGAGAATATTTCGCTCGGTCTGAACAAAATCTTGTCCCCAAAAATAAAGTAGATGCCAAAATATTCTTGAAATTCCACAAAATATGTGAAAAAGATGTTTCCATCCAAAAAAATATTCAGTGTCGAATTTGTTCAATTTTTTGATCACCATCGATCTCAAAACTATCGTTGTCAAGGAGTTGAAAGTTTCATCAAGGTTTGGAGAGCCACCAATTGGCTTAATTGTGTTTTTGAATAGCGAGATGGTGGTCATTGACGCCCAATATAGAGCCGTCGGTGGGGACTTCCCTACTACAAGTGACTTGGAAAGTACACCTGTGTAGGCTACCCTCTACAAGCTATTAAAGGCCTACTGCTTTTTATTTTTTATTTTTAAATCGTCATGTGTACGGATATACAAGGACCATATGACCCTTATACTAAAATAATTGCCTCAAAATCTCTCATTGATGATATAGGAAAATTTATAATTAAAATTCATTTGTCCAGCCTCTTGAATGCAATGGTGAGCTCCATTTTTCTCCAGCATGTACCCAAAAATGTTCAAGTCCAAAACCTACAAAAAAATATGTAGATTCCAAATTTGATGCTCATGTAACCCTAGTTGAAGAAAACCCTTGAAATTTGATAAGGGGTTTGTTGAATCCACACTCTAATACCATGTTGAAATTGTGAAAACACACAAAAAGTAGGATCAAATAACAAACAAGAACACATTCCACGCATGAGATCTGCAAACAATAATTTGTTATTTCCTCAAAAAGAAAAACTTATAGATTATCATAATTTAATAATACAATTAAGCAGAATGCTTATAAGAGAAAACCCTAAATGAGAAAGGGATTAGATCATGACAAGTGTCAAGATCCTATGTGATGAGATATAATGATCTAATAATAGTTCATTCTTATAAAATAAAAAAGCACTCTTTAGTTTTTTGTAAGTGCATAAATTGAAATTAACCTAATAATTAATTAAAGATTGATTAAATATTCGCTAAGAAATGATTACTCTAACAAATTATATAGGAGTAGACCTTTGACTATCTAAATCACCTACTCAATCTACATCCATAAATTCATGTATGTCCAATGTATTATCAATGATATTAGTACCATAAAATTATTAAAATTCCTTCACAAATATATAAAATCCATCTTAACATAAGTCCAACGCTCCTTATCAAGGTTAGACATAAGCCTGCTTAAAACTCCCACTACTTTGATAATATCTAGTTTAGTGTAAATCATTATATTCAATGGGATACAAAAACACTAGCATAAGGAACATTAGACATAATATAAAAATCATCATATTGTTTGGAACACATATCTAAAAAAAATATTATTGATAATAAGAAATGGAATACTCACTAGTTTACAATGACACGTACTAAACCACCACATAATGGTAGAAGCATACTTTAACTTAACCAAAGCTTTATGTGTACCTAATATCTATTAATTTCCATACCAATAATGTATTATATAGACCCCTAAATATTTTATTTCAAATATGTCTTAAAGATCATTTTTGAGATCCTAATCATCACCTTGTTGTTACCAATAAACATGACATCCACATTTAATAAAATTATTAAAATCTAATCATCAATCATTTTAACATTTTTGGTGTAAATAGTGACTTTATCAAACTAGTTATATTTTAGCCTACCTAAGAGAGTTCTATTCACATTGCTTAAGTATCCACTTAGGGACTTTTACAGTTTTGTCTCACTCCATAGCATTTATACATGTGTCCTCATCACTTGAGACAACTATTGCATGCATACTTGCCACTTGCTCACAGACTTGTCAAGTGAGCTCATAAGTGTTCCATCTTTGGAGGGTTAGTCAGTTGTTCATTCCTACCTTCCTACCTCATCTACCTTGCCTATATATGCAAGGATTTCTCATTATATTTACACACTCTTCATAATATATTGATAGACATACTATTGTGCTCATATTTTCACTTTTGGAAGGTTATCATTTTGAGATCTTTGATCTTGGAATTATCCAACATGGTATGAGAGTCATGCAAGCACATTTCTTGTTGCATCAAAGTGACTCCCATAGATATCCCTATCGATGGAGCATCATGGAGTCAAACAAACACCACCATTACGTCTAGAAGGCTTGGAAAACAAAAAAGTATATCTTTCGTTTTGTCAATTTTGGTAACTTTGTTTTTTGCAATTTTTTGGGCCTTTGTGCCTATTGTATGAAAAGTAAAAAAAAAAAAAAACTAGTAGAGAGATAATTTTCCCTCTTCCACTCTGACCATTTTCCCTCTCCATCGCCCCATTGATCAAGTCATACCTTCCCATAGCTCCAACAATGACTCACATTTGGTGCCACCTCCTCCATACTTGGTGGCATTAAAATCATTCACTTGTTTCTTGACTTCTCTACAAAATCAAGTAGATTGTATTATTATTTTCTACAAACTTTAATCCTCTATTTTTTGTTGGTCTTAAAATGACGATTAAACTATAAATTTTTTGATAGCTAACCTTAACATTTATGCTAATTGATAGCAATTTAATATAACTATTAATTGACCTCAAAAGTTTGTAAAGGGGGGATTTTTTCATTTTATGATAGCTTACAAACAAAGGGGTATTTTTTCAAGTGTAAATAGTCATTGGAAAGCCGGTTTTGTCACCAATGTTCTGATGTTGAGATGATTTAAATTTTATGTTTTTTAATATCATTTTTTTCCCTCTAAAGTCAACATTGTAAGCAAATTCTGACGAGGCATAACTTTCACCTCAATTATCAAAATTTTACAAACTTATTTTTTGTTTCTATAATAATTTCATAAGGAATTCATTTTTTATTTTAATTTGAAGATTTGGATTGCCCATTTTTTTAAAAGTTTGAAAAAATTGCCATATATTATAAACTATTGATTTGGCATCCAATCTTCACACAAGTTGTAATTTCTCTTGGACATTATTTGGGGGGGCTACAATTAGCACTAATCATTTTACGGGGCCTCTCTAAATCAAAGAGGGCAACCTGGGTGTTTCTATTTTTTATTTCATTGGTTCATGTGATCATGTCTCTCACACTAAATGGCTTCCATTTGAGTATTCTTTGTAATCCTCCCAATAAATAGAAAATCAAATGTGGATATTGTGGAAAGAAAAGGAATACAACAAAATAATGTTGGTTTCATAGGATTGAAGAAATAGAACAAATTATTCTAATCATGGTATTGCCTTACTTGACCCTCTAGTTCCAACATATACAGAAACATCATCTAGTCTCACTCGGACATCTTGTGAGACACCATCATTTGGGGATGAACAATGTAGTCGCATGGCTTGCATTTAGATCTCATATCCCATATCACTTGTTTCTACATCTAAATATGATGTTGACTCATTCATGATTTCCAATGATTCTTTGTATTAGGGAATTTCTATTGTCTTTCCATATCCACCATATTGGGATGTATATCTACCAGGCATCACATCTTTATTTGTAAAATATCAAGTTGCAGATTTGGATGACACTATTGAGGATATTTGTCTTCTCTATGATGTTAGAAATCGATGAAGTTGCATCATCATTTCCATATTTGGATCTTTTTTTTTCCTTTCCTACATCATCTTCCATCATGAAAGATTGTGCAGATATTCACGAGTTGACCTATCCAACTTATTCATTATCTATATTAACATCATATGCAATAGTACTAGATTCTCATTAGTCCAACTATCACCATACATGCATGTTCCCTATTACTAAATCACAGATGGTACTTGATCCATATTATCACCATCCATCACATATCAACATTGGCTTGGATATCATTGAGCATCTGTCTAAGCCATCATTGACATCAATTCAGTCTTTGGATCATGTGCATAATTTAGATCAATTTATCTTACTTCCTACATATTCATATCCGGAATGGGAAGTCATATTGCACACATTTTTGGTGTTGTTTCTTCTCAAGGGGAGAAATTTTGTTCAACGTTTGTGGATCATCTTCAGCATCCAATGTTGAGCATCTACCAGCACTACAGGCATCATCTTAAGGGGAGGATGCATGGTTTCTCTTCTACTATCAGTTTTTTGGGGGGATCACATAGACCTTCTCTCTTTTCTCTCCTATGGGGAGAACACTTATTGTACATAATGCTAGAAGTAGTCCTTGGGGGGTCATGATGAGTCCTCCATCTATCACTTATCTTCCTCCATCTATCACTTATCTTCTTCACTTGTACATTTCATTTTATTGTATTTCTCTTTTAGAGAGGAGTTTTATTTCCCACTAGGTTTTCTCATTTTCTCCACTTAATAAGAAATTTGTACATGAGTACATAACATGGCCTAGTATCTAGGACTCATCATCTTGTATACATTACTCCCTAAGTTATACTTCAAGGAGGTGTTGGTGTAAATAGTAACTTTATCAAACTAGTTAGATTTTATCCTACCTAGGAGAGTCCTATTCACATTCCTTAAGTCTCCACTTAGGGAATTTTAGAGTTTTGTCTCACTTCATAGCATTGATGCATGCATCCTCATCACTTGAGACACCTATTTCATGCATACCTTCCACTTGCTCACACACTTGTCAATTGAGCTCACAAGTGTTCCATCTTTGGAGGGTTAGTCAGTTGTCCAATCCTTCCTTCATACCCCATCTACCTTTCCTATGTATGCAAGTATGTCTCATTGTATTTACACACTCTTCATAATATATTGATAAACATACTATTGTGCTCATATTTTCACTTGTGGAAGGTTATCAATTTGAACTCTTGATCTTGGAATTATCCAACAAACATAACACACTTATCCTCTTTACTCCTAACAAAATTCAAATTCAATACAAATATTAAAATTTTGGTACCACATCCTAAGTGACTATTTTAAACTATATAATGATCATTTCAACCTACAAACTAGTTTTTATTCCCCTTCACATAAAAACCATCAAGATATCAAATATGAATCTCTTCCTCAAGATCCCCATGCAAGAAAGTAGTTTTAACATCTATTTTCCCAATCTCAAATTCACAAGTTGTAGCTAGATAGATAATAGGAATATAATAAAAGTTAACTTAGCAACAAGAGAGAAAATTTCATCAAAATTAACTCCCTCTCTTTAAGAGTAGCACTTGGCCATCAATCTAGTCTTGTATTGATCAAACTATCCATCTGCTCTAATTTTCTTCTTATATAATCAATTGCAACCAATAAACTTCATTACTTTTGTCAAACTCACAACATCCCAAGTGTCAAAACTATATAGGGTCATCATCTCCTCCTACATGGACTATATCCAAGACTCACTATCCTTTAAAGAGGGACTCCCTAAAAGATCTAGGTTCATCATCAACACTCAATAAGATAAATACATAATAGAAATCTAGTGGGTTATACCTATCAATTGAATTTTGTTATCTTGTGAATCTCTTCAAGGTAGGGGTAAGGATAACTTACTATTCTCTTATGTACTCCTACACAACCTCACCTAAACCCTCATTTTTATCTTTGTCCTTTAATCTATCAATTTATTCTTTCACATGTGTATCTTCCTACTTCTTGACTTTAGTCTCAAAATTGAATGCTTTTTGTCCTTATTTTTCCTTTGGTTGTTCAAGAACTCAAAAATCTCTAAACTCCTTAAAAATCACCTCTAGAATAAATCAATTTTTGATTTAGTGGATTCCAAATCTTATAACCTTTTACATTCTCAACATACCCTACAAAGATGTATTTCTAAGCTTTTGGATCCAATTTAGATCATTTCTTAAGGAACATGAACATAAGCCCCACAACCAAATACCCTCAAATTTGAAATAGAAGGCTTCTTACTTATCCACACTTCATAAGGTGTTTTGTCAATAAGATCCAAACAAGGAGATATGTTAATCAAGTAACATGTAGTACTCACATCATTTCCCCAAAAATATTGATCCAACTATGTACCACTTAGTGTACGTCTGCCTCTTTCCATTTAATTTTGATTTATCCTTTCTATAGCCCCATTTTATTGTGGTGTATAGGGTGTCATGGTTCTTCCAAACAATACATGCATGATTAAAAATCATCAAATTTATTGAAACAATATTCACCACCATTGTTAGATCTTAATACCCTTATAATCTATTTTGTTTTCAATTAAAGCATTAAATTCCTTAAATTTAGTGAAAATTTTAAATTTAGCACCATAAATAAATCTCGGTGTATCTAGAGGCACCATCAACAAATGAAACATAATATCAAAAAAATCCATAGAACCCACATTTAATGAACCTAACACATTTGAATGAATAATTTTTAATTATTTATATGCCTTATAGCTTACAAAAGTAAAAGATGATCTATTATTTTTACCAAACATATAAGTCTCTCAAAATTCAATATACTCATCAAAATAAGAAATAATGTCAATCTTTTTATTAATCAAGGTTCTAAGACTTTTTTCTCTAATATGACCCAAATTTGATGATATAAAAATACATATATTTTTATATTCATCAATTACATTAGTGGAGTTACAAAATATGGAGGTATTCAACCTAAACAAAGTCCCAACACAAGATCCTATAGCTACAACCAAACTCCCTCTCACCAACTTACAACCAAACTCATCAAATATCACATGCATTATAGAATCATTGAACTTGGATATAGAAATTATATTTCTCTCTATTCCTAGAATGTGTAAAATATTATCAATGGATTTAGTTGTCTAATTACTTAAACACGATTGTACCTTTCCTTTGCAAAAAATTTGATCGATAGTGTTTTCACCAAAGAAAATCTATCCTCCATCATAAGCCTTGTAAGATTAAAACCATCCTTGTGAGGAATCATGTAACACTACTTTTATCTTAATATAAAATTAGATATATTTAATTTATATTATCTAATTAATTTTATATGACAATAGATTTATTAGTGTTATTATCTAAGTTTAAATATTATAAGGTCTATCTATGATTTAAATATAAATACATAAAATGTATATTTACCAATGTTAACTAACTTAAGACTTAACATATTAATATCTCCATCATTACTATACAAATTGGCATCTAACAATATGAATATGATTAAAAGAAACAAATAACATTTTAAAAGAATTTGATTGAATCAACTCTATCTAATTTATAATTGAAATATCTTTGAATAAGTTTAGTACTTATCTAAATCATAGTTCTTGGAAAGATCACTCTCACCCTAGGAATATTTCAATGGTCTTGGTCTTCATAGCTATGACACACTTTATAGAACCTATGTAAAAACACAATTTGTGCTTATGCACCATGCAAATGCATCAAAGCCCTGGCCAGGACAATCGCGAGTGTATTTTGTACCTTGATTTGGACACACTATGTGTGCCCTCTTCTCCAGTGCGCATAGCCCACCAAACCACTTTCTTCTTCCTTGAGTGATCTCCATGTCCTTTCCATGTCTCGCATAAATGACTTATATAAGCACTAAGGGTTGGTTTTCAAACCCATCACACCCTTTCACAAAGGTTGGGACTTTAGTTATTATTTAATAAATATAATCATTCCTCTCTTTTAAAAGAGTTTTCATAAATATTCTTCATTAATCTCAATTTTAACCAAAGAATCATATATCCTTTATTTTGTTATCCCCTTTTTTAATGCTTTCATAACTTTATTTTCACTTTGGGGAAAAATTTTCATAACAAATGATATGGTAGGAGAAACTTGAATCAATCAGTCGAGAATCATCACTAATGATGTTAGTAAAAATAAATAAAACATTAGTATCACCATCATCAGAAGATTTATTTATGGAGAAATCAAAAGATTCATTTTCGTTTCTAAATTCCTTCTTCACACACCCTCTCTTTCTACAATCCCAACATTTTACTCTACTCTTCCTTGGGGTTTTTCACCATCCTTTCAATTTGGATAATTATTTTTATCCCCTTTAGACCCACTTTTATTCTTGGGCCTTCCTTAAACATGTAGGGAATCCTTTGAGCCATCACTCACGAATTTCCTTCTCATCCACTCTAAAATCAAAGTAGCAATAAGACCATCCATATTTGATTCTAAACTACAACCACTAATGACAATAATTTATTTTTTTCAAGAATTAGGAAAAGAGAAAAGTAAAAAGATACATTTATCTTCTTCCATCTTAATATCTACAAAAACTAGTTGACTCGTAATCAATTTTAAAATTTTTAAATAATCTACAATAAAATAATTACCTTTAATTTTTAAAGAATATAATTGTAACGTTAAAATTACATACCCTTAAAATTTCAAACTATAATTTACGTTCACTTTGGTGTCCTTTTCCTCATAATCTGTCTATGCCCTTTTTAGCCCCTGCATTAGTCTTTTTCCTTCTCAAAGTGCTTGATTCTTGTTTTATGTGTTCTCTTTTTGTCAAATTTCATGTTGCCTTTGTGTTAGTCTTGCGCTTTTCTACTATTTCATCTTTTTTATCCATAATCGTTTAAACACTAGTGCAACACATGGGCATCCATGCAATGCACTAGCCTCCCACAATAATTTCATTTTTGGTAATTAGTTTTGAACATTTTTCCACTTGTCACTTTCCTAGGTTAGTGAAATATGCTCAAGACAAATCCAAAATTCTCATCAACCTCTTTCTCTTGCCTCCCTCTCTCATTTTGAATCAATATTTTTACTTGGAACACTCTATTGGTCTCTCTTCTTGTAACTTTTACACTCTCTTGCATCTCCAATCTCTCACACAACTTTCTCAAACTTCATAACTCTCTACAACACTCTTCCAACATTCTTCAAGCTCTCTTGTCCTTTTGGCTTCCTCAATCTCTATCCTTGAAGTTATATTGTTCTTGTATTTTTCATTTTTTTCTTCTCATTGTTATTATAGTATTTGTTTCTTGTTGTGCTCTGGAGCACCTTGGGATCTTCACATCTTTTTTCTTTCATTTTAGATTTACTATGCACAATCATGGCTCTAACCATTCCCTAACACACTTGGGATAGGAACACTATTTTTTTATTCCTCTATCATTGTCTATTATGGAGGTAGAAATAACAAAGAAAGGGTTTGACATGAAGGAAAACCCCCAAATAGCTCCCAATATTTTTCCTTATTATTTGCAAATACATGTTTCTATGGGTGGAGATACCCAACTACTTGGGAGCTTGTTGATATATTCATCTCCTCTCTTTAATTTCATTATGTTTTTTGTATTCATTTCAATAGATTAATTTATTAACTTGTTATTATATTCTCTTTGTTACTAGCATTTTTTTTATTTTCTAGTTTTTTTTTTTTTGTATGTGCAAGTTATATTTTTCTAGACAAAACCTTGCTTTCAATTTTTTGAACCATATGATTGATAGCATGGCATGCATGGCATCTGACTAATTCACCGCCAACAATTCACCGTTGGAAAATTCACAGCTGGAAAATTCACCACGAGAAAATTCACTAGCATGACAAATTCACCATCAGTAATTCACCGCCACAAAAAATTAATCATAAAATTTTAATGCAATGAATTTTCCATGGTGTTGAATTTTCCTTGAGGTGAATTTTTCATGGCAATGAATTTCCCACAGTGAATTGTTGGCGGTGAATTTTCCACCGGTGAATTGTTGGCAGTGAATTTTCCTAGAGCCGACATGCATACATCTACATGATGCACTAGTATCCTAGAAATTAAGCTTCTCCATTTGGAACCAAGTTCATCTCCTCCCCCTTTTTCGATTATATGATTAAAAATTGTTAATTATTATTTTATTTTCTAGAAAATAATATTCTTTTAATTTCTTCTATGCTTTAATTAATTAAAAATATTTCATTTAGTTTTAGGGATTGTAGATTTAATTTTTTTTAGCATTAGAAAACTAGTCTCAATCCTAATGTAAAAGTAAGGAAAATAATTTGGCTAATACATCTTAGCTAAATTATATTTTTTCCTCTTTTGCAATAACCATATTTTGAGATACAACTTATTGGTTATAGTTTTAGTTTGATAAATATCACCTATCCTCATCCTTAGCTCGTATGCAATGGTATCCAAGAAAACATTCTTGAGAGGATAGAATCTACAAGACATAATCAAATGGTTCCTTGTGTCTTCTTGTCTAAATTTAACCAATCTTCATCATACATTGTAAGCGAATTATTTTCATTTACAACTGGCACCTACTAATCTCTTTCTTCCAAAAGGTCATTCATCTTTATCTTCCATGTCCCGTATCTAATGCAATTAAATTTCTCAATATTTGAACAAGAGGTAGAGGCCATAATTTTCATTCCTTCATATATCTACAAAACCTAGTTAAAATAAAATCTCCTCAATAACAAAAATATTCATTGCTTCTAGAAAGTCACCCCCTCTATACAAAACAAAGTTTTGATACTAGAAATATTATTAAACTAGTGAAGAAATCTTACAATAAGATTTTAAATAAGTATGCAAATCTAATTTTTATTTATGGAACACTAGATTACCCCTTAAAAGACTATGTGATTGTTTAAAATCAACAAAACATAAAGTTGCAACACATAACACTAGATGTACATGGAGCAAACCTTTTAAGAAAAAATCCACCATCAAAAAGAGGCTCAAGATGTATTAATATTCAAGAATAGAATACATACACTCTAACTCTCTTCAATGTGATAACATTATGGTAGCACTTATGTAACTGTAAAATAACATAATATAAAACTATTATCTCATGCCTCTAATTTATAGAGAAGTGAGAGACAAATACCATAAATTATTTCCTAAAATAATATACATCAAATCATGGTAAAATTTAAAAAATATCACATCTAAAATTAAGAGGATCTTTTGAGAATAGTAAAAAAAACTTCCAATGAGACATCACTAGCAAAAGAAACATCTATACTAATGGCCCATAATGAGCCATATCTCAAGTTAGGCATCCAAATTCATCACCCAACTTGTATAGGATTGCAAAAAAACTCAAGATGTTCTACTACTCAAATCCCATGCCCAAGTTGAGGAATATGCTTAAAGTGGCATTATAACCATGACTACCAATTCTAACCTCCATAAATGTCATTACATCTAAAATTCCAATTTAGTGAGTAGGATAATAATAAAAATAAAATATATCTCAACAAAATGGGTGTTAAAGTACGCATTCCAAGATTATTCAAAATGCATAAAATAATAATCTTAGGTTTATAGTTAAATGTCACACAATCCTAACAAATCCATACACCTCGATGGCAATCCACATGAATATCATTAGCAAGTATAATATAACACAAAAATACAAAATAAGGCTAAAACATACATATCCACAAGTGATTTCAACCACATGATCCATAAACCTCAATAGAAGTACATAAATAATATTATTGGTAGTACAATAACACATCAAAAGCAAAAATAAATTAGCACATTGAGGCACATGTGCCTAGGACCTTACACCATCAACAAGAACCTAATAAGATTAATTAAAATGAATGGAGCTAATTCTAAAATTAAATGGCATGAACACCTCAATGAATATCTATGAGGTGACAAAATAGATCCTGAATAAACTATCAGAACCTCTCCTTATGCTCTAGTTTATCGAAGAGAAGTGAGACTTCCAAGTTCAATAGAACTTATGCAACTAAAGATCATCTATTGGCTTAAGGTTGAATAAAATGGTGTTGTGTGAATTACTATATTTAGAAGAGAAAGAGTGGCAATATAGAATCAATTAAACAACCAACAAAGAAAAAGGAAGAGATAATTTGAAAAGAGGGCCACAATGTAAAAAAAAATGTAGGTGACCTAGTGCTCAAACAAGATGAAAAAAGAGTGAAGCATGGCCAACATAAGAAAGTAGACTATCTTTGGAGTGGTCCATTTATTATTGTAGTGTGAAAACAAGCTAATTCATTCAAGCTATTAGCAATCGATGAATCCATGTTGGCAATCCTAGTGAATGGAGTTCACCACAAGCTTTTTAGATAATTATTTCCCCTTCCTCTATACATATTTATTTCCCTTGTATATTTCTTCATTCATCTATCCATTCCCTCTTGTAAATTCCACTCATTTCATTTTGTATTTCCTTTTCTATGCATAGTTTTCATTTTCCCCACATCATCCTCCCTCTTTGATTATCTTATCAATTTCGATTATATTGGTAGGGTTTATCTTGTGACATTCTTTCTTATGATATATTTTCCTCAACTCACAAAGCCACATAACCAAACTCTACATAAATACTTAATTCCAACAAAAATGTATGTCTACAAGGATGATTTATGATGAAAAGTGATATGAGTTGTTGATCTTACCACATTGGCTCAATCTAACGTTTCCTACTAATCTTATAATATTTTATACAAAGTTAGAACCAAAATCTTCATTGGCAATCTAATGGCTCCACCATTGTAATTTGATCCATTGATATCACACTAAACCATCCCATCCCAATATGATATAATGTATAATATCATTCATTGATCTTGTCAACTCATCCAATGACTCCCACTATTCCAAAAGGTTATGATAAGATAGATCATTCAAAAACCCCATCATCCACTAATTACTCCAAATGTTTTGATATTATCCAAATATTATAAAAATGATCATCATATTCAAAGAAAATTCTAAAACATATTAGTGGTTGTTAATCTTGACATGACAGATGGATCCAATTGTTCTTATTCATTCCAATAGAATTTATTTTTAGAAACAAAGTAAGAGCTCCATAAAAAATGAGATAAAATATAACGATTAAGCTATACCATTAAATTTAAGGTAGGCTATCCCTCTAAAATAATTTGAAATGTCAATATATATGAGTTGACAATATTGCTAAGTCGAATTGATCCAGTTGATGTCACTACTCCAAAATGTTTATAAACAATTGATAGACTCAAAATTCTTTTAAATTAGTTAATCCTTCATGTTTTTAGTCTACACCTTCAAGGAAAAAAATGAGCCATCTATCTCAAATAAATTAAAAAATATCAAATGCAAGCCATTGATTTTTTCACATCAACATGATTTAATGGCTCAAATTGTTTCAAATAACTCCTATAGGATATGAAAATGAAAAGCCCTAGGACCATTGGATGGAACTCCAAGTTGTAATCCTAGCCATCTATTCAATAAAATTAAGAGCACACACTCAAAAGAAATAGACCATCCTATCAATAAATCATATGTCAACACCACAAAAGTTTATGAGGGATAATAAGCATGGGTAACGAACCTTCCATAAGAAAGCTAAGCTATCAAATACTACCAATCACATTAGGACAATTCAAAATTGGCATGATCTAACTACTTTTATGATGAAATTGATGACATGTCTAACTAGGATAGCTAAGTTTTTGCATTCAAAAATCTATAAATATTGGTATTGTGTGCATACAATTTATTTAACAAAAAAATAAATTGTAGAGGCCTTTTCATATTCACTAAGAATTAAGATAATCCTTTATTTTCATAAATTTTTAAGACTGAAGATGTTGTACTTGAACTAGACTAAGAGAGAAGGTGATATACCAAAGAAACAAGTTGAGATAAGCATGCATACT
>VDFB02009582.1:98840-140099 GCA_007258455.2 Sequoia sempervirens | reverse complement strand
AAAAGATAGAAAGTACAATTTTTAGAATGTAAAATATCATCTAAGACTAGTAAATATAACTTCCTATGAGCTATGGACAGTAAAAATAACCTACATACCAATAATAGATGAAATATTTGACTTGTAACTCATCCACCATAGCCCATGTCCAAAGGTATGAATCCAAAATCATCACCTAACTCATATGAGACCTAAAAAATAGCATTCAAGATTCTCCACTACTCAATTCTCATGCCCAAGTTGAGAAATTTTCTTTAGAAAATAGATTCATAACTATAACTACCAACTCCACCTTGTGGCCAATCTATGAGTAGTAGTTCAAAATGGTTGTAGAGCATAGATAAGGTAAGAGCCCTAATCACTTTCCATGTGGATTTTGGTGGTGTTAGAAATAAGCCACACCTAAATGAATGAGAGAATGACAAAAAGGGGGTCAATAGGTTAGTGGTAGAGCACTTTGGAAACAAATGGAAGGTCCTATGTTTGATTTCTAGTTGGTCCATGAGAAAAAAATTAACACTTCATGAATGAAAATATCATCTAATGTAAATATTCTCAAGGCATCTAAATTATAAAATTAAAAATTCCAATGAGATTGTAGGTATCCAAGAACAATTTCTAAGAGTGATGGAAAGAGATGAGTAATACATAAAATTGTAGAGTAAATGACATATTAATCCTAACTATTATGTAGGCCATATAGTTAATGACAATCATGCATGCTGAGAAAGAAGGTTATATATTTAGAAAAAATATTTTTCCTATGAATTTACATTACTAAAGCTCCATTTACCCTTACACACACTATGTTTTTGGTATTTGTGTAATCTTTTGTACCTCCAAGTTCATTCAAATATTTTTTAACTAGTTCATCTATATTTTCCAATTTCATATTCTTCTTTCTTTTATGAAAAGATAGTAGATGAGGTTGGGAGACATGATTTTCTATAGTATGTGTATACATACTAAATAAGTATTATCTACTATTGTAACTTCATGTAAAGAAATTCAATAAAATTTAACTATTCATTATTTCTTACAAATCTTGTTGTTCCACTTCAATAAGATAACTTGCACATTCTCATCCACTATTTATTGACCAATGTGTAATAGGAATGCTAGGAAGGCCTAGAAAAGGAAATAAAATATTACATTTGGTTATTCTATCATAGGACACCCTCTGGTCAAAATATGAAAAGCAACACTCAATTGGATAGTTTTTTTCCATTTATCTTGATTCTAACATCTTTCCATATTGTTTTTTTGTTCTACCTCCATATATAGCAAGATTCACCTTTTTTTGAATATACTCATCATATTCAATGGTACGCTTAACATGAAGACATTATTTCTTTAGTTCCTATTTTATCAATAATTTTTTATTTCTATCTATAATTTATATTTCATAAACTTTACCAATATATTTTCTTGAGGAGAAAAATATTTTGCATTGATAATTTGATCACAAAATAAACTCATTTATACAAATGTGAAAAAAATTGCAATACACCATACTACATAACCACCTATAACTACATAACAAGCATAACCACTAAATAATGTAATAGTAAATATATGCTAGCATTCCCCCCTTATTACATTGTTCTTTTTAATTTACTCCTAAAACCTCAAATTTCACCCTAAATTAGGTGAAACTCCATCAAGCTACCTTATAACACTTAGAACTCAGAGTTGAATTCTTGAGTTCCTAGATTACCACCTCTTGTAATTCTCGTTCTCGAATTATTGATCATTTTCAATTATTACACAACAATCCATTGCTCCATCAATTTGTCTCATGACCCTGACAAGGGTATAATTCCCTAGATCTCAACTCATGAACTATCTAGACAACAATCCATATTGAGTACACTAAATCCTTACATGTTTCCAAAAATTAAACTTCACAATATATGCATTCTTCAAATATGTTAGCTTCAAAAAGGAAACAACATATGTTTGTCATGAGAAACACCATCTTAAAGTGAAGCTAGCTTGAGATGATAATAAAATTTTCACCCTCTCGTTCCTCTGAACCTCCAAGCAAACCCTTTAGATCTTAATGACCAAATACAATATTAATAGTTAATGCATTAAAGTGTGCGTACATGAGGATGTTGAATACCATCAATAATACATCCATTGGAATAAAAACATTTAATACATCTAGAATGACCTTTCTCTTTTTCTTGTCATAAGCCTATAGTGCACTGATTGTTAATTTCCTTCACTTTGTCTTGTATTGAATCATTTCTCTAATTATTCTCTTTATTTTGAAAAATCCCACTATACCGTTATTTGATAGCATTAACTAGCTTTGACAATCAATATTGCTTTAGATGGCGCTTTTGTGATCAGTTTAAAAATAATTATCGGTTTTCATTAAACCATCAAATCCAATCCAAATCAATTAACTAGCCCACGTGTGGTAGTATTTTCTCCTTTTCTTCACATATCAATGTGGTGTGAGACGCAACTTGATATGAGGAGGCTTTGAACAATTAATGTGCAATAAATAATGTTACTTGCTCATTTTCTTGATCATAAATTTCTAACTTCATGCTGCCACAACCAAATTAAATCCTTTGGCACCCACACACAAGCACATCAATTTTCCCTACATGGCAATTGCAAGGCAACATTCTAGCACCAATAGGAGGTCTCTGTCAGTTGTTCTTTCTAGCTATCTGGCAGTTTCTGTTACAGAGCGAGTTTATTTTTCATCTCTTTATAATTCGGGCAACTGTTCAAATCTGAAACTGATGGGAACTCATCGAATCAGATTCTTGCTACGGAGTTCGATACATACAAGAATGGCTTCTCCCAAACTCGCCTCCTTACACACATCATACGTCTCAAACAATCTTCATACTCGCATGCACAGGAGCGATGCAGGCTCTGATTCCAAAATGAGGAGGAAAATAAACTTCATCGATAATATGATCGCACAACAAAATTATTTATACAAATGAGAAATGCAGTTGAAATACTCCAAATTTCAAACTGCATTTAACTACATAACAAAAGTAGCCATTAAATAATGTAATAGTGCATCTATGCTAACATTTCTAGGGTGTCAACATTTATCTGTAGCTTCTTGTGTCTACCATATTTCCATCTACAAATAGTATACATACAAATAGAACTTTTGTAGCTGTTTATGGGTCATTACAAATAGAACTCTAAGTAAAAGGCAAACACTACGCCAAAAAAAATGAGTTCAAAAAATAATTTTCTAATGGATGTAAGGATTTAAGAATTGAGTTATCTAAATTGGTAGCAAAAATAAAAGTGTAAAACATTAATTCAATGTTCAAATTGTATTTATATGAATTCACATTACAAAAAACCTTACAAATTATAAATGGTGTAGTAAAAGTATGACGAATCCTACATGATTTTGAAATGATTGATACAAATGTTGGATGAATCATACCACAATCCAAAATAAATGTTGTGATTTTCACAACAATTATGGTTCTATAATTAACATGGATTTATAATGGCATTGATAAAATTGATTCTCGTACATGGTGAATTTTTAATGGCGTATGAGAATATATTTTTGATTACAAAACATTCGTTCAGAATTCTAGGTGATTTCCTATTACAAAAAAACAGTTTGCAATGGTAGGAATATTACTTATAATTGCTATAAACATAAATTGAAAACTACTTAACATGAATTTGACTAATCAATCATAAAAATATAAGGTTTTTTGGGCCTTGAATTTTTTTATTATAATTTCTCAAACCAAATCATTTGATATGAATTGGAAAAGATTGATCACTAAAAACTGACTAGAGGATTGTGATAAGGATCAATGGTCCTAAAATTAAATGATTATAGTATAGTTCAACGTTCAAAAGAAAAATCTAATTCAAACTTTTAAAACTTTTCCAATTAATTTTATTCTAATTAAAATAGAAGAGCTTGAGCTTTTAAAGCAATATTTCAAAGTGAGATGCCAACCAAGATCTTAAATACAGCAGAAAATGACCCCATTGTATCTTATTAGATTGGTGCAAGCTTACAATTTTTTCTTCTCTTGATGAGAGAGATGCATGACAAACCCAGTGCTTTGAAAGCAAGGAAATCTACCCATCTGCAGCAGCTTTATCTGATTGGGGTTTTATTGACTACAAATAAATGAAACAAATTCCGTTGTTTATCCCTTTTGCAAGCATGTATTAACATTGCCCCTTAGTAGCACTCCAGAGCAATAACCAATAAGACGTGGCAGTCTTCCTGTGCCAATGAGAGGAGGATATTGGCCATTCTTATAAGGAGGAGCAGCTGCACGCCCAGTATAAAGGAATTGGTGAAATGTAGCACCATTTTTAAGTTTGTCACCGAAGGATTGGATTTTTGCTGTAATGTCCCCCCCGTTAGATTCATACCCTCGATACCAATTAGTTACTTCATGGTTACTCCCAGGTACAAACACATTTTTCTCTGAGTAAACAGTAGCATGCACTCGTCCCCCAAGTGCAAAGATTCCCCAATTTCTATACAAATTGTTCGCCACATGACAATATCCCCATCTGAAAGGAAAGAAAGTCATTGTTTGTTAGAAAAATGCAAAAATACAAAAATTAAAACTTGAAGTGTACTGTTTAAACCAAAATGCAAAAATTTACCTGCAGTGAGGATGGCGCTGGTTGCTATCTTTAAACCAGTTTCTATAGACTGTGACTCTCATATTCTGATCAATTTTATGTGAATCATCTGCCCCCAACAACATATTGTAGTCAGTCTTAAAGAGACGACAATTTGAGATGGTGATATCGGTAGAACCTTGAACAGCAGATACTAAACCCAACTTGCCCTGGAAAGAAGTCAGATGATCCACCCAGACGTTCTTTGAAGCATATATATGAACTGTATCGTAGTTGGTGTTGCTGACCTGAATGTTATGAATAATAACATTCTCCGCGCTATTCACAATAATTGTAGTACCAGTGATGATAACTCTCGCTCCTCTGCCATCTATAGTTGCGCGGCTGGGGACAAGCAATGTTTGATGTAACTGAATAGTCATATCCCGGGAGAAAGTGATCCATACTCCTTTTGGGTTTGAGTAGCAGAGGTTGATGCCATAACGCAATGTGCCTTTAGCAGGATTCTTGGGATTGTCATCAGATCGGGTCACTCTGTAGGAGAGCCCTCCTCGCCCGCCTGTTACGCCTCTTGCAAATCCAATGGCACAGTTAGGCAGGTTTTGCCCTGCACCACAGCTGGAGTACTGGCATTTGGTCCCATCAACTCTTCCACATCCACTGCTTGCTTTACTTATTCCTACAGCTGCTTGTATCACATATTATATAATTATAAGCCAATAAAAGTAATAAACATACCAAACAAAAAGATTAATATTCTTAAAAAAAATATTGACTACCCTATTTTTTCAATCTGGTATGCCACATACCTTTTCTGACTGGTAATGATTCTTTCAATGAGAGAGTATCATTCTTCATGAATAGGTCGGCAGTAGCTACATAGTGGTCCTGCACTGATGAACCAACAATAAAGATAACAAAGACCAGCCATAATTTCCAAGAGTGTGTGAAGTCCATATCTCTGCAAACAATCCGATGATCAGTGTTTTTTCTCCTCTACCTCACAAACAATCACAGAAAATAGTTTTCTACTTTCTGAAGTAATACAGACAGAAAATAGTTTTCTACTTTACGAAGTAATACAGACATTATGCACAACGGGAGAGTAATCTATATACATACATTACCTGCAAAACGCGGATACTTAACGAGAAGGTTTCAGATCCTACTTTGCCGGTGTGTGATGAAGGCTTCTCTGGGTGAGAAATGATTCTTTCTGATATTCTTACTTCTGAGAGTAAATGGGATACTTAAAAAGTACGGCCTCTTCACCAAAGAAAAACAGTAGAAACCTTCTACTTCCACGAAAACATTTGCATACAATGATCAGCCTAATCACATTATCAAAGAGATTGATAAAAGAGTTACTTAAAAAGTACAATATGGCCTTGCTTATGTAGGCAAAAAAGAGGCAATCCACCTATCATGTAGATTGACAAATGCTCCATCATTCCTATAGGTGTCAACCTTTGGATCACTTGGAATGTGCAAACCAAAAACCTATTTGTCCAAGTCATCAACCTATTTGACCAAGTCATCAACCTTGGTGACAAGTGTTGAATGACTATAAAATTGACTTTTGAGGTGAGATTGAAAGTTTTCCAACTTAAAAAGGTTGCACATCAGGTTTACTAAACAACTAGGTAACCTCTAGAGGCCTAAAATGTTGCACATTCAGTTAGACAAGATGTTGTCTAACTTCATTAACCTAAGTACACTTGATAAATTATTCACTTTAACAAGAAGGTGTTCCTCTTATTTCCTAAATCAATTCTAAACCTCTCATTCCAAATTTTGTTGATAAAATAAGCTCAAACCATCTTCAATTATGATGTTTAAATAAAATAAATAGATTTTTTAAGCTTTTAAATAAATCTTCTTAAAATTTAAGAATAAAATCAAAGAATAGAGAAGAAATTGGAAGTCATAGTTATAATGGTGAAATATACATCCTTAATGTATTTTTCATTTAGTTTTGTGTTTAATTCAAAACAATATCTTTATGTATTTATATAGATCTAAATGACACTTTTTTTTAGAGAGTTTAACTTATAAATCTATTCTTTCTTTAACCGTAGAACTATGCATATTGCTTATTACAATGCTTATATGCATGAAATCTCATTCTAACTGACTTATCTATATAATTTTGATCATTAATCTAATCCTTATCAAAATCCAATCCATCTTTAACATTAATCCCACTTGGTTATTTAATCAAGAAAAATGAGAGGTAAATTCCTCAAATTTTAAGGATGTAATATAGCTTATCTTGGGCTAATCGAGCCATGGGTGGGCAACTTATTCCAACATTATTCCTTCTCAATTTCTGGCACGGTTTTCTACGTATTTCTAATTGAATATGGCCATATTTGTTGATTGCAGAAATGGCAATGGAGACGAACTCTCTTTCCTCCTCGTTCCATTCGACTTTATGCCCTCCGATGCTAATTCGGGCAAATGGTTTGGCCTGTTCAAATCTGAAACTGGTGGGAACTCATCGAATCAGATTCTTGCTATGGAGTTTGACACATACAAGGATGACTTCTCCCAAACATGCCTCTTCACACACATCATACGTCTCAAACAATCTTCATACTCCAGGCAGGCTCTGATCACACAACAAACTTATTTATACAAATGAGAAATGTAGTTGCAATACAGCAAACTGCATGTAATTACATAACAAGCATAATCATTAAACAATGTATTATGGGAGAGGATCCAGTATCTGAGCATGTTTCAATAGTTATTATAGTATTTGTTGATTTAATGTTCATTTTTTTTAATAATACTGGATCAATAGTTGTGACTTTAAAGTTATCAGTGTTGATGATGACTACTCATAATTGAATGAAATGTATTTCTTAGATCTAAGAAACAACAAATCATGTTATACCACATTAGCACACTAATAAAACATGACTTAGTGCACAACTACCGATCTCACCTTTTTTTGGCCTTTTTGGACACCTCGACAAAAAGCATACTGACGTGGGCATTAGATTTGATGATGTGGCTCTAAAACCTTAGTTATAAGCATAGAACTTGCCAAGTAAGCTGCTGTAAAAAATTGAGAGTGATTTTTAAATTTTCACATTAGATTTTGAGAAGACCAAAGTTAGGGTGCTCGACTACTAGGTCCTCTCCCCTAGTAAATCTATGCTAACATTTCTATGGTGTCAACATTTATTTGTAGCTTCTTGTGTCTATCATATTTCCATCTAAAAATATTACACCTACATTCTATGGGAGTCTCAATTTTTTCATCCTCTACCAACCCAACCAATGGGTAATTTGACACCAAATCGATTTAAAAATCCTTTGATAGATCCCACTTACATCCCATTTTTTATTTCTTTTATTTTTATCTTTAAATAAATATCTACAATTTCCATCACTTGTTGTTGAGGTGAGTTTATAAATAATATCATTCTTTCTACTTTGGGACTTCTTTAGAATATCATCTCTAGTGTTATTATGCAACTCATTACAATATTCATATGAGGTGTTCCCTTGTTCATCTATAGATGAACATAATTCTTGGTGTTGACAATTTGATTTGATGGATAAAAAAAAAAGTCCAATCATAACATAATATTTCATGTTTCAATAAGCACCTTTTATTACTTTTAAGAAACTAGCTACTACTCAAAATCTCTCACGAATTAGAAAATACAAAAATATATAAATTATGTTTAAGGTCATGACTTACCATCAAAGAATCAACACCAACATTTTTTTGGTATCATTTTTACTATGTAACAATGTAAGTAAATAGATAAAAGCAATAGAAGGAATCATAAAATATAGATCCCTAAGGGATAAATGTCTCACTACTCAATATCATGTATATGAATGAAACTAGGTAGATAAATAAAAAGGAGCTTTATATTATAAAATAATAAAGAAGTTACAACATATATTTTTTTAACATGTTAATTCTTGTAGATGTTTACGGTCATTCCAAATAGAACTCTAAGTAGAAAGAAAGAACTAGGCATAGAAGAAACCAAAGAAATGAGTTTAAAAAAGAATTCTCCAATGGATGTAAAGATTTAAGAATTGAGTCTATCCAAATTGATAGCAAAAATAAAAGTGTAAAATATTGGTATGGCGAATTCTACATGATTTTCAAATGATTGGTATAAATGTTGGGTGATTCACACCACAATCCAAAATATATGTTGTGATTTTTACAACAATTATGGCCTTACAATTAACATGGATTTATAATTTGGTATTGATAAAATTGGTTCTCATACATGGTGAAATTTTAATGGTGTATGAGAATATGTTGGTTAATTAAAACATGCATCTAAAATTGTAGGTGATTTCCCATTACAAAAGTGTAGTTTGCAAATGTAGGAATATTACTTATAATTGTTACAAATATAAATTGAAGACTACTTAACATGAATTTGACTAATCAATCATAAAAATATAGGTTATTTAGGCCTTGGACAATTTCTTTATATTTTCTAAAACCAAATCATTTGATATGAACAATTCATAAATTGGAAAAGACTCGTCACTAAAAAATGACTAGAGGATTGTGATAAGGATCAATAGTCCTAAAATTAAATGATCTCTTCTTCATTAGCCTTGAAATTGGGCATATCACTTCAATGGCATGTAGATTCACCTTCTTTGATGTATATCAAGCTAGGAGTCTCTGAATGTGATGTGGTTACATATATGACCTTGCTTAGGACTAAAAAAAATAGGTGACTTTAGGAATTGGAAAAAAAGATTCAAATATTTGATAAAAAGTTTGAATAAGTTTTTTTATGCGCATAAAAATTTAGTTAAGGCCGTTTCATAAATGAAGTATAGTGTAAGAATGTGAAAGAAAAAAAATAAAATAGCCGGTATTGGCATGGTGTGATGGTTTATAGGTGGCATTGTTGTTCTTGCCACCAAGGTTCAAACCCTGTTGGGGTGGTATTGTTGAATGGTTGTATGCAGTTCATAGCTTCGGTCAAAAGCATTTACCCCTTGAATAAAAAAAAAAAAGAAGCAAAAAAATAAAATAATAATTTGAAATAATATTAAAATTTCATTATGATAACATTCAATATATATACCTCTACTAGAGTGTTAATGGATAAGATATTGATTGTAATGCTTGTATACATGTTATTAATTTTAATAGCACCTATTTTCTCAAACGAAGATCAAGATCATTTGAAGTGAAGGGTTTGATTTCAATTTATAGAATTGGGAGGATATATATATGGACAACTACTAGGATTCAATCTCAAATCAAGAGCTTATTCCATGAAATATGGAGTGCATGAGGGTAGATGGGAACTACTATTAGTCAATTAGTTGATTTATTTATTTAAGGAATTTTTTTATAATTTTTTCTAAAGAACTTAAATAATTTGATTTTAATTTTTCCTTTTCAAATATTTTTTAACTATTTTGATCAATTAATTAATTGATTGATTTATTTTTCTTTCATTTTTATTATTTTTTATTCAAGAGGTAAACACTTTGACCTGAGCTATGAATCGATACAACCATTCAACAATACCACCCCAATGGGGTTTGAACCTTGTGGCAAGAACAACAATGCCACCTATAAACCATCACACCATGCCAATATTGGCATTCATTTTTATTATTTTAATATATTATTATGGATAAATTATTTTTTATATTTGTGAGGAAATAATTGATTTAAATCATTTAAATAATTATTATTTAATCAATTTAATTTTAATAAAGTGGATTACGTATTTTTGCCAATAGTGACATAGTGTGATGGTTAAGTTGTGATGTTGTTGTACGCCACTGAGGTGTTATTTTTGAATGTTTGTATTAGGGATGTAGTCTCTAGTTTGTGTGTTCAATAGTTCATAGCTCTGGACCAAAAGTGTTTACCCTTTTCAAAAAAAGTGGATTAAGTATTTTTTCTGGATTAATTATTGTAGGATGAATTATTTTAATGAATGGATTTTTCTAGGTGTTGAGATGGGAGTGATGGAATAAAAATTAATGTTAGCAAGATTTTAATGTCTACACATAGAGGTGGTGATAAAAAGAAAATGTAATTTGAATGATATGTGTAGAGAATTTAGACATCGTTATGTTCCAAAATACAATACATGATATATGCAGTTGTAGAGAAATGTATCATGAAAAATTGTTGACTGTGTATATGGTGATTATACAAAACATGAATAGAGAAAATTCCAATATGATCAAATATGCCACAAACTTATTGCACAATACTTCAAAAACACTAGAAACATAGAAAGTACCTAAAAAATGAATAAAGCATTAAAGTTATTTTGGGTAATGAAAGATTGCTCCTACATTCTAGATGCTTCTACATCACCTATCTCTATCTTCACATGTTCCTATATGCATTTTTTATTTATTACATGTATCCATGTACTTATATTGATACATTCATTACCCACCTCAATATTGGCATCTCCATTTCTATGGTCAATCACATGACATGAGAATTCACTCTTGCACTATATTGAATTGACCCCCAAAATTTTAAAATATTAATTCAAAATTTTCCTACTCTTATATCACTAGCTATTGTTAGTTGGCTTGGTACATTTTTGCATCATTTATTTCTTCCCCTATTTTTTGAAGGAATTAATCCATAATCGAGAAAGCATCATTCTAAATCCTAATAATATCAAAGATAAATACTCTAAGAATCTTTCAATTTCAAGCTCTAAAAGGAACCTAAATCTAGACAAAATTTAAGACACATGCTTTCTTGAGAGTACTATATGTTATCCCCATTTTTACCATAAAGACACTCTAATCAAAGGTACATGTGTTGGAATTATGTGCCTCAATCTCACAGGCTAAAACCTCTGAAAGAGCCAAATCGGTGTGACATTCCTTCTGTCTAGCCGACTGGCAGTTTAGTAACCTTGTGGTTTGTACAGGTCGCCGAGACAATGCTTCTGTCTTGCCAACTGGTGTTGTCATTGTGACATGATGATCGCTATAACCCTCTGCCAAGTGGGTTGGTCTGGCTGACAGGCCATTCCTATCGGATATCGGGGAGACTTTAGGTAACAAGCGGTGTCAAGGAGATTCATAGTGACTGGAGTCATCAGAGTAACTCATATACTTCGGTATGAAGTCTTGTTGATATGAGAAGTCTTGCCGACAGCTTTACACTTGGAGTCTTCACGATAACACAAAGGCTTTGGTATGAAGTCTTAGCGATGGATGTTTGTCTTAGCGATGGGGTAGTCTATTGTCGGTATGACTCCTGGTGATTGTTTGGTGCTCGGTATGACTTGTGGCTTCGGTAAGAACTCTCAGCGATAGCGATAAGTCTTGTCGACGTTCATTTCAGTATGACTCCTAGCGAAAGGTGGTCTCGGGGTAACATGGAGGCTTCAATATGAAGTCTTAGCGATGAACAAAGTCTCGCTGACAGTGGAACATTGTGGTGTAACTTGAAGGCATCGGTATGATCTCTTGGTGAAGAGCGATAGTCTTGCCGAAGGCAAAGCTAATATCTATGTGACCTTTGAACATCGGTATGATGTCTCATCGAATAACGATGGTCTTGCCGAATAGTGATACATGTGATGGATATCGGTATGATGTCTTGGTGACAAGGGAAAGTCTGAGCGATAACTTGTAAACTCGGTATAACGGCTTACTGATAGTGAAGACTCTTGGCAATAATGACAATCAGGTCTTGTGGCATCGGGGAGACACAGTTAGTGTCTCACTGACATGCGAATACATTGTGAACGCCTTTGACCGATTGGGAGACCATTCTATGTGGTGTGTCTTCGACCAATCAGAGAAGCCGAATGGGAACCGTTAGCAGTTGGACTGTTGCAGCCGTTACTGAGAGGAAGATCAACAGACCATGGGCGTCATGGATATACTCAGGAATTGAAGATTGTGATCGGTTTGATGGTTGTATGAATAGTTGGATGATTAGCTCGATGAGTGATCAGTGAATTTGATTATGAGAGCATTGAATCTTGAATGTTCTGTACAAGGTTGATCAAGGATTATGCTGTTGTAAATTGACATCAGAAAGATAAGTCTAATTTCTATATGTAATTTCCATTACTATAATACAAAGGGGCTTTTCTTGGTGTGGTGGGTTTTTCTCCTGTAAGGGTTTTCCCACGTAAATCTGGTGTTCATGTGTGTATGTTCATTTCTCTGTTTCTGTTATTGCTTTCAAGTGTATCTTAATTGGACTGTAATTGAAAATTTAAAAGTATCTCTGCATTCTTCCCTAAGGTTTTGATGTTAGGAGAGTTATTTCCGCACATTATCTTTCCTTACAGTGTGGACATAGAATAGCATGACCCTTGTGATCTAACAAATTTCACAAAGGTAGTTTTTAATACTACCAATCCTTAAGAACTAGCAGATTTGTCAAGATATACCACAAGAGAAAATTCCAATGTGGTGAGATGTACAAAAAACCTACAAAACAATGCTTCATAACAACTAGAAAGCATAGAAAATACCTACAAAAATTAAAAAAAACATAAAAATAAATAATTTTGGTTGATGCAAGTTTGCTCCTACATCATGTAGCCTTACCTTCACATATTCCTATATCTATTTTCTATTTATTGGACCTATCCTTGTACTCACATTAATACGCTAATTTCCTACCTCAATATTGACATCTCTATTTATGGGGTCAATCCTATGGTCCAAGAGAAGTCACTCTCACACTATACCGAATTGACCTCTCACTAGCTATTGTGAACTAACTTGGGACATATTTACATGATTTGTTGGTATGCATTTTTATTTAAAGCCATTAGTTCATAATCAAGAAAGTTTCAATCTAAATCTTAGGAATTCCAAAGAGAATTTACTCTAGAATTATTTCAATTTTAAGCTCTAATAGGCACCTAAATCTACATAAAATTAGTCTAAGTGTTGTGATTTGATGTCAACCTCTAGTGTGTTCATGTTAAGAAGTGTTTGTGGTATTGAGCAGGTTTTTCATATGTTGTAGATATGTTGAGAAGGTTTTTGTAGTGTTGTTGATGCATCGGTTCACTTGGTTTCCAAGTGATTTAGAGAAAATTTGAATAAAAGAGTGTGCAGTGTGATAGAGGAGTGTTTGGTGTTATGCTCTACATTTCTTCATGGTTCAATATATGCTTGTGTGGTTTGGATGTAATGATCAGAGGTATTTAGAGGTGCTATATCCAGAGTTTCAGGTTTTGGATCATGCGAAAGTGGAAGTTGTGTTTGATAGTGTGTTGCTTGTGAAGAAGGTTGTCTGGGAGAAATGAATTTCTTTGCATTTCTCCACATTGAGGTTTCTCATCTTTCAGATTTAAGAACATGCTAATATTTTTGATATCTACCTTTCCCTAGAGTATCTAGTTTTTAGTTGCTCCACAAGCTTGGATTCATAAGTTGTGTTATGTGGCAGTATGTCTGGTTGCACAAAATGAATGTGTTCTTTAGTTTTAGGTCATTGTGTCAGTGGTTTTGGATATTCTGATGAAGATGAATACTCTTGGATGTTGCAAACTATTTCTATGTGGTCCATGTGGTTTTTTGAGACATGGAGAGACATGTATGTGGTCGCTTGTTAGTGTTAGTGTAGGTTTGGCTAATCTAGCATGCTAACGCCAATTGCAGAGGTTGTTTGTTGTTTTTGGAAGCATGGTGAAGCATATGAGTGTAGATTTGGGTCATATTTAACCCTTGGTGTGGTATTCCTTCACTTCTTTCCACCATGTAAGCATTTGATGTCGACCTATTTAGTGGTTGCATGTTTGAGGTGGATATGTTTTGTTGAGGTTGACATGGAGAAAGTTTTGGAGGGTTTTGCAAATATATAAGCAAGGTTAATTGTTGGAGATGTGTGTGGAATATGTGTGAGTTTTGTATGATGTGAATGTGGTCAAGTGTGTTGATCTGAATGTGAGCCTAAATGCCTAAGGCTACTAGATGTAATGAGTAGAAGGTGTCTACATTTTTAATTTTCTTGAAGTTGTTGGAGGTAGTGAGCTAAAGGTTGTGGATGGTGTAGATTTGTACAATAGTAGATTTTTCTTGTTGCTCTGATTAGTGAATCTCTTTGTAATAGTCTTCCTCTATTCTTCTTTCTTCTAGATAGTGAGTCCTTTGGGTAGTGAGCTCTTTTGACAATGAGCCTATTGTATTCAGTGTTGCGATTCATATATATGTGAGTTAATCCTCATTGTAGTTTTTCCCTAATTAGGGATTTTATGTGAATCTGGTGTTCTCTTGTGTATGGTGTTGAATGTGTTTATGTTTCATATGTTTACATTTTTTTGATGATTAATAAAGTTCTGAAAGTTAATAAGGATTTATGAGGGTTTGATTATTTAATGTACAACTAATTCACTCCCCCCCTCTTAGTTGTCATGTGTGTCTAACAATTGGTATTAGAGTTGTGGTTCCTTGGAAGAAGCTTAACCACTCAAGAGGTAGATCTAGATGGCACACATGAAGGGTGTCAAAGCTCCTATGTTTGATGGAATGAATTATGCTTACTAGAAAGCTAGGATGGGATCCTTTCTTGTCTCTCTAGGGTTTGGAGTTTGGAAGTTAGTTGAAACTAGATATACTATGCCTACTAATGGTTTGGAAAGTGATGATGATGTCAAGGATTATGAGAATAATGAAAAACTAATAAATGCTAACTTGGGTGGTCTTTTCGACTTTGAACTTGGAAAGGTGATAAGTCTCAAAACTGCTAAATAGGTATGGGTGAAGTTGTAGAGCATTTATGAAGGAGATGATAATGTTAAGCAAGCAAAGATGTAAAATTTCAAATCCAAATTTGAAAACATAAGGATGTTAGAAGATGAAGACATTACAACCTACATGCTCAGAGTGGATGAAGTTGTTAATATCATTAATGGTCTTGGTGTTAAGCTAGAATAAAGTGAAGTTGTAAAAAAGGTATTGAGAACTCTTCCTAAAACTTATAGTTCTAAGGTTTTATCTATTGAGGAAGCTCACAATTTAGATCAATATTCTAGAGATTTGATGTTTGGTGCTTTAATTTCTTATGAATTGAGAGAGTTTTGTCAAGATGCTGCAAAGAAAGAAACTTCCTTTAAACTTAGCAAGGCAGAAAATGATGAATCAAATTCTAATGATCTTGATGAGGTGGAAGAAAATTTTGTAAGGAGATTGAAAAAGGTCACAGGAAAATATAGAGGTAAGTTACCCTTTAAGCAGTTCAATTGTGGAAAGATAGGTCATTATGCTTCTAAATATCCAATCAAAGTTGCAAATGACAAACATAAGGATCATAAAGGTAAATTTGTCAAGAGTTATTGTGTTGATAAGATAATCGTGTATCTGATGATGAGGATAGTGATGAATGCTTGTTCATGGCTCTAAATGTTGCAACTAATTCTACTAATTTTGAAAGATGTATGAAAGAAAGTGCTCTAAAAATAGGTCATAATATTGAAGGAACTATGTTGACCATTTTTCATGCAAGAGATGAGAGAAACTAATGGATAATTGATAGTGGATGCTCAAATCATATGACAACTGACAAGAGTAAGTTTGTTAAACTTCAGAAGTATGATGGTGGTCTTGTTAAGTTTGGTGATGATACATCTTCTATGATATGTGGAAAAAGTTCAATTAGTTTTGATGGAAAGCATAAAATAGATGATGTTCTTTATGTCAAGGGTCTCTAACATAATATTATCAGTGTAGGACAAATGTGTAGTAGAGGATAAAATTTGGTGTTTCAGGATGATGGTTGTGAAATCATAAAAGGAAGCTTCATAAGTTTGGTTTTTGCATGAAAAAGGATAAAAGGAAATGTTTATCAGCTCAAAGGTGGTGGTGTTAGCGCTTTATATCACAAATCAATGAAAGTTGGATATGGAATAGAAGGATGCATCACGTTAACTTTGATAGCCTAGTGAAGATTAGTTCTACTAATTTTGTTAGAGATCTTCCAAGGATTACAAAGCCTATTAGTGCAATCTACAGAGAAATCCAGTTTGGAAAGAAAACATTGAAGAAGAGGTTTAGAACTAAAGAATTTTTTACTGTAGGACCTTTGGAATTGGTGCATACAGACCTATGTGGACCTACCAAAATAATAATCTCTCAAGGTGACAGGTATTTCATGTTATTAATAGATGATTATTCTAGAATGGTCATTGGGTGACATTTCTCAAATAAAAATTAGAAGCTTTAGATAAGTTTAAAGAATTTAAATCTATGGTTGAGAATGAAATGGATTTAAAAATCAAGTGCTTGAGGTTTGATAGAGGTGGTGAGTTCACCTCCAATGATTTTAATAGGTTTTGTGAAGATGATAGAACAAAGAGACAATTATCAGCTCCTAGGACTCCTCAGTAGAATGGAGTTGTGGAGAGGAAGAACATGATAGTTTAGGAAGCAACAAGAACCATGATGAATGAAGAAAATCTACCAGATGTTGATTGGAGAGAAGCAATTCATACTATAGTATACATTCTTAACAAAGGAAAAGCAAGAGTGAATAGTTCAAATACTTATGAGTTATGGTATAGAAAACCTCCTACTATGAAATATTTTAGAGTGTTTGGAAGCAAATTCTATATCAGAAGAGATGAAGAAAACATAGGAAAGTTTGATGCAAGATCTAATGAAGGAATATTCCTCTGATATTAAATACAAAGAGCAAGGCATACAAATGTGATCACAAAAGGTTGAAGAAGATTGTTGAAAGTGCAAGTGTCAAGGAAGATGAAGAAGCAAATCAAATTTTGGTGTTGATAGAAGGATATGAATCTGATGAAATCCCTTGTAGTGAAGAAGAAAAACATTAATAGAAAGAAAAGGAGATGATAGTTGAAGAGGAAGAAGCTCTAGAAAAGATCCCTAAGACTCCTAAGTATGTGTAGAAGAATCATTCTAAAGATCAAATCATTGGAGATAAGAGAAAATGTGTGTTGACAAGAAGAAAATCTGCTATAACATCTAGGTACAGGTCAAATTTTGTTTACTTTCAGAAGTAGAACCTAAAATAGCAACTGAAGCATGCAAGGATGAGAATTGGATCAAAGTTATGGAAGACGAGTTGAGACATATTGAGAAGAATTACACTCAGGAACTGGTCCCAAGACCAACAAAAAATAATGTGATAGGAAATAAATGGGTTTTCAAGAACAAACTAAATAAGGATGAAAAGGTTGTTAGAAATAAGGCTCGACTTGTGTGTAAGGTCTACTTACAAGTGGAAGGAATAGATTTTTGAAGATACTTTTTCTCTTATGGAAAGAATTGAAGCCATTAGAAATTTTTTCGCTTTTGAAGCACATAAAAACTTCAAGGTGTATCAGATGGATGTCAAATATGCCTTCTTGAATGGTGAGTTAGAAGAAGAGTATTACATTGAACAACTAAAAGGTTTTTCATTGTCAGAAGATGTTGATATGGTCTATAGATTAAAAAAGGCACTGTATAGAATCAAACAAGCTCCCAGAGCTTTGTATGCAAGGTTGGATAGATACTTGTTGTAGCAAGGATTCAAAAAAGGTATTGTTAATAGCAATATTTACTTCAAAGTTGAGGGAGATCAGATCTTGATTGTGGTTGTGTATGTTGATGACATATTCTTTGGAGAAAATGAAGATATGTGTAAGAGATTTATAGAAAAATACAAAAAGAGTTTGAGATGTCAATGTTTGGGGAGATGAATTTCTTCCTTGGGTTACAAATCTGTTAATAAGAAAAAGGAATTTTTATTTCACAGTTGAAATATGTCAAGGAAATGTTGAAGAAGTTTGGAATGGAGGATTCTAAACCAATGTGTACTCCCATGATTACTAGTTGCAAGTTGAGAAAAAATTATGAATCTCCTTAGACATATCAAATCAAGTATAGATCAATGATTGGTGGACTGCTATATCTTACTGCTACTAGATTGGATATCATGCATGTAGTTTGTCTTGTGGCATGATTTAAAGAAGATCCTAGAGAATCACATGCTGCAGCAATTAAAAGAATATTTAGATACTTGAAGGGCACTCCAAACATTGGTCTATAGTATCCTAGGGATATTGATTTCTCTTTGATTTTATATACAGATGCAAATTGGGAAAGTTGTGCTGATGAAAAAGTAAGTACAAGTGTAGGTGCTTTATTTCTTGGAAGCACGTTGGTTTCTTGGTTGAGTAAGAAGTATGATTCATTGTTGTTATCTACTACAGAGGTAGAATATATTGAAACAACATCATGGTGCACACAAGTTTTATGGATGAAGAAGACATTGAAGGATATCAAGGTGTCATATGATTAACCTATTTCTATCTTGTGTTATAATACAAGTGCTATCAATATTTCAAAAAACCTGGTAATGCATTCAAGGATAAATCATGTCTCTATTTGGTATCACTTTCTAAGAGAGAAATTTGTAAAGAATGAGGTGAACTAGAGTATGTGCCTACAAAGGATCAAGTTGTAGATATTTTCACAAAGACTCTTCCAAAAAAAGATAAATTTGAGTATCTTCAAAAGAAGTTAGGGATTATTACCCCTCCTTCTTTCAAATAGATGCATCATTTGGTGCATCTATCTAGGGGAGCATTTCAAGTTACATTCTTGGTCTTGGATTAATGAAGGCTACCTCTTAGGGGAGTAGGTAGTGGTGTGCTTTAATTGGTGCAGTCATAGGGAGCATATTTTGTACTCCTAAGGAGGAGTAAGTTGAGAGAATTAGTACTTAGTAAAGGGATAGTAGTGTGTTGTTGTTACCTAAAGTGAATTTTTCTGGTGGTGTTAAAGGGAGAGATGTTTTCTCTTTACCATTGATGTGAAAGGGGGAGAAATAAATTTTGAAAAACGTGGAGAGAGATTGAAGTCTGAAAAAATCCTCAAGTTAGGGGGAGAAAAATGAAGGAAAGGGAAAGAGAGATTGAAGTTTGAGAATGTGGTAGAAGTGTAAATAATGTTGCAGTTAGGGGAGAGTTATCTAAGTGTTGGATTTGTTGAGTTGCTTTTGTTGATTGATTCTTTTTTAGAGTTGGTGTTTTCATCAATGAAAAAGGGGGAAATTTTTGGAGATTTATTGGTGTTTTCATTAGTGTTGTCATTGATGTCAACCTCTAGTATGGTCAGGGAGATTGTTGGAGATGAGATTGTTGGTGATTGTTACACTATATTGGCATTAGTGTTGTGATTTAATGTCAACCTCTAGTGTTGGCATGCTAAGAAGTGTTTGTGGTATTGATTAGGTGTTGCATATGTTATAGATGTGTTGAAAAAATGTTTGTGGTGTTGTTTATGTAGCTAGTTTACTTGGTTTCCAAGTGCTTTCGAGAAAATTTAAATAAAAGAATATGTAGTGTGAGAAAGGAGTGTTCGGTATTGTGCTCCGCATTTCTTCATGGTTGAAGATATGATTGTGTGGTTTGGATGTAATGATCAAAGGTATTTAGAGGTTATGTATCCATAGTTTCAAGTTCTAGATTATGCAGCAATGGAAGTTTTGTTTGACAGTGTGTTGCTTGTGAAGAAGGTTGTTTGGGAGAAATGAGATTGCTTTGCATTTCTCTACATTGAGGTTTCTTATCTTGTAGATTTGGGAATGTACTAATATTTTTTGTATCTACCTTTCCTTGGAGTATCTGGTGTTTAGTTTCTTTGCAATCTTGGAATCATAAGTTGTGTTATGTGGTAGTATGTCTAGTTGCATAGAATGAATGTGTTCTTCAGTTTCAGGTGGTTGTATTAGTGGTGTTGGATACTCCAACAAAGTTGAATATTCTTGGATGTTGTGGAATGTTCTATGTGGTCCGTGTGGTGTTTCCAAACCTAGAGAGACATGTATGTGGTTGCTTGTTAGTGTTAGTGTAGGTTTGGATGACTTGGCATGCTAACACTAATTGTAGAGGTTGTTTGTTGTTTGTGGAATCATGGCGAAGCATGGTGAAGTGTGTCACTGTAGATTTGGGTCCTAGTTAACCCTTGGTGTGGTCTTCCTTCACTTCTTTCCACCATGAAAGTTTTTGGCGCCAACCTATTTGGTGCTTGCACGTTTGAGGTGCATACATTTCATTGAGGCCAACATGGAGAAATTTTTTGAGGTCGTGGAGGATATATAAACAAGGATAATTGTTGGAGATGTGTGTGGTAGATGAGTGAGTGCTTTATGATGTGAATGTGACCAAGTGTTTTGATCTAAGTGTAAGCCTAAATTCCTAATGCTACCAAATACAACGAGCATAAGGTGTCTACATTTTTAGTGTGCTTGAAGTTGTTGGAGTTAGTGATCCAAAGGTTGCAGTTGGTGTAGAGTTGTAGTGGTGTATTTTTCCTATTGCTCAAAGATATTGAATCTCTCTATAACAATCTTTCTCTATTCTTCTTTCTTCTAGACAGTGAGTCCTTTGGGATGTGAGACCTTGGTAGTGAGCTTTTCTTTTCTTTTGAGAAGTGAGCACTTTTGAAAATGAGCCTATTGTATTCAGTGTTTCTATTCTTATATATGTGAGTTAACCCTTACTATGGTTTTTCCTTGATTAGGGTTTTCCATGTAAATTAGTGTTCTCTTGTGTATGGTGTTGAATTCTTTTATGTTTCATATGTTTACAAATGTTTTGTTGATAATTAATAAGGGTCTTAAAATTAATAAGGGTTTAAGGATTTATGAGGGTTTGATGATTTTAATGTACAACTGATTCACCCCGCTCTTAGTTGTCATGTGTGTATAACAGCTTGGCATGAGGTATACTTGACTCCTAACCTCTAAAAGATCAAAACTATGAATTATATTTCTCATAAAAGATGTTTTAAACCATTTGATAAAGAAGTAAAGGGGAGGCTTGAGGCTCGCCCCTCGAAAGTGTGTCTAGTTTCTTGACTAATATAACTTGGTTTTTGAAGGTTTTATTTATTTTGAGGTAAATGAATGGTGACATGTGATGTTTTTATATGCAAGAGATATACCATCAAAGGATCTTGCAGAGATGAAGTATCAATAGAAAAGATATCATCTGAAATTGAAGATGTTCTCCCCATACACAAAAATTGGAGACACTGACCTTATTCATGTCGACATCGAGGAGTTCAAGAAGAGAATAAATTATGAAGAAACAAGAACATGTGTTGCTATAGCACTAGAAAACTCTATATTGGTACAATATGTTTCTTTCCTGGTAACCATTCAATCTTTGTAGCTAGTCTATACATGTGCTCATTATTAGAATCATCAAACCAAGAAGGTGATGGGGTCATTAGGAGAAGTGGTGCTCAATGTGAGCCTGGATATGATTGAGAAGATATTTAGGATTCATTTCCACCCTCAATATGAGGCAGTTGATATGAAGAAGGAAATCAAGTACTTTGATGACAATGAGGCAATAAGCTCACTTATATCAATAATTATATGTTGGTTACCCTGAGGAAAGTGACCCTCAATAAGGCTATGGTGCAAAAGAGAAGTGAGTTAAAAGAGGACATCAAGGACCTGATTGTCCTATTAAGTAAGGTATTTTGGATATCCAAATGCTAGGGAATTTTATCCACGGATGGTCCAGTTCATCATGACCATAAATGACTAGAAATATCAAAATTGATTGGGCCACTCTTATAAGTGATACTATTCATGAATAGTTGAAGATTGTTCTTGCAACCTCAAAATTCTACATGACCTCATACTTGTTCTATCTGTTGGAATCTCAAGCATCCTTCCCAAGACTCGATAGAATGGGTTCTTTCAAGCTTGCATAAGTTACCATTTATGAACATTATCCTCAACTAAAGTTGGAGGATAGTTATACACATTTTTATGTTGTTAATAACAACTTTATTTATGTTGTGATCAGAGGATTGGAAGGTGTTTTCTCTAGGAGAATTTCAAATTAAGCCATGGAAGATTTGAATTGTGGGGTAAATTAGTATATCCAATTCAGAACTTCTACATATATTTGAGTGGTTGGCTTCCCTGGCTTCCATAATCTCCCAGGTACCCCTTAGACAAAATGATCCTACTGGAAGTTTGTAGATAGGTGACTAAAATTCACTAGTTAATAGCAGTAAAGCATAAATATGGGTACAACTTCCCCATAAAATGGGGTAATATTCTAATGAAAACATGTAGAATGCAAAGGGTGTTGATTGTTGGTATGTGGTGACTGATCATGCTATACTATACACTCTTCATGTATCTTATGAAGCGTTTATTTAATATGAAAATGGTAGAAGGTGGGTCAGTTGCTGATCATTTAAATGAGTTTAATATACTTACCAATCAATTAACTTCTGTAAATGTAAACTTTAATGAAGAAGTTAGGGCTCTTTTGATTTTGTGTTCTTTGCCTGAAAGTTGGAATAGCTTGGTAATGGATGTTAGCAATTATTTTTTTGGTTCAAATACATTGAAATTTGATGATGTTGTTGGTGTTATTTTGAGCGAGGAAATTCATAGAAAAAGCTTAGGTGGAATATCCACATCAGGTGGTGTTTTGAATGTAGAAACCAGGGGTAGAAAAAAGGAGAGAGGAAACAATTTTGGAAGTCGTGGGAAGTCACAAGGAAAATCAAAGGACAAAAGGTCGCAATCTAAAGACAAGAGGGATTGTTGGTATTGTGGTAAGCTGAGTCATTTAAAGAAAGATTGTTGGTCTCAAAAAAATAAAGAAGGAGACAAAAAGGAAGGCAATAAAGAGGAAAATGTGGTAATTAATAAATCTGATGAGGATGCTTTGATTCTTTCCCTTGATAATGCTAATGATTCTTGCGTGTTAGATTCAGGAGCTTCATTTCATGCTATGCCCCATAGAAGTTATTTTCTTGATTATGTCCAAGGGGATTTTGGGTTGGTTTATTTGAGAGATAACGAACCCTGTCAGATTGTTGGAAAGGGAAGAATCAAGATTAAGTTGCAAAATTGGAATCATTGGCTACTACATGAGGTAAGGCACATTCCAAAGTTAAAAAGAAATTTAATTTCAGTAGGGCAACTAGATGATGAAGGTTGTGTTGTTACATTTAGTGATAAAAATTGGAAGGTTACAAAAGGTGCCTTAGTGGTAGAAAAAGGTGTGAAAGTAGGCACCTTATATCTTTGTACAGGTATATTGTTCCTTCTACTTTAGCTATTGCATATAAAAATCAATGTTCAGGAATAGTTGTTGCAGTTCAGCATGTACAAAATCAGATAGTTGCTATGGATTCTGAATCAACACTGTGGCATAATAGACTTGGGCATATGAGTGCAAAAGGTATGAAAGTAATCCATTCAAAGAATGTTTTACTAGGTCTAAAATGTTTTAATATGGATTTCTGTGAAAGTTGTGTGTATGGAAAACAAAAGAGAGAGTTTTCTCAAGGATGGGAAGCAAAATAAAGATGAGAAATTGGAGCTTGTGCATACAGAAGTATGGGGACCATCTCAAGTATCTTCTCTTGGTGGCTCTCGGTATTATGTCACTTTTATTGATGATGCAACAAGGAAGGTATGGATTTATTTCCTTAGGTAGAAATCTGATGTATTTGAAAATTTTAAGAAATGGAGAAGCTTGGTTAAGAATGAGACAGGTAAAAAGTTAAAATGTCTTAGATTTGATAATGGTGGTGAGTATTGCATCAAATAGTTTGAATATTATTGTTCCTCTAATGGTATTCATAGGAAAAAAATGGTTCCAAGGATTCCACAGGAAAATGGAGTGGTTGAGTGCATGAACAGAACAATAATGGAGCGTGCACGGACTATGAGATTGCATGTTGGGCTGCCTTTAAACATGTGGGAATAGGTTGTAAATGTTGTCGTTTATTTAATCAATAGAGGTCCCTCTAATCCTTTGGGTTGTAGTATTCCAGAGGAAGCATGGACAGGTAAGAAGGTGAGTTATTCTTTTCTCAAAACCTTCAGTTGTGAAGAATTTGCACATGTAGATTTTGAAAATAGAACCAAGCTTGATGCAAAATCAAAGAAATGTATATTTGTTGGATATGGTATTAATGAATTTGGTTATAGGCTTTGGGATTTGAAAATAAAAAAAAATTAAGAAGCGGGGATGTCATATTCAATGAGAAAGTGTTGTACAAAGATCATTTGTAGCAGCATGAGAAGAAATAAAATGATTATGTAGTGCTAGATGATACACCAAATGATGATGTTCCAATGGTTCCTCATGCTCCGCAACAACAACAACAACAAATACCACAAACTCCAATGAATGTTAGACAATCTTTAAGGATAAGTAGACCTCCAGAAAGATTTTCCCCCTCTTTGTATTCTATTTTATTAACTGATGTTGGTGAACCAGAATGTTATGATGAAGCTATGCAGGTCGATACCAAGGTTTAGTGGGAGCATGGAATGGAAGAAGAAATGGATTCCTTGCTGAAAAATCAGACTTGGGAATTATGAAATTTGCTTGCAGGTAAAAAGGTTTTACCAAACAAATGGGTTTATAGGCTGAAAGAGGGGGATGGAGGTAAGAAAAGATTTAAAGCCAGATTAGTTGTAAAGGGATTTGCACAGAAAAAGGGTATTGATTTTGATGAAATATTTTTTTCAGTTGTTAAAATGACTTCTATTCGTACTATTTTAAGTATTGTAGTTGCTGAAGATTTGCATTTAGAACAACTTGATGTTACAACAACCTTTCTCCATGGTGATTTGGAAGAGGAAATATACATGGAACAACCATAAGGATTTGGGGTCAAAGGCCAAGAGAAATTGGTGTACAGATTGAATAAAAGTTTATATGGATTGAAGCAAGCACCTCGGCAATGGTATATTAAATTTGATAGCTTTATTGTTGAGCATGGGTACAATAGATGTAATTCAAACCATTGTGTTTATTTTAAGAGCTTGGATGGTGATAGCTACATTATTTTATGTTTATATGTTGATGATATATTTGTAGTGGGGTCTAACATGGATCACATAAAGGATTTAAAACAACAGTTAGCAAATTCATTTGCTATGAAGGATTTGGGGGCAGCAAAGTAAATCCTTGGTATGAAGATTATACAAGATAGGAAAAACAGAAAATTGTTTTATCTTAGGCTGATTATGTTGAAAAGGCGTTGCAAATATTTCATATGGAGAATGCAAAAGTTGTCAGTAAACCTTTGCCCAGTCATGTTAAATTGACTAAGGATATGTGTCCAAAGACACAAGAGGAGGAAGAAAAAATGTCCAAGGCACCATATGCTTTAGTTGTAGGTAGTTTAATGTACGCCATGGTATGCACAGGATGAGATATTGCACATGTTGTAGGATTTTTTAGTAGGTATATGATTCATCTCAGTGTTGAGCATTGGAATGCAGTAAAATGGATTCACAGGTATTTGAGAGGTACATCCAATAAATGTTTATGTTTTGGGGGCTCTAATACTGATTTAAAAGGATATACTGACTTAGATTTGGCAAGGGATATTGATACCAGGTAGAGTACCATAGGTTATGTATTTACAGTTGGTGGGATCGCAGTGAATTGGATTTCTCGGTTGCAAAAGGTGGTTGCTTTATCCACCACGAAGGCAGAGTATGTTGTTGCAACAAAGGCAGCAAATGAGATGATATGGCTGCAAATTTTCATGGAAGAGTTGGGAAAAAATAGGCTAAAAATTACTTGTTTACAAACAGCTAGAGTGCTATAAATCTTGCAAAGAATTATTCCTTGCACTCAAAAACCAAACACATATAGTTGAGATATCATTTCATTCGGTTAGTGTTGGAGGATGGACAGGTAAAGCTAGAAAAGATACATATAGATGCCAATCTAGTAGATATGTTTATGAAGGCGGTGATAAGGGATAAGTTGAGCTCCTCCTCAGCTTTGGTTGGCCTTCAAGGTTGAATTCAAGTATAATAGGGAAGCAGGGTCCAAGGTGCTTATTGCTAGTGGGAGCTGTAAGTGCAGTGGTGTCATCCAGGATTGGTCTCCAAGTGGGATCTATTGTTTGGTGTGGATCCTAATTAGTCTCCAAGTGGGAGATTGTTGGTATGTGGTGACTGATCATGTTATACTGTACACTCTTCATATATCCTCACCAGGGTTCGAGGCTGAGCTGGGCCCTGGGAGGGGGTTTGCGGGTGGCAACTCCTGAGAATTTTTTTTTTCTATTTTTTCCTTCGTCATTGACAAAATAAAAAATTGACTTTGTAAAGCCCTAATTCTGGAAGCTTCTAAAAAGCTTGTTATAAGTGGTTGGTATGGGAGTTGCAATAGGGAATTATTAGTGATATTGTAATATGTTTTACAATAGATAATAAAATCATTAGATGGTTGTGGTTTTGTGGATGTAGCTCGAATTGGGTGAACCACGTTAAATTCTGTGTTGTCTTTTTTCTGCTATAATTTTATTTGTGTTTTATTTCACTGTTTTATTGATCAAATTTGCAATATTTAACTATTAGATATCTTCCTTCTAACTCCAACATTGATGTGGAGCTATCAAATTATAATTGTGTGTTGTATAATGATGCTCGACATTGATTTGACCTGATAAAAAAGATTGGCAAGGTGATAGGATCTTTCTTCATTCATGAGCCTAATATTGAAGACCTTTGGATGAACTATGAGGAAGAATTTGAAGTACAAAAGAAAGACTACTATCGGTTGACAATACCATTTATTAAATCTTGCATAGAATGCCATGTTTCAAAATAGGTAAAAGAAGATGGGAAAGTTCTTGATCCCATCTATTGTAAGTAACAAATATATATTTAGCCCATGTTCAATGAAGATTGTTCTATGGATGAAAATAATGAAATTAAGAAAAGTGCACAAGGTTTCATAGCTCATACTCTCAAATGGCTTCAACATCCTTTCCCAATGATGAAGCTACTAAAGCCCATAAAGGTAGTTGAAAAATCCAATACATGAGAAGGATCATCTATTGTTGCTACTGCCCCTACCAAAAAATTTGCAAAGAAGTCACCTACCAAGGTAGTAGGTAAGGAGAGAAAGGAAAAATAACCCATAACCATTGGTACCAGTGAGGAAGAAGCTAGAGAGGGAGAAACTTTGGTAAGCAAAAGGAGAACTAGAGAAACAATTAGGGAAGGATCTGCCCAAAGGGAAGCTTAGCAAACATACTCCTCCACTCCTCCACATGAATCCCCCTACCTTTGCCTCCTCCATCACCCCATCATCTCGCACCATCACCACATGAAAAACGTCGATCTCCACCCCCATCTCCACCTGCTTCACCTCCCCCACTAGCTGAAGAATAGCTACTATCCAAAGAGGAAGAAATTCCTACAAATGTTGTAGAAGAAGAAGAAGTTGTGCAAGAAGAAGGAGAGATAGAAACTAAACTTCCTACTAGAGAGGAATCACAAAGAGAACCTTCTACTGAAGAAGATGTTCACGTCAAAGAGATTCTTAATGGGGAAAATGTAGAAGAAGAGCATGGTGAGTAGGAAGTGTACCAGACTAGAGAAGAGGGGGCTCATGGGGAACAAGCTCATGAAGAAGAAGAAACCCATGAGGCAAAGGTCCAAGAAGAAGAAGAGGTTAGAGAAGAAACTGAGCAACTAGAGGCCGAACAAGAAGGTAATGCAAAAGGATCCCATAATACCGAAATACTCTCTTCTCCTCATAGAGAAACACCTACAATTATCCCCATTTGGCTAAATCATACTATTCAGAGATGGAAAAGGACATATGTGGAAAGTAGCTCAGATCAAAGTATGAGCATTTTATCAGAAGTTTTATAGTCTTTGGTCCAAAGAAGAAAGAGAGCCAAAAGAATATCAACCATTACAATAGATGAGTAAGGAAATAGAATAGTAGAAATAGTCATTCCATTGGTTGATAAAATGGAGTCAGAAATAAGGCCAAATGACTACCAGATTAGGAAAGTTAATCTAGGAGTCCAGACCAAGGAAGGAGAGAAGCAATATCTCCAAATGTCTACTTTTGTAATTTTAAAGAGGATGCAAAAATACGAGAATACAAAGGAAGAGCTAAAAGCTCAAGTGGCATAGCTAATGACCTATATAACTAATTTGATTGGACTAGTTGATATTGTAGCTCCTAAGTCTATGTTGTAAGCTACCCTAAAAGGTGAGGTCAGGAATTCTGATCTGGATGGATGGATTCTGATAATGCAACAATGGAAATCAAGTTTTTTGTTTTTAACATCTAAAGTGCTAAAGAAATTAATAAAATATTATCACTCCATTAGTGATGAGGATAGTGCAACTCAACAAATTGAGCTAAGCATTGATGATGAGGTATTGGTTTGGGAAGATTACATCCTAATTTTATAGAAAATAAAAGAAACATTAATGGAGGAACTACAAAAAGATATTGTAATTGAAGAGGAAGATTAGGATAAAATTCTTGAGTGGGTAGGAGAAGTTGAGTTCAGAGTGAAAATTTAAAATAAGTGCAAATATAAATTGAGTAAAAATAGGAACCTAGCAAAACAAACAATGAATAAAATTCACTAGTCAATTGAAGATTTTGATTGCACATTTTGGGAAACACCTGTGATAATCAAGGAACCTAGCAGGATGGTTGAAGAACTAAGAAATAAAATGCAATGATAGGTTACACAGGTTGTTATTGATAAGATGATGAATAAGAAGGCAAAAATTCAGTTCCTTCAAGAGGATTTGGCCGTATTCAGTAATTTACAACAGTAGATGGAAAAATTAGCTTTTGATCAGAAGATAAAGCTCCAATATCATAGAGGCCCAGCAATGGGAAAAATGAGTGAAGCTATATCCACATTCACTGATGGCTTTACTAAGTAACTGAAGATAAGAGCTTCATTTTTCTATTGTATTTCATTTTTAATAAACTATTGTAATAAATTCCCATGACTAGCCAGTGAAATAAAAGATGGCATTGGAATTTTAGTTGACTGTTAGTTACTTCCAATTAGCTTTTATTTCCCTTTAGTTTAGTTTGCTCAAACAGAGACTCAAACTAGGGTGCCTAGTTTTTCTTTAGTTTCATTTTTAGTCTGCTTTAAGTTAGAAATAGAGTGTTAGAGCTAGTTCTAGTTAGCTTTTTTGTTTTAAATCTATAATTATAAGAACTCAGTTTTCTATATAATTTTGATTCTAGATCATTTCTAAGGATCTAGATTTTGATGTATTGTTGCAAAAGAAACTTATGCATTCTCAGTGTGGATTTTCCTACTGACTTTGTGAAGATTTGAATTTTAATTAATCAAAGGATTTCACATATTTTGCATGCATCTCAATTTGATGTCTTGGTAATGTTATGATTGTTTCATTTGATTTGAATTAATAAAATAATGAAATCTTATATGTTATTTTGGAATTAAGTAAGGTTTTGTCTTAGATCTGCATGAGCTTGATGGTGTTCTAATTTGAAAAAATATGAAAATCTTATGTTTGGTTGTTGCTCCTCAAAAGATTTCATCATTGTTAAAAATAAATGTGTGAAGTGCTATTTGCATTAATAATGGTTGGAAAGTATTTTTTTAAACAATTAGAACTAATTAATGAAGAAAATTGTATTATTATCTTTTTAATTAGAATTCATTTCATTCTTCCTTGTTACCCTTTCCATCTTTTGAATTTTATTTAAATCAAGTTTGGAATTACTGAAAAGAGCATTGAATTGAATGAAATCTACTACAAATATGAAATGTAATTTATTTCCTAAAAAATCTAAATTATTATTTTTGAATTGCATATTTTGATATTATTTCTAGAAATCTAAGACCCAGATCCCTTGTTAAATATGTTGACAATGACCGCTTAGCTATCACACATGATCAATACCTAACTATAAAGGAACCTTGGAGTAGTTTCTCTACTTTGCAAGAGAAGCAGTAACCTATTATTTATTAGAAATTTGGAAGTGTTAAAACCACCCTCAACAGAACTGGCACTAGAAGGAGATCCTAAACATTAGGAAATCTTGAAAACATAGTATCTTTTTCCTCATACAAATATCATAGTGTCCTTACATCTTCCCTCAACAAAGGAGATCTAACTGAATTATCTCAACACTTAAAGACAAGGAGTGGTAAAGGTAAAAGTAAAGGTGAATCTTGTAACTTGAAGTTTCATCACTATTAAACCTAGATCTGCAATCCTTGCCTATAAGTTTGGTCTTTCCATAAAATGTAGTTATTATTGCACCTCCACCATTGATAATGGTTGCTTTCATGGAAGATGAAAGTTCTTCATTATTGATGGGAGGACCTCTTCATGAATTACCCAAAAACCCAAAGAAATTCTACCCCAACTATGTTTATGGTGAATCTCAAATAGTAGAAGATTATATAAATAAATTTAAAGAAATCTACAATAGAGCCTAGATCAATCACCAAGATATAGTCTGTAGATTATTCCCATACTCCCTAGGAGAATTTTCTTATAATTGGTATCTTAATTTACCTTGAGGAGAATTACCACGTGGCAAGATGTAGAAACTAAATTCATCAATCAAATCAAGATCTACATAGATCCTGCCATTTTGTAATACTAGTTTGTGTCTTGCGGGAAAGAACCCAAGAAACTCATCAGTATTTACAATTCAAGGTTCCACAAGATGTATAAAAGGTTGGATGGTCCATACCTTATACCTAAGTTAGCTACGATTTAGACATATTTCAAATCCTTAGATCCATTAACTAGATTATTTTTGAGAATATTACCCAAGGGTAGTAGGGATACTTTGGAAAAAATATATAATGAATCAATCATATTTTATTAGCAAATGGATCTGAAAGTAGGGAATCCTTCTAGAGCTTTACCATCATTAGGTCCATTAAGTATGATAAATCATATCTCTACAACAAATAGTGCCTTGAGAAATCATACACCCCTGATGAATCTTGTCCTGAGAGTAGTAAATTCACCATAAAGTTTGTTGCCTTACCATCAAGCTCATACTACACCCATTCTTATGTATCCAAGTTATGGAAAAGAATTGAACATTACCAATGCTAATGGGATGGAACAGTCAGGGGTACCATTCTTTGAGCAACTCACAATAGTTCCAAACTCAAGACAAAGTGCTCAACTAGCCTTTGAGTTTGAGACCATGAAGAATATTTTATCTGAGGCCATGAATGAGATCACCCATTTGAGAATTAACCCTCCTCATACCATAAACAACAAAAATCAAGGTAACAATCAGAATAGCCAAGGTTTCCAAGGTAGAAGTTTCAACTCACAAACACCAAATAGACCTTGGAATACGAAGCCAAAAAATGGAGGGGTCCCAAACCCCTTAGATAGTGCAAATGTAGTAAACTTAGATGTCAGTGGCTATAGGTTCCATGAAACCTTTGATAATAGTGAGGCTAATTTTCTAGAGATGTAGAGAGAATCGACTATTATGTAAGGAAATACTCAAAATCCTCCTGAAAACATGAATTCCATGATGGTAGATTATTTTGCATTAGTAGGTGAAGAAAACCTAAATCATCACTCAGAAGAAGAGGAATTTACCTATCCTTTTGAAAATGAGAACGAATTAGAAAATTCAGACATATTTTCTCTTCAACAAAACAAAAGTGCTTATAACTTGAGAAGAAAAAGAGATCCTTTAACTAATGGAATTCCACCTAGAAAAGGTCCTAATCCTCTAGATCCTCATGCTAATAACAATCCCTTGACTCTCAAGGGACATTTTAGAGTGAAAAAAAGTGGAATAGAGAGAGGGTGGGTGCTCTATCTTTGTGAGAGATGGAAAACTAGAGTTAGGACCTATCCCACTTAGTTTTACTCAAGGAAACCCTAGAGATCTCAATCCAAGGATGTAATGAAGGGAATATATCTACTAAAGGTTGTCCTAAGGAATGATTAATGACTAAAGAGGGGTTCACCACCAAGATAGGGCTTGGAAAGACAAATGACATGCAAGATTTAATTACAAAGATTAATGATATGCAAACTTCACTAAATGACCTAGAAAATAATGCAAAACAAAATTTAAAACTAAGAGATCAAATGTGTGCACCTGGAAATTTTTAGGAGCTTGAATGAAGGCTTGAAATGCTGAAAACACTAAAATTAATGTAGTCTGGGAATCATATGCCAGTTTGGGTGATTTAGTCCCAGATTAGGGTTTCTAGGTAGGAATAGAAATCTGGTAGAGATATGTCTGAAACACCTAAAATCTAGAAATATCACTAAACTGGGACTCATATGTCAAAAGTGGTGTATCAGTCCAGTTTAGATTTTTCAGAGAATTAGGATCTAAATCTTCTCTTCAATCTCTACTCAATCTTCTCAACTTGGTTTCTGGACCTGAATTGCAAAATTCTGCACTATAGAAGTCCTTCAAAGATGATGTAGATGATGTAAAAACTTTGACAACTTTGAACACTTGACAACTTTTCTCCAAACTCAAGCTCTTCAATATGTCTTCAATCCTAGATCTGTAAATCACACACTAAAGAGGGAAAAATGTTATTTTGTTAGTAGAAATGGGTTTTCCTTGGTCAAACCTCGTTTTGGTAATCAAAGCTTGTAATGAAATCAAATGGAAAGGAGGAATGATGAATGAACAAAGTGATATGTTGCAACTCACCAAACCCTAACAATGAAAAGCTCCAAACATGTATGAAGTGGCCCAATGGATGTAGATCTTGACTCTTGCTTGAATATAGTGATAGATCTTGAATTGAATGCTCGCTTGAATCATAAAACCCTACATCACAATTGTTAGCTAAAAAAAAACATGATACATGATGCTTGATACTTGAATAATGCTCCAAAACACTTGATAATCAGCTCTTGAAGACTCTTGAATGCTCTTGAATGGTAGAATGCTTGAATACTTAGGTCACACTTTCTTATGAAAATTGCTAGGAGAAAATTAGTGAAATAACATTGTATTTATACTTGTTTATGCCAAATTTCCCAAAATTACAACACTACAAGCTAACATCAGATCTAGGAGGATAAAATCTTGCCAATAATTTGAATTATATTTAATTTTTAAGCCACATAGGACTCATACACCCAAAGTGGCATATGAGTCCCATTAGTCTAGGCTATGGGACACATTTTTCAAGACATGCATAAATTCATGTGAAATCTAGATTGGGGCCTTGAAACTTAGGTGGGACCCATACGCCCAAGGTGGCGTATGAGTCCCAGATCACTAAATCTGGGCCATATAATCCAAAAATACATGAATCATGATTGGATGTTGGTTTATGTCAAGATTATCCTTGGAAAGATGCATTAATTAAGGCTTGTGGATGTAACTTAAGGTCAAATAAGGCATAAAGAAGCCCAATTAATAATGAAAACCCTAGATTAATGTGAAAGTATGGTGCAACACTTTACAACACCTAAAATAAGGCACCATTAAGTCCATTTGGTTTACAAGGGCCCAAGACCTAATGTGAATGTGTTAAACACATACATCACTAAATCAAGGCCACATTAAGCTCAATTTAACAAGGGCCTAAACAAGAAGGAAAATGCAGAGGGATTCTTTTTCTATTGCCACATAGAGTTAGTTTCAGACCCAAAATTTTCCAGATTCACAAAACTCCAAACCTGAGTGAGGAGAAATATAGTGCGATAGAAGAATAAAATAAAATAAAAGCTAATATTTCCATTTATGACATGTTGTAGAACTTTCCCAATCATAAGGATGCACTACTAAAATCCTTGGAAAATCCCAAAGTCATACCTACCAACACCCCTCAAAAGGACAAAGGATAAGCTATGAGTACTTCAGATGTAATGGCCACAATATTCAAAGGTAAAATTGGTGTTCCCCCATTCTTATTAATTGTACGGATGTTTGGAAATAACCTACACAACTCTTTAGTGGATTTTAGAGCCTTATACAATGTGATACCATATTCTATACTCCATAAGTTGGGAGTAACGCCTAAACCTTCCAATAGAGTGGTAGTTAAATTAGACAAGACAAAGGTCAAAGTCATATGAGAAATAAAAAAATTCTACATATAGCTAGCCTCAAATCCTAGAGTGCAAGAGTATATCAATATACACATGGTAGGTATTCTTGAGATGTACAAAATGCTACTTAGTAGGGAATGGACTAAGTTCTTGAGAGGATGGTTTTCCACTAATTTCACACAACTCTAGTTACCATGGAGAGGACTGAACAAACAAATCAAGATTTATGTTGAACCTAAACTAAAACATATGATTATAGAATATAATGCTCCTAACAAAGTTGCATTCATAGAACTAGACTTGGGAGTATAAAAAATAAATTATATCATGATGATGTACCTAGTAATTGATGAACCAACAGATGTAGATAGTCTCATTAAAGGATTGCAAGAATTTGAACCATCTAACCTTACTTTCTAATATTTTTTAGGAAAAATGTATGAAAATATGACTAACCCCAGGAAGTATGAAAATACCTCTTGTTGGAAACTTGTGTTGTCATTAATGTCAACAAATTATTATTGATGTCAACCCCTAAGGAAGAAAGTGTGTTCAAGTGTGTCGGTTGCATTATGTTATCATTAGTATTATCACTGGTGTCAACCTCTAATGTAGCAATGATGAGTAAGTGTTTATGGATATCATCCTCTTGTGTGGTTGAGATGTTGAGAAGGTGTTGTGGATGTTGAGTTAGTGTTTTTAATGCTTGGTTTCCAAATGCTTTTGAGAAAGTTTGAATAAAAGAGAGTTTAGTGTGATAGAACAGTGTTCAGAGTTTTTCTTTGCATTTCTTCATGGTTGAAGATGTGCCCATGCAGTTTGGACATGATGATAAGAGGTGTTCAAAGGTATCATATCCATAGCTTGAGGTTATATATCATTCTCTAGTGGAAGATGTGTTTGATAGTATGTTTGTCTAGTGAAACAAGGTGTCTGGGAGAAATAAGATTGCTTTGCATTTCTTCTCAGTGAAATTTCTAGTGTTATGGATCTAGGAATATACTTATAATGTTTGTATCTACCTGAATCCTTGAATTTTTAGGTGTTGAGTTGTTCCACAAGGTTTTCTGGTGTGTTGATGTCCACGCTAGTATGCCTTGATAGGATGGAGTCATTCTTAGTCTCCCTTGGATTTGGTGTTTGGAAGTCTATTGAAAGAGGTTATGTTATGCCTATAAATGGACCATCAATTGCTGATGAGACAAAGGAATATGAGAACAATGGAAAAGAAAGGAATGAAATCTTGAGTGGTCTTACTGATTTCGAACTTATGAAGGTTATAAGCTACAAGTCTACTAAAGATTTCTAAAAAAAGCTAGAAGGAATCTATGAAGGAGATGACAAGGTCAAACAAGAAAAGATGCAAATCTACAAAGCTAAATTTTAAATTCTAAGGATGTTTGAAGATGAAGATATTTCTACCTACATGCTTAGATTTGATGAAGTTGTCAATTCCAATGGTATTGGTGGAAATTTGGATGAAAACAAAGTTGTGAAAAATGTATTAAGAACTCTGCCTAAAGCTTATAGTCATAAAGTTTTTGGTATTGAGGAAGCTCACAATTTGGATCATTATTCTAGAGATCAGATGTTTGGTGCTTTAAATTCTTTTGAAATGAGAGAGTTTGGTCAAGATACTACAAGCAAAGAAACTACCTTTAAATTCTATAAAGTAGAAAAGAATGATGGAATAGATCCAGATGATCTTGATGAGATGGAAGCAAACTTTGTGAGGAGATTGAAAAAGGGCACTAGAAAATATAGTGGTAAGCTATCTTTCAAATGTTTCAATTGTGGAAAGATAGGTCATTATGCATCTAAATGTCCAATCGAAGTTACTAATGACAAACAAAAGGATAATAAGGTTATCAAGAAGAGTTATAATGTTGAAAATGATATTGGTGTATCTGATGATGAAGAATCATATTATCAGAATGTAGACAATGATGAATGCTTGTTCGTGGATCTAAATATTGGAACTAATTCTACTAATCTTGAAAGATGTGTGAAGGAAAGTGCTCCAGAAACATGTCATAACATTGAAAGAACTATGTTGACTACTTTTCATGTTAGAGAGGAGAAGAATTATTGGACCATTTATAGTTGTAGACACGTAAAATATATCGATTAATCTCATACACCTGATCCTGATTTACTCACACCAGTTCATCCAGAATCATCTCCTTTGCTAACCATTTAATCGAACAATCTTTATTTGATTAAATTCATCATATTTTTTCTTTTAATTAAATAAATAAATTTTATCTGATTAGATCATCATCTCCTATTAATTAAATAAATCATTTTGTTTAATTAATCCTATAGTTCCCCTTTTAATTAAATAATTCACTTTATTTAATTAGGTTCTAAAGTCATCCCTTTAAATTAAATAAATTAATCTTTATTTGATTTAAATCTAACACCATCTCCTTTAATTAAATAAATCAAACTTTATTTAATTAAATCTAATATCATTATTCCTCTCATTTTTATTTATTTAAATCCTAAAATCTAAGTCAAAGTGTCAAATCAAGCTAATCTCCATCCAAGTTAATCAAATCCTGATTAATCCTAATCCTAATCCCTCAAATCCTCTAGCTTTTGTAACTTGCACAATAAATCAATTTATTTGATTTATTAATTCTTCTATTTTCATTCAAAAAAGACATCTCATGGGAATATTCCTCAAATTCAAAATCTCCCTCCTAAAAGGACTTTTCCATCCAACAAAGCATTTAAATCTCTTACATGTCTCTTACACAAGTCAACTTGGAATTAACTCTTCTTTCATCCCCCTTAACATGTTACTTCTTCAAATTCAAATTTGAGTTTGAATGCATTAACTTGCACAATGAACAAAATGTGCTCCACCTCTATCCATTAGCATGTTGACAAGTGGCACAATGCCATTGGTTCATCTTTTATCCCACATCCTTCCTATTTATCATTCTTCAATCACTCCTTTTTATAAATAGAAGGCTCCTCTATTGTATTTGGCATCCACAATCCATACAAGATTATTATACTCAATTTCATCCACAAGTTATGCATTTGGATCCACAACTTCATGCAAAGTCATAATCTTCATATTTTGAATTTGCTCATCCACCATTTATCCATTTTCAAGTTTTATAGCTAGGTTATGCAGGATTTTCTCCAAGGAATCACCAAGTCTTCATCAAGTCATCATAAAGCTTACAAAGGGATTGAGAAAAGGGCCAATCTCCACATCAAATTGGCACCAATTCCCCCATGGGATTGAGAGTTTTCATGTTTAAATAGGATTTAATTGTTGTTCTTGTTTGTTCTTCATTTCTTTCCTATTTTGAGCATTGTAGATGAATTTCATGGGGAATCTTAGTTCTAACTTGCATATGGATCTAATATTGTGTTTGTTTGCTATGTTTGTGCAGGTCTAGGATTGGGGTTCATATTTTGGCGCTAGAAGGAGGGCCAATCTTGAGAAATTAATACATTTTTTGGTCAAATTCCTCTATTTTTTATGTTTTTTGTCTTTCAAGTCAAACAGTCACTAGGTCAATTGTGACACATTTGTGGTCTCTATTTTTCCAAACCACACTACTAGTTTCACTTTTTTTTTTGTGAAAGCATTGCTCAAATCCTCAAACAACACCACTTTCATTCTAGCATCACTATTTGGACCCAAACAACGCCACTACCTTTAGTTCAGCAAGGGCCATTCATTTGATTTCTTTGTCTTGCACTCAATCTTAAAATGGTCATTTTTTGGTCTTTTTTGGAGCTTTTTTTTTTTAAATGGAGTAGAATTTCATAACCTGTCCAATGGTCTAGATGTTTCTCAACTTTGATAGAGTTAAAATTTTAAAATTTTCACCTAATTTCAAATCACAATGAAACTTGGTCTAAATTTTAGGGGTTTTATGCTTAATCATTTATCTAACCCTCATATCTTCTTGTTTTTTGATTTCATCTAACATTTGGAGCTTTTATTGTAGGTTTTAAAGGATCATGGAGCATGGAAGTCAAATAAAATGCATTATCACATCATTGTATCAAGTTTTTTTTAACACTTTGGGGAGCAATTATAATCCCACTTCTAAGGACTTTGCCATCTTCATGTTCTTTAGGACTCACTAATTTTCATTTGGGCTTAAAAAGAACAAAACAAAGGGATTAAAAAGAACCATAGGAAACTTACTAGATTTTGTTTTGGACTTAACAATTGAACAAGCAAATCTCACATTTCCTTTTGGTGCTTAAAAAGAATCCAATTCTTGCTTTGAAGGATTAAAATGAACATGTTCCTTTTATGTTTTTTAATATTTTATCCAAGATAATATCATTTAAAAGATGTAGGTACTTTTCTCGTGCCTCATGGCGATCTTGAGAATCAAAAGTCTTTTGGTGATATTAAGTTGTATAAGTGATTGCCTCCACACTTCAATTTGGATTCTTAAAATTGAACAAATCATGCTAGTGTGAGTGGAGTATGTTGCATGTTTTCTCTCTTTGTTTCTAAAAAAAAGATCGATCGAACTACAAATGTGCTTGCTTTCTTTTTTTTAACCTTAGAGGGTCTTCCTTGTGGGAAAAAGTAATCACCCAAGGGAACGACCCAACTGGGAACATGTTAAAGCCAAGTGACTTCCACCTGGGATATAAGTGTGGGTACTTGAGGAAAGTTCAAGTATCATGAGGATTTTTTCGACAAGAAGGGAAGCAATGGTGTCTTTCTGTATGGATGATCCCCCATGAATGAAATCCCCCTACTAGAATCTTTTGTATAAAGGCCAAAATTCTTTATCTATTTGTTGGTGCAAGAGGTCGGACCTATGAAGCTGCCCCACGTTTTTGCAGTTCCTAGTAGAGATGAGAAGTATTCCATGAGAGTTTCATGGTTTCTCATGCTTGGTTGACCTCAGAAGTGAGTGCACTATAAGGGGGATCCTATGTGGTCAAGCATCTAATCATCCACTAAGAGTAGGTGTAGTTGGATTTATCCAAGTGGGGACTCAACAAATATTGTCTTTTATCCATAGGATTGTGCATGAATTTTGAAACAAAACACTTTTCTTGATCTAAAACATTGGAAAAACAAACATTCAACATGAGCATCAAATTTCAAACGCTTTAGGAAGAGCAAATACCTTTGAAAAAATTCAATTGCTCTTGCTTTCCCTTGGGATTCCATCCTTAGAGGCTTCTAAGTATTTGGATTTATATCTCAATTTTCTTTTCATAAAATCAACATTAGGGAACTATTGTCTTTATTTTCTTGACTTCCACATAATGGACTTTGTGGGATGAAAATAAATTGGGGCATTAGACATTTAGTTAGAAAAGCTAATCAAGAGAGTGAATGTGGTAAAATAAATTCATTAATCAAGATGAAATCAATTGAACCCCACACATGTGCTTGTTTATCTTTTGTCTTATGGTCTTTTGAGCAAACATTGATCTTTTAGTTTGAAGTAATCTTAGGGAAAAACATGTTCTTCACTATCTTGGTCTTGTAAACAAGGTCCCCGTTAGGTTCATTTAGGATCAAAATAATCAATCATCTCAAAAATCAATCAAATTACATCTCACAAACAACTTTTGAACCATTGGAAAATCATTCATACTAGACTTTTGGAAAATCCTTTAAAAAAAATCAAAATCATCTTGTTTAACTAGGTGTGTATAGATCAGTCCTTCATACACTTAGTTAAATTATCATCTTGTGGACAAGTTTATTCTAAGACAACATCTAACCTCTTGGATTTTATAAGTTCATTATCAAATCCAAATCAAAATCAAATCAAAAATCAAAAATCCAAAAGTCCTAAAGTCTAGTATCCCTCCAAGTTTCCTAAAAGTTCAACACCCATATCATTCACCCCTTTAATTCTTCATCTCATCATTGGTCCTAAATCCCTTAAAGGTCAACAAGGTCAAAACACAAGAAGCACACAAAATATAAACTTGAGCCATACATCATGAGTAATCCAAACTAACCAAACTATCAAGGCCTTACAATGCCGATTGATTATTAATCACATTTATACAATCCATACATGGGATCATTATCTCCTATAAACCTCAATGGTACAACAAATGTGAGTATGCCTAGTCAAAATTTTGGAACACCTTTCCTGATGGTAGATCTAAATTCAAGTCCAAACCTACAAATCTATCAACCAAACACCCAATGCATGATTCTTCCACAAAACAACATCATCCCACCAAATCCATACATGCCAAATGTGAATATACCAAGTAAAACTATACTAAACATGAACATTTCAAATCCACACTTGGTAAACTTTGGGATAGATATGTTTACAAATCATACAAATGTTGTTCAAAGTCCAAAAAATATGTTAACAACTCCATGTATTGATCCAAGTGAAGGTAACACCATGCAAAATAAAAGTTACCTAAATCAAGGCAATGTGATTCCCAACCACAATAATATTCAATTTCAACCTATAATGCTGAATCTGAACATCATCCCAAATCAAAACATTGTCCAAAATCAATTTGTCCATGATCCCATGCAAACACCACAAGTACACATTCCAAAACTACTTGAACAAGAGAATCAACTATATCAAAGGTTTCAAGATCAAATTTTGCGAGATCAAATTGCTTGCCAAAATAATTGACTCATTGCACCAAGAGACATCTCCACCCCAAAATCAATACACTCTTCCACTGGTTAAACCATGTCATAAAAGCATTGAGTTGTGTCCACAACCGCATCAAGAACAATATCTCCAATGTCAAGAAGTTAGATATCAAGATCAACCACATCAACAAACCCAACCTCCACATCTTGAAGATCAATCACCACA
>VDFB02009582.1:0-98740 GCA_007258455.2 Sequoia sempervirens | reverse complement strand
GTTGTCTTTTTTCTGCTATAATTTTATTTGTGTTTTATTTCACTGTTTTATTGATCAAATTTGCAATATTTAACTATTAGATATCTTCCTTCTAACTCCAACATTGATGTGGAGCTATCAAATTATAATTGTGTGTTGTATAATGATGCTCGACATTGATTTGACCTGATAAAAAAGATTGGCAAGGTGATAGGATCTTTCTTCATTCATGAGCCTAATATTGAAGACCTTTGGATGAACTATGAGGAAGAATTTGAAGTACAAAAGAAAGACTACTATCGGTTGACAATACCATTTATTAAATCTTGCATAGAATGCCATGTTTCAAAATAGGTAAAAGAAGATGGGAAAGTTCTTGATCCCATCTATTGTAAGTAACAAATATATATTTAGCCCATGTTCAATGAAGATTGTTCTATGGATGAAAATAATGAAATTAAGAAAAGTGCACAAGGTTTCATAGCTCATACTCTCAAATGGCTTCAACATCCTTTCCCAATGATGAAGCTACTAAAGCCCATAAAGGTAGTTGAAAAATCCAATACATGAGAAGGATCATCTATTGTTGCTACTGCCCCTACCAAAAAATTTGCAAAGAAGTCACCTACCAAGGTAGTAGGTAAGGAGAGAAAGGAAAAATAACCCATAACCATTGGTACCAGTGAGGAAGAAGCTAGAGAGGGAGAAACTTTGGTAAGCAAAAGGAGAACTAGAGAAACAATTAGGGAAGGATCTGCCCAAAGGGAAGCTTAGCAAACATACTCCTCCACTCCTCCACATGAATCCCCCTACCTTTGCCTCCTCCATCACCCCATCATCTCGCACCATCACCACATGAAAAACGTCGATCTCCACCCCCATCTCCACCTGCTTCACCTCCCCCACTAGCTGAAGAATAGCTACTATCCAAAGAGGAAGAAATTCCTACAAATGTTGTAGAAGAAGAAGAAGTTGTGCAAGAAGAAGGAGAGATAGAAACTAAACTTCCTACTAGAGAGGAATCACAAAGAGAACCTTCTACTGAAGAAGATGTTCACGTCAAAGAGATTCTTAATGGGGAAAATGTAGAAGAAGAGCATGGTGAGTAGGAAGTGTACCAGACTAGAGAAGAGGGGGCTCATGGGGAACAAGCTCATGAAGAAGAAGAAACCCATGAGGCAAAGGTCCAAGAAGAAGAAGAGGTTAGAGAAGAAACTGAGCAACTAGAGGCCGAACAAGAAGGTAATGCAAAAGGATCCCATAATACCGAAATACTCTCTTCTCCTCATAGAGAAACACCTACAATTATCCCCATTTGGCTAAATCATACTATTCAGAGATGGAAAAGGACATATGTGGAAAGTAGCTCAGATCAAAGTATGAGCATTTTATCAGAAGTTTTATAGTCTTTGGTCCAAAGAAGAAAGAGAGCCAAAAGAATATCAACCATTACAATAGATGAGTAAGGAAATAGAATAGTAGAAATAGTCATTCCATTGGTTGATAAAATGGAGTCAGAAATAAGGCCAAATGACTACCAGATTAGGAAAGTTAATCTAGGAGTCCAGACCAAGGAAGGAGAGAAGCAATATCTCCAAATGTCTACTTTTGTAATTTTAAAGAGGATGCAAAAATACGAGAATACAAAGGAAGAGCTAAAAGCTCAAGTGGCATAGCTAATGACCTATATAACTAATTTGATTGGACTAGTTGATATTGTAGCTCCTAAGTCTATGTTGTAAGCTACCCTAAAAGGTGAGGTCAGGAATTCTGATCTGGATGGATGGATTCTGATAATGCAACAATGGAAATCAAGTTTTTTGTTTTTAACATCTAAAGTGCTAAAGAAATTAATAAAATATTATCACTCCATTAGTGATGAGGATAGTGCAACTCAACAAATTGAGCTAAGCATTGATGATGAGGTATTGGTTTGGGAAGATTACATCCTAATTTTATAGAAAATAAAAGAAACATTAATGGAGGAACTACAAAAAGATATTGTAATTGAAGAGGAAGATTAGGATAAAATTCTTGAGTGGGTAGGAGAAGTTGAGTTCAGAGTGAAAATTTAAAATAAGTGCAAATATAAATTGAGTAAAAATAGGAACCTAGCAAAACAAACAATGAATAAAATTCACTAGTCAATTGAAGATTTTGATTGCACATTTTGGGAAACACCTGTGATAATCAAGGAACCTAGCAGGATGGTTGAAGAACTAAGAAATAAAATGCAATGATAGGTTACACAGGTTGTTATTGATAAGATGATGAATAAGAAGGCAAAAATTCAGTTCCTTCAAGAGGATTTGGCCGTATTCAGTAATTTACAACAGTAGATGGAAAAATTAGCTTTTGATCAGAAGATAAAGCTCCAATATCATAGAGGCCCAGCAATGGGAAAAATGAGTGAAGCTATATCCACATTCACTGATGGCTTTACTAAGTAACTGAAGATAAGAGCTTCATTTTTCTATTGTATTTCATTTTTAATAAACTATTGTAATAAATTCCCATGACTAGCCAGTGAAATAAAAGATGGCATTGGAATTTTAGTTGACTGTTAGTTACTTCCAATTAGCTTTTATTTCCCTTTAGTTTAGTTTGCTCAAACAGAGACTCAAACTAGGGTGCCTAGTTTTTCTTTAGTTTCATTTTTAGTCTGCTTTAAGTTAGAAATAGAGTGTTAGAGCTAGTTCTAGTTAGCTTTTTTGTTTTAAATCTATAATTATAAGAACTCAGTTTTCTATATAATTTTGATTCTAGATCATTTCTAAGGATCTAGATTTTGATGTATTGTTGCAAAAGAAACTTATGCATTCTCAGTGTGGATTTTCCTACTGACTTTGTGAAGATTTGAATTTTAATTAATCAAAGGATTTCACATATTTTGCATGCATCTCAATTTGATGTCTTGGTAATGTTATGATTGTTTCATTTGATTTGAATTAATAAAATAATGAAATCTTATATGTTATTTTGGAATTAAGTAAGGTTTTGTCTTAGATCTGCATGAGCTTGATGGTGTTCTAATTTGAAAAAATATGAAAATCTTATGTTTGGTTGTTGCTCCTCAAAAGATTTCATCATTGTTAAAAATAAATGTGTGAAGTGCTATTTGCATTAATAATGGTTGGAAAGTATTTTTTTAAACAATTAGAACTAATTAATGAAGAAAATTGTATTATTATCTTTTTAATTAGAATTCATTTCATTCTTCCTTGTTACCCTTTCCATCTTTTGAATTTTATTTAAATCAAGTTTGGAATTACTGAAAAGAGCATTGAATTGAATGAAATCTACTACAAATATGAAATGTAATTTATTTCCTAAAAAATCTAAATTATTATTTTTGAATTGCATATTTTGATATTATTTCTAGAAATCTAAGACCCAGATCCCTTGTTAAATATGTTGACAATGACCGCTTAGCTATCACACATGATCAATACCTAACTATAAAGGAACCTTGGAGTAGTTTCTCTACTTTGCAAGAGAAGCAGTAACCTATTATTTATTAGAAATTTGGAAGTGTTAAAACCACCCTCAACAGAACTGGCACTAGAAGGAGATCCTAAACATTAGGAAATCTTGAAAACATAGTATCTTTTTCCTCATACAAATATCATAGTGTCCTTACATCTTCCCTCAACAAAGGAGATCTAACTGAATTATCTCAACACTTAAAGACAAGGAGTGGTAAAGGTAAAAGTAAAGGTGAATCTTGTAACTTGAAGTTTCATCACTATTAAACCTAGATCTGCAATCCTTGCCTATAAGTTTGGTCTTTCCATAAAATGTAGTTATTATTGCACCTCCACCATTGATAATGGTTGCTTTCATGGAAGATGAAAGTTCTTCATTATTGATGGGAGGACCTCTTCATGAATTACCCAAAAACCCAAAGAAATTCTACCCCAACTATGTTTATGGTGAATCTCAAATAGTAGAAGATTATATAAATAAATTTAAAGAAATCTACAATAGAGCCTAGATCAATCACCAAGATATAGTCTGTAGATTATTCCCATACTCCCTAGGAGAATTTTCTTATAATTGGTATCTTAATTTACCTTGAGGAGAATTACCACGTGGCAAGATGTAGAAACTAAATTCATCAATCAAATCAAGATCTACATAGATCCTGCCATTTTGTAATACTAGTTTGTGTCTTGCGGGAAAGAACCCAAGAAACTCATCAGTATTTACAATTCAAGGTTCCACAAGATGTATAAAAGGTTGGATGGTCCATACCTTATACCTAAGTTAGCTACGATTTAGACATATTTCAAATCCTTAGATCCATTAACTAGATTATTTTTGAGAATATTACCCAAGGGTAGTAGGGATACTTTGGAAAAAATATATAATGAATCAATCATATTTTATTAGCAAATGGATCTGAAAGTAGGGAATCCTTCTAGAGCTTTACCATCATTAGGTCCATTAAGTATGATAAATCATATCTCTACAACAAATAGTGCCTTGAGAAATCATACACCCCTGATGAATCTTGTCCTGAGAGTAGTAAATTCACCATAAAGTTTGTTGCCTTACCATCAAGCTCATACTACACCCATTCTTATGTATCCAAGTTATGGAAAAGAATTGAACATTACCAATGCTAATGGGATGGAACAGTCAGGGGTACCATTCTTTGAGCAACTCACAATAGTTCCAAACTCAAGACAAAGTGCTCAACTAGCCTTTGAGTTTGAGACCATGAAGAATATTTTATCTGAGGCCATGAATGAGATCACCCATTTGAGAATTAACCCTCCTCATACCATAAACAACAAAAATCAAGGTAACAATCAGAATAGCCAAGGTTTCCAAGGTAGAAGTTTCAACTCACAAACACCAAATAGACCTTGGAATACGAAGCCAAAAAATGGAGGGGTCCCAAACCCCTTAGATAGTGCAAATGTAGTAAACTTAGATGTCAGTGGCTATAGGTTCCATGAAACCTTTGATAATAGTGAGGCTAATTTTCTAGAGATGTAGAGAGAATCGACTATTATGTAAGGAAATACTCAAAATCCTCCTGAAAACATGAATTCCATGATGGTAGATTATTTTGCATTAGTAGGTGAAGAAAACCTAAATCATCACTCAGAAGAAGAGGAATTTACCTATCCTTTTGAAAATGAGAACGAATTAGAAAATTCAGACATATTTTCTCTTCAACAAAACAAAAGTGCTTATAACTTGAGAAGAAAAAGAGATCCTTTAACTAATGGAATTCCACCTAGAAAAGGTCCTAATCCTCTAGATCCTCATGCTAATAACAATCCCTTGACTCTCAAGGGACATTTTAGAGTGAAAAAAAGTGGAATAGAGAGAGGGTGGGTGCTCTATCTTTGTGAGAGATGGAAAACTAGAGTTAGGACCTATCCCACTTAGTTTTACTCAAGGAAACCCTAGAGATCTCAATCCAAGGATGTAATGAAGGGAATATATCTACTAAAGGTTGTCCTAAGGAATGATTAATGACTAAAGAGGGGTTCACCACCAAGATAGGGCTTGGAAAGACAAATGACATGCAAGATTTAATTACAAAGATTAATGATATGCAAACTTCACTAAATGACCTAGAAAATAATGCAAAACAAAATTTAAAACTAAGAGATCAAATGTGTGCACCTGGAAATTTTTAGGAGCTTGAATGAAGGCTTGAAATGCTGAAAACACTAAAATTAATGTAGTCTGGGAATCATATGCCAGTTTGGGTGATTTAGTCCCAGATTAGGGTTTCTAGGTAGGAATAGAAATCTGGTAGAGATATGTCTGAAACACCTAAAATCTAGAAATATCACTAAACTGGGACTCATATGTCAAAAGTGGTGTATCAGTCCAGTTTAGATTTTTCAGAGAATTAGGATCTAAATCTTCTCTTCAATCTCTACTCAATCTTCTCAACTTGGTTTCTGGACCTGAATTGCAAAATTCTGCACTATAGAAGTCCTTCAAAGATGATGTAGATGATGTAAAAACTTTGACAACTTTGAACACTTGACAACTTTTCTCCAAACTCAAGCTCTTCAATATGTCTTCAATCCTAGATCTGTAAATCACACACTAAAGAGGGAAAAATGTTATTTTGTTAGTAGAAATGGGTTTTCCTTGGTCAAACCTCGTTTTGGTAATCAAAGCTTGTAATGAAATCAAATGGAAAGGAGGAATGATGAATGAACAAAGTGATATGTTGCAACTCACCAAACCCTAACAATGAAAAGCTCCAAACATGTATGAAGTGGCCCAATGGATGTAGATCTTGACTCTTGCTTGAATATAGTGATAGATCTTGAATTGAATGCTCGCTTGAATCATAAAACCCTACATCACAATTGTTAGCTAAAAAAAAACATGATACATGATGCTTGATACTTGAATAATGCTCCAAAACACTTGATAATCAGCTCTTGAAGACTCTTGAATGCTCTTGAATGGTAGAATGCTTGAATACTTAGGTCACACTTTCTTATGAAAATTGCTAGGAGAAAATTAGTGAAATAACATTGTATTTATACTTGTTTATGCCAAATTTCCCAAAATTACAACACTACAAGCTAACATCAGATCTAGGAGGATAAAATCTTGCCAATAATTTGAATTATATTTAATTTTTAAGCCACATAGGACTCATACACCCAAAGTGGCATATGAGTCCCATTAGTCTAGGCTATGGGACACATTTTTCAAGACATGCATAAATTCATGTGAAATCTAGATTGGGGCCTTGAAACTTAGGTGGGACCCATACGCCCAAGGTGGCGTATGAGTCCCAGATCACTAAATCTGGGCCATATAATCCAAAAATACATGAATCATGATTGGATGTTGGTTTATGTCAAGATTATCCTTGGAAAGATGCATTAATTAAGGCTTGTGGATGTAACTTAAGGTCAAATAAGGCATAAAGAAGCCCAATTAATAATGAAAACCCTAGATTAATGTGAAAGTATGGTGCAACACTTTACAACACCTAAAATAAGGCACCATTAAGTCCATTTGGTTTACAAGGGCCCAAGACCTAATGTGAATGTGTTAAACACATACATCACTAAATCAAGGCCACATTAAGCTCAATTTAACAAGGGCCTAAACAAGAAGGAAAATGCAGAGGGATTCTTTTTCTATTGCCACATAGAGTTAGTTTCAGACCCAAAATTTTCCAGATTCACAAAACTCCAAACCTGAGTGAGGAGAAATATAGTGCGATAGAAGAATAAAATAAAATAAAAGCTAATATTTCCATTTATGACATGTTGTAGAACTTTCCCAATCATAAGGATGCACTACTAAAATCCTTGGAAAATCCCAAAGTCATACCTACCAACACCCCTCAAAAGGACAAAGGATAAGCTATGAGTACTTCAGATGTAATGGCCACAATATTCAAAGGTAAAATTGGTGTTCCCCCATTCTTATTAATTGTACGGATGTTTGGAAATAACCTACACAACTCTTTAGTGGATTTTAGAGCCTTATACAATGTGATACCATATTCTATACTCCATAAGTTGGGAGTAACGCCTAAACCTTCCAATAGAGTGGTAGTTAAATTAGACAAGACAAAGGTCAAAGTCATATGAGAAATAAAAAAATTCTACATATAGCTAGCCTCAAATCCTAGAGTGCAAGAGTATATCAATATACACATGGTAGGTATTCTTGAGATGTACAAAATGCTACTTAGTAGGGAATGGACTAAGTTCTTGAGAGGATGGTTTTCCACTAATTTCACACAACTCTAGTTACCATGGAGAGGACTGAACAAACAAATCAAGATTTATGTTGAACCTAAACTAAAACATATGATTATAGAATATAATGCTCCTAACAAAGTTGCATTCATAGAACTAGACTTGGGAGTATAAAAAATAAATTATATCATGATGATGTACCTAGTAATTGATGAACCAACAGATGTAGATAGTCTCATTAAAGGATTGCAAGAATTTGAACCATCTAACCTTACTTTCTAATATTTTTTAGGAAAAATGTATGAAAATATGACTAACCCCAGGAAGTATGAAAATACCTCTTGTTGGAAACTTGTGTTGTCATTAATGTCAACAAATTATTATTGATGTCAACCCCTAAGGAAGAAAGTGTGTTCAAGTGTGTCGGTTGCATTATGTTATCATTAGTATTATCACTGGTGTCAACCTCTAATGTAGCAATGATGAGTAAGTGTTTATGGATATCATCCTCTTGTGTGGTTGAGATGTTGAGAAGGTGTTGTGGATGTTGAGTTAGTGTTTTTAATGCTTGGTTTCCAAATGCTTTTGAGAAAGTTTGAATAAAAGAGAGTTTAGTGTGATAGAACAGTGTTCAGAGTTTTTCTTTGCATTTCTTCATGGTTGAAGATGTGCCCATGCAGTTTGGACATGATGATAAGAGGTGTTCAAAGGTATCATATCCATAGCTTGAGGTTATATATCATTCTCTAGTGGAAGATGTGTTTGATAGTATGTTTGTCTAGTGAAACAAGGTGTCTGGGAGAAATAAGATTGCTTTGCATTTCTTCTCAGTGAAATTTCTAGTGTTATGGATCTAGGAATATACTTATAATGTTTGTATCTACCTGAATCCTTGAATTTTTAGGTGTTGAGTTGTTCCACAAGGTTTTCTGGTGTGTTGATGTCCACGCTAGTATGCCTTGATAGGATGGAGTCATTCTTAGTCTCCCTTGGATTTGGTGTTTGGAAGTCTATTGAAAGAGGTTATGTTATGCCTATAAATGGACCATCAATTGCTGATGAGACAAAGGAATATGAGAACAATGGAAAAGAAAGGAATGAAATCTTGAGTGGTCTTACTGATTTCGAACTTATGAAGGTTATAAGCTACAAGTCTACTAAAGATTTCTAAAAAAAGCTAGAAGGAATCTATGAAGGAGATGACAAGGTCAAACAAGAAAAGATGCAAATCTACAAAGCTAAATTTTAAATTCTAAGGATGTTTGAAGATGAAGATATTTCTACCTACATGCTTAGATTTGATGAAGTTGTCAATTCCAATGGTATTGGTGGAAATTTGGATGAAAACAAAGTTGTGAAAAATGTATTAAGAACTCTGCCTAAAGCTTATAGTCATAAAGTTTTTGGTATTGAGGAAGCTCACAATTTGGATCATTATTCTAGAGATCAGATGTTTGGTGCTTTAAATTCTTTTGAAATGAGAGAGTTTGGTCAAGATACTACAAGCAAAGAAACTACCTTTAAATTCTATAAAGTAGAAAAGAATGATGGAATAGATCCAGATGATCTTGATGAGATGGAAGCAAACTTTGTGAGGAGATTGAAAAAGGGCACTAGAAAATATAGTGGTAAGCTATCTTTCAAATGTTTCAATTGTGGAAAGATAGGTCATTATGCATCTAAATGTCCAATCGAAGTTACTAATGACAAACAAAAGGATAATAAGGTTATCAAGAAGAGTTATAATGTTGAAAATGATATTGGTGTATCTGATGATGAAGAATCATATTATCAGAATGTAGACAATGATGAATGCTTGTTCGTGGATCTAAATATTGGAACTAATTCTACTAATCTTGAAAGATGTGTGAAGGAAAGTGCTCCAGAAACATGTCATAACATTGAAAGAACTATGTTGACTACTTTTCATGTTAGAGAGGAGAAGAATTATTGGACCATTTATAGTTGTAGACACGTAAAATATATCGATTAATCTCATACACCTGATCCTGATTTACTCACACCAGTTCATCCAGAATCATCTCCTTTGCTAACCATTTAATCGAACAATCTTTATTTGATTAAATTCATCATATTTTTTCTTTTAATTAAATAAATAAATTTTATCTGATTAGATCATCATCTCCTATTAATTAAATAAATCATTTTGTTTAATTAATCCTATAGTTCCCCTTTTAATTAAATAATTCACTTTATTTAATTAGGTTCTAAAGTCATCCCCTTTAAATTAAATAAATTAATCTTTATTTTATTTAAATCTAACACCATCTCCTTTAATTAAATAAATCAAACTTTATTTAATTAAGTCTAATATCATTATTCCTCTCATTTTGATTTATTTAAATCCTAAAATCTAAGTCAAAGTGTCAAATCAAGCTAATCTCCATCCAAGTTAATCAAATCTTGATTAATCCCAATCCTAATCCCTCAAATCCTCTAGCTTTTGCAACTTGCACAATAAATCAATTTATTTGATTTATTAATTCTTCTATTTTCATTCAAAAAAGACATCTCATGGGAATATTCCTAAAATTCAAAATCTCCATCCTAAAAGGACTTGTCCATCCAACAAAGCATTTAAAGCTCTTGCATGTCTCTTACACAAGTCAACTTGGCATTAACTCTTCCTTAATCACTCCTTAACATGTCACTTCTTCAAATTTGAATATGAATTTGAATGCATTAACTTGCACAATGAACAAAATGTGCTCCACCTCTATCTATTAGCATGTTGACAAGTGGCACAATGCCATTGGTTCATCTTTTATCCCACATCCTTCCTATTTATCATTCTTCAAACACTCTTTCTTATAAATAGAAGCCTCCACTATTGTATTTGGCATCCACAATCCATACAAGATTATTATACTCAATTTCATCCACAAGTTATGCATTTGGATCCACAACTTCATGCAAAGTCATAATCTTTAGATTTTGAATTTGCTCATCCACCATTTATCCATTTTCAAGTTTTATAGCTAGGTTATGCAGTATTTTCTCCAAGGAATCGCAAACTCTTCATCAAGTCATTATAAAGCATACAAAGGGATTTGGAAATGGCCAATCTCCACATCAAATTGGCACCAATTCCCCCATGGGATTGAGAGTTTTCATGTTTAAATAGGATTTAATTGTTGTTCTTGTTTTGTTCTTCATTTCTTTCCTATTTTGAGCATTGTAGATGAATTTCATGGGGAATCTTAGTTCTAACTTGCATATGGATCTAATATTGTGTTTGTTTGCTATGTTTGTGCAGGTCTAGGATTGAGGTTCACAACAGTGTATGCTCAAATCATATGACATGTGATAAGAGTAAGTTTCTTAAATTTGAAAATTATGATGGTGGTCTTGTTAATTTTGGTGATGATACATTTGCTAAGATCTATGGAAAAGGTTCAATTATTTTGGATGGAAATCATAATACAAATGATATTATTTATGTTAAGGGTCTTCGACATAATCTTCCAAGTGTAGGAAAAATGTGTAAAAAAGGATATAATCTTAAATTTTAGAATGGTGGTTGTGAAATTAGAAAAGTAAGCTCTGGTATCCTGGTTGTTGTTGGAACAAGGATGAGGTAATGTCTATCAACTCAAAGGTAATGGTGCAAAGTGCTTTTTGTATCAAACTAATGAAAGTTGGCTATGGAATAGAATAATGGGTCATATCAATTTTGATAGCTTAGCAAGGATGAGTTCTACTTATGGTGTGAGATATTTGCCAAAGATTGCAAAGCCTATCAATGCAATCTACAAAGAATTTCAAGTTGGAAAGCAAACAAAGGAAATATCAAGAAAAAAAATATTCTACAAGTCCCTTGGAGTTGGTACATACAGATCTGTGTGGACCTACTAGAATTATAAGCTCATGTGGTGATAGGTATTTCATGTTATTTATTGATGATTATTATAGAATGGATTGGGTTACATTTATCAAAGAAAAATGAGAAGCTTTATAAAAGTTTAAGGAATTTAAGCTTATGGTTGAGAATGAAATGAATCTAAAAATCAAATGTTTGAGATCTAATAGAGGTGGTGAGTTTACTTTAAATTATTTATATATTTTTTGTGAAGATTATGGAATAAAGAGGCATTTCTCAGCCCCTAGAACTCCTCAGTAGAATGGAGTTGTGGAAAACAAAAATAGAATAGTTTAAGAAGCAGCTACGATAATGATGAAGGAAGCCAATCTTTTAGATGTCTATTGGAGAGAATCAATTCATACTATAGTCTACATTCTTAATAGAAGTCAAGAAAGATTAAATAGTTCAAATACTTCTTATGAGTTATGGTATGGTAAACCCTCTAGTGTGAAATATTTCAGATTTTTTGGAAGAAAATTCTATATTAGAAGAGATGAGGACAACTTGGGAAATTTTGATGCAAGATCTTATGAAGGAATCTTCCTTGGATACTCTATAATAAGCAAGGAATACCAATGCTACAATAAAAGGTTGAAGACGATTTTTGAGAGTGCAAGTGTCAAAGTGGGTGAAGAACCACATCAAAGTTCAGTACTGATAGAAGGATATGAATCTAATGAATCCCCTTGTAGTGAAGAAGAAAAGGCTAAAGAAAAAGGAAAAGAGTTGACACTTGAAGAGGAAGAAGCTTTGGAAAAGAATCCTAAGACTCCTAAGTATGTGTAGAAGAATCATTTAGAAGATCAGATCAGTGGAGATAAGAGAAAATGTTTGCTAACAAGAAGAAAGGTTGCTATGACAGAAGCACAAGTAAATGTATTTTTACTTTATGAGTTGAACCAAAAATAGTGACTAAGGCATGCAAAGATGAGAATCGAATCAATGGAATGAAGAGTTGGAAATGAAGGGTTGAAGGTATAGACTTTGAAGAAATTTTTTCTCTAGTTGCAAGCATGGAATCTATCAGGATATTTTTAGCTTTTCATTACATAAAGATTTCAAAGTATATCAAATGGATGTGAAGTATGCATTCTTGAATGGTGAATTGGAAGAAGAGGTATACTTAAACAACCAGAATGTTTTTAGATGATAGAAGATGCAAATATGGTTGGTAGATTAAAGAAAGCATTATATGAATTGAAGCAAGCTCCCAAAGCTTGATATGCAAGGTTAGATAAGTATTTGCTACAACAAGGATTTAAAAAAGGTACTACAAATAGAAATCTGTATTTTAAAGTTGGAGGAGAAAAAATCTTGATTATAGTGGTATATGTCGATGACATAATCTTTGGAGGAAACGAGGATATGTGCAAGAAGTTTTCAGAGGAAATACAAAAAGAATTTGAGACGTCAATATGTGGGGAGATGAATTTATTCCTTGGTTTATATATTAGTTAATCAAAGAAAGGTGTATGCATATCATAGTCTAAGTATGTTAAGGAATTGTTGAAGAAGTTTGGAATGGATGAATTTAAACCAATATGTACTACTATAGTTACTAGTTACAAGTTGAGTAAGAATGATGAATCTACTAAGACAGATCAAAGAAAGTATAGATTAATGATTGGTGGACTATTATATCTTACTTCTACTATACTAGATATCATGCATTCTATTTTTCTTATTGCTAGATTTCAAGATCCTAGAGAATATCATGTTGCAGTAGTGAAGAGGATATTCAGATATTTGAAGGGAACTTTGGATTATGGCTTGTGGTATCCTAAGCATACTGACTTCTCCTTGAGTGAATATATAGAAGCAGATTGGGCTGAATGTGCAAATGAAAGGAAAAGTACAAGTGGTGGTGCTTTCTTTCTTGGATGCAGATTGGTTTCATGGCTAAGTAAAAAACAAGATTCAGTGTCAATATCTACTACAAAAGCATAATATATTGTAGCAACATCATGTTGCACACAAGTGTTATGGATGAAGAAAACATTGAAGGATAACAAAGTTTCAAATGATGAACCTATTCCTATCATGTGTGACAATACAAGTGCAATAAATATTTTAAATAATCCAACAATGCATTCAATAATAAAACATATTTCAATTTGGTATCACTTCTTGAGAGAGAAAGTTGCAAAGAATGAGGTGAAGTTGGAGTATGTTCCTGCTAAGGATCAAGTTGCTGATATTTTCTTAAAGGCTCTTCCAAAAGATACTTGAGAGTATCTTTGATAGAAGTTAGGGGTTGTTTTCCCTCCTTCTTTCACCTAGATGCATAAGTGTGTGCATTTGTTTGAGAAGCACTTAAAGGTATATATCTTAGTCCTAGATTGACATCGAAGGCTACCTCTTAGGGAGAGTGGGTAGTAGTGGTTGTTGGTTGGTGGAATTGTTGTCTCTTACAGGTGTTTCCTTTGGGGAGAGCAAGTATAGATAAGTAATAACAAAGGGGGAGTAAAAGAAAAGAAACTATCTGTTTTCATTTTCCATTGATGTCAAAGGGGGAGAAATTTAGTTGAAAAACCATAAGAATAAAAGGAGAGAATAAATGCGTGTGTAAGGGGGAGCAGTGTGCATTGATGTGCAATATGTGTTGTTGATCAAATTTGTTGGTTCTTATTGATGGTTTTTCATATTAGGTGTTGTCATCAATGACAAAGGGGGATATTGTTGGAAACTTGTGTTTTCATTAATTTCCACAAAGTATTGTTGTATTGATGTTATCCCCTGAGGAAGCAAGTGTGTTCAAGTGTATTGGTTGCATTATGTTGTCATTAGTATTGTCACTGGTGTCAACCTCTAATGTACCAATGATGAGTAAGTGTTTATGGATATCAACCTCTTGTTTGGTTGATATTCTAAGAAGGTGTTTTAGATGTTGGGTTGGTGTTTGTGATGCTTGGTTTCCTTGTGCTTTTGAGAAAATTCGAATAAAGGAGAGTTTGGTGTGACATAGTGGTATTCAGTGTTTTTCTCCACATTTCTTCATGGTTAAAGATGTGCCCATCCAGTTTGGACATAATGATCAGAGGTTTGCAAAGGTTTCATATCTAGAGTTTGAGGTTCTGGATCATTTTATGGTGGAAGATATGTTTGACAATATGTCTGTCTAGTGAAACAAGGTGTCAAGGAGAATTGAGATTTCTTTGCATTTCTCCATAGTGAAGTTATGGTGTTGCAGATTTGGGAATGTTCTTATAATGTTTTTATCTACCTTCCCTTGAATTTTTAGGTGGTGATTTGTTCCACAAGGCTTTCTGGTGTGTTGGATGTTTGTGCCAATATGCCTGGTTGTATAAAATGAAAATTTTCATGATTTTTAGGCAGTTTTGTAGGTTGTGCAAAATATTTTGATAGTGTTGGAGTATTTTGAGATGTATGAATAGTGTGGAATGTTTTTGTGTGTTCCATGAGATGTTTTTGGATCTTGAGATGTGTGTTTGGATTCACTTGTTAGTGTCAGTGTAGGATTATCTGACCTAGCATGCTAGCTCTAATTGCGAAGGATAATTATTGATTGAGGAAGTGTTGAGAAGCATGTTGGTGTAGATTTGGGTCCCAATTAAGCAGTGGCATGGTTTGGCTTCACGTCTTAATGTTGTAGAAGTTTTTGGTGTCAACCTATTTGGTGTTGCATGGTAGAGGTGTATACATTTCCTTATGGCCAACCTAATTGGGATTATTTTAGATCGTGAGGATATAAATACAAGGAGAATTGTTGTGTAGATTAAGTAAGGTGTGTGTGTTTTGAAAGATGTGAAATTGATCAAGAATGTTTATCTGAGTGTGAGCCTTAATGCTTATGATTTCCTAATGTAATGATTTGAAGGTGTCTATATTTCAGTCTGTTTGATGAGTTGTTTTTGCTTAAATGGAACTATACCTTCGACATATAAGAGATGCATTGTTACTAGTTCAAATTTACAATGAATGACACCTTATTTCTTCTTTCTTATAGATAGTGAGTCCTTTGGAAATGATTCATTGGTAGTGATCCTTTATTTATCTTTCTGGGAAGTGAGCCTTATTGTATTCGATGTTGTAATTCATATATTAGTGAGCTAATCCTCACCATGGTTTTTTCCTTCTTGGGTTTTCCATGTAAATCTAGTGTTCTTATGTGTTCTTATGTGTTTTCATTACTATTTTGCATGTTCACATTCTATTAATGCATGTTAAGGGTTTAATGGTGGATAAGGGTTTAAGAACTAATGCAGATCTAAATGTTAATGAGGGTGTTTGATGTTTTAAAAGTATACAATTGATTCACCCCCCGATCTCAGTTGTTTTGTGCATCTAACACCTCTATTATTTTATTGCTAGGATAGTTTCACATTCATAATAAGGACCATTCTAAGTTTTCATGTCTTGTATGTCAAGATGCATTAGTAAGAGTAAAGATGATACACTGCCAAAAACAAGAAGATGGTGATTCAAATGCAACCTATGATATAGATGACCAAATAAAATGAGATGGAGATTTTGAGACCCATAAGTATTATATTTTGGAAGATGAGCGGAGCCCCAGTGAAGATGTTCCTAGGATCCCTTTAGATGAACCTACAAAAAAGGGAAGTTTTCTGCCTAGAGAGGAAAGCTCAATTGAAGTAGAAGATAAGGCAGTAATGAGTCTTGGTAATTTCGATCATAAGGACATTCTTGTGAAGAAGGAAGAACCACAAGCACCAATCCCTAAAAAGAAAACAATGTGGAGGCTTAAATTTTATGGCTCTAACTGCAAGCAAGGAAATGGTGTTGGGATTGAGTTGATTAACCCACTAGGAAAATCATTTTTGGGTGATTTTAGGCTACAATTTACTTGTACAAATAAAGAAATAGAGTACGAAGCATTGATCAAAGTATTTTTTCTTTCTCCTCAAAATAAAGTAAAGCATTTGTTCATAGAAGGAGACTCCAAATTGGTCATGAGTAAAGTCAGAAGTTAGAATTGCTACCACAAAAAAAATCTTATCTACTTATAGGAATAGAGTATTGGATTTGATCAAATATTTTGAAGCATTTAATATAAAATCTATCCCTAGAAGAAGAAATTTCATTGTAGATGCTCTCATTGTCTTAGTTAGCCCTCTGCAACCAATGACTAGATCATTTTTTAAGAGGTTTTTGATAGAGATGGTTCCTACCCCATTTATTCTAGAAAACATTACAAACTTTTAGGTGTTTGAGGATGATCAACATATTCTTGAATTCATCACAAATTTTGGGATTTTTGCTTCCCAAATCATCGATGAATGCGATAGAGATCCATTTGAGATGGTTGAAGATGAAAAATCATCAATTTAAAGACCAAAAATATTCCTTTGGGAATGATTTCCTTCGAAAGAATATTTGACCAAGACAATACTACCAAGTCTCAAAAGGATACCTTGGATACAGGTGGAGGCAAGTGTGACCCTAATAACCTAGGAAATGAAAAGGATAAGAGAGAGGTCTTCATTGGTTATGTTTGCACTACCGAGGAAATAAATGATATAGGAAAAGCTTTAAAATACTATAGAAAAGTGATCACCTAGAGTTATGAAGAACTGAAAAATTATGATACCTCAATGATCACTCACACCATTCCTCTTAAGAAGGAGACCAAGCCTTTTAGGAAAAGGCATTGTCCAGTCAATATATTACTTGAGCCATTAATCTAGAAAGAGGTCCAGGAGCTATTAAGTACCAGAATCATTTACCAAATGAGACATTCAACTTGGGTGGTGAATCTAGTACCTATAAGAAAGAAAAATGGAGAAATTTGGTTGTGTGTCAATTTTAGAAATCTAAACTGAGCATCCAAGAAGGATAATTATCCAGTTCCTTTGCTACATGAGGTTTTTAAAATAGTAAATGGGTCTCATATGATGTCATTTCTAGATGGATACTCAAGTTACAATCAAGTCATGGTCAGAGAGGAAGGTAGATTAAATCCAACCTTCACTACTAAGTGGGAAACCTTTGCATATCGAAGAATTCCTTTTGGACTCATTAATGTTGGAGACACTTTCTAGAGAGCAATGGACATAGCTTTCAAAGGGTTGATTGGGAAGTGCATCACATATATATGGATGACGTCATGGTGTTATCCAAGAATAGAGCTGACCACATAAGTTATCTACGTAAGATCCTCCAAGTATGCAAGGAATCAGGTATTTCACTAAATCCCAAGAAGTGTATTTTTGGAGTTACTAAAGCAAAGCTCCTAGGCAATATTATTAATGAGAAAGTTATCTCCATAGACCCTAATAGGATTGAGTCCATACTAAAGCTGCCACTGCTAAACAGTAAAAAGGAACTAAAATATTTCTTTGGAAAGATTAATTTTGTGAGGAAATTCATTAGTGGATTTGCAAAATTTATGTGCTTTAAATGACATGATAAAAAAAGATGCAAAGATCAAGCAGATTGCGAAATCAAACAAAAAATTTCAATAAATTAAATTCATAAATAGCACACCTATGTTGGCCAATCTAGATTACACTACGTCCTTCAATATTTATACTTTCACTTCAGAACATTCTAGTGTCAGTGTTTTAACTCAAAAGGGAGAAGATGGTGATGAAAGGTTGATAGCTTTCATGAGTTCCCCTTTCAAAAATATTGAAGTTAGATATCCTAATTTAGACAAACAATCATTTTCTCTAGTAAAATCTATGAAGAAGTTTAGACATTACATCTTAAGGAGCAAGGTGATAGCCATAGTTCCCTATGTTGTAGTGAAATCCATGTTAATGCAAAATGAGCTTAAAGAATGAAGGGGTAAATGGATGGCTATTCTACAAGAGTTCAACATGGAAATCCAACCCATGAAGTTGGTAAGAGGACAAGGGATATCAAAAATATTGGTTGGAGTAGATAAAAAATTGGTGTGTCAATAGTACACGCAAAAGGATATCACATCAGACATGTGGTATAAAGATATCATCCAGTACCTGTTCCAAAATAAGTGGCCATATGGTATACATGTAGCTCAAAAAAGAGTATTAAGGATCATAATTCAATCATACATGGTAAAAGATGGAATCATGTACTGATGAATTATGAGTATCTATTTAAGATGCTTGGATAAAGAGGTTGGTGTTTCATTCCTAACAAAATTTCATGATAAATTTGGCACTATCCATGGTTTATCTAAAGATAATACTCACCAAATATTATGGGTTGGGTATTATTGTCCTACTCTATTCAAGGATGCTTTTCAACACGTTAAGACTTGTTATATATGTCAAATAGGATCTAACAAAGAAAGGAATGCACCTATTCCATTATAGCCCATATATGAGGTACACATTTTTTCCCAATGGGGCTTCGATTTTATAGGAATAATATACCCCCACTCATTCATAGGACACAATTTTATTCTGGTATCCACAAAATACTACATGTGATGGTTTCTTGCTTCAGTCGAACCTTAATGGATGCTTCCCATGGGGAGATTTAAATGACTACACTGTGCTTTTCCTTAGCCTTTGTTGTTTGTTCTCTTCCCAAAAATGAAGGGTTAGTGGCACTTTGTGTCCATTTCATTAGAAGTCAGGAATTATTAATCTTTGAAATATTATAAAAGTCTTGGCACATTGCCACCTTTTCATTTCCTTATATTTCTCCTCCCTTTTCCCTAAAAACACATAGAAGAGCTAGCTTTCTATAAAATCCTAGAGGTCATTCGGTGAGACACAATTTGGTACCTCATTCGCTGAATTTCCCATAAGGCTATTCGAAGAGGCATAAGCTTTTATGATCAATAGTTCTTTTTCTGGCATGCCCAGTGGGACCCAAGTTTCACAATCACTTGATTAGAAGTCTAAATTATTTCATAAATTATACTAAGAAGAGAAGTTGGCAATTCCATGCCCATAGTTCAAACAAGAGCATCCTCCAGAGGAAACTTCCAATACTCCCAATTACCCATTTCGGCCCCTACACAAAGATGAGTTATAGGTTTCGTATCACCTGTCAGGAGCAAAAGGGTGAGAAGTGTTAGCCCCCAAACTAGAGCTTTATGCACTCCCCAGAGGGCCGGACCTTCCAAATCAGAATACACGTCTATCCCATCCATAGGAATCTATACTTGATGGCTCACCTAGGTGCTCCTACTCCTAGAAATTTTGTAACCTGGGATAGCAGTAGCCTGCTACTCCCACCTACGCCCCCAGATGTGTGGCCCTCCATACCTACCAATGTTCTCAAATCCATTTCGAGGTTCACTGGGGAGGATTTTAAAACTCCTTCTGAACACCTCTAAGATCTAGCAAAGGTATGTAGAGTCCATAACATTGCAGAAGAAAATGTGGCCCTCAGATTACTAGCTGCACCTTTTAAAGGGAAGGCTCATGATTGGTATAGATCCTTGACTTCCTGCACCATCCGCTCTTGGGATGAACTTAGAGAGAAATTTTTTGAGTGATTCTCAAAAAAAAGGAGATCGCTCCTCCTTACTACAACAATTGATCACTATCAATAGGGCCCGCAAGAGGCCATGATCGATTTCAACACCAGGTTTCACAAAATTTGGCAGAGGATTTCCGTGACAGCCAAGGCTCTGAAAACCATGCAATTTATGTTCTATCTAAAGACCTTAAATTTGGACATCACAGTCACGGTACAATCATGGGAGTAGACACCTTGCCCGACACATATAATTTGGTTGTATGTGTAGAGAATAGTCTAATTGACGTAGGGTAGCTTCCACCACAACCATCAATTCCCATGTTCATAGAAATATTTAGCGAACCCCTGATTTGTAAAATGATCCAACTTATGAATCACTTAAATAACTTGTTAGATTCACCTATGGATCATAGATTTTATTATTATTGATCGTTGACGAATTTCATGTAAGAGAGAGCATAGAAACAAGCATTCAGAACATAGATAGAAGAATGAAAGAAACAAGATTTGATAACAGAGTTCACCCAATGTTTAGGCTACGTCTCCAGGTTCGCTCAACTGCGACACTGTTTGTCATTATTATGATGCAAATTTCCTGATTACATCACTATGGTCTTCAAGTTGCACTACAAATTATTTTTCTTTCAAGGAAGATTATTGCTCTTCAAGCTCTTCCTACTTCCACGTCACACTGATAGAAACTTCATAGCAACATGTTCGTGCCTAGCTTCTCTATTTCTTTTACAATGCTTCCAAAGCAATAATAATGCAACTCACTTTCTCAAAACATGAGAACAAAAGCCTAAGGCATCAAGCCTCTATTACAAATCCAATGAGCAATTTTCCTAATTCTCCTTCCAAGAGAATTCTTCCAAGAGAATTGCCTCTAAGTATTCTCTAAGTATTGTCTTTACAAAGAAATAATACCCCCTTATACACATGCTCATATGCTAATAAGGGGTTGCAACAATAATATTTGCAACTATTTGCTATATCTCCATTTCAAGATTACAAATATTGAAAATATAGCTTATTTACCCCTTATTTTTATGAAACTCCTTATTTCTTTTTTACAAATCTCATAAAAATATTTAAAGCCTTGATAATCCTTTTAATAGCCCTTTAGAATATCATAATTTGGGCTTAGGAATAATTTAAAAAAAAAACCTTTTAAAAATAATCAAGCTTTATATTTGTACTAAGGCCCCCCTTAATTTTCTCCTTATTTTATGGTTTACATAAAATAAAAAAATTCTTATGTTTATTTAAAGTTTATATATAGGGAGGAGCTCCTCTTATATCCTGGACAAGGTGTGTGGTGCAAGAGGATTTTAAGGCACAGGACAAGGGATCAAATCCCACCCAATCCTCTTTGTTTAAATATTAGACCAAATGCTTTTTCTTTAATAAATAAGGTTTAATCCTTATTTTATCACTTAGTTGGTCCATGTCATTGCCAACTCATTGCTTCTACCACGTCATCCATCATGTGTCCTGCCAAGTGTCAAGATTTGGTGATGCCACATCATCACTTTGACCATGTTTGACCACTACTTTGATTGGTCATAACTTCCACATATGGACTTGAATTTGGTCCATTCAAAATGCGTCAAAAATCTCTCACCGAGCTCTACATGATGGAATTGGTAGAGCAATGTGATGAGTCCAGATAATGACTCATTTTTTTATAGGGTTTATCATATGTTTTTTGTTATTACTATGGGACTTTAGCACCTGGTTATTGACACTCTCTATGTTGCTTCCCTAAATTTATAAACCTTAGGCATGAACTTATCTTTGTGACTTTTGATAGTATTAATCTGCTATGTGATATATTTGTATTAATCTTACATGTGATTGAATGAATGTTATTCTAAGGTGATTATGGAAATACAATTGTTTTGTGCACGCTAATGTCATTATGTAGGTTCACATCAATATGCTGATATAAATGAAGATGGCAAGGTGGAAGGAGTTCATGCCAGCTAGTCAGTTGCTAAAGAAGTCAAAAAGATGGTCATTAAAGAGGTCATTGGAGGGAAACTTCCAATGGAGGGAAACTCCTAGCTCGTGTGGAAGTTGTAACTTACCTTTAAATGATCATGTCTGTTAGTTGAGAAAATATAGGAGGTGTTGTTGTGTTGGATCCTCATTGAGGCAAGTCTGGTTTGACTAAATCTGGTGCATGCATAACCTCCTCCCTCTTTTTCATGCTTCTAATAAATGGTGTCCCATTTTGTTGGAGTCAACTACCTAGTTAGTTAGGGTTAATTAGAAGCTTTTCCTATATAAATAATGATCAAATGTCCCTTTTCACAAGGTTGGATGTTCTGATATTGTACTTGCATTTTCAATTTCACGTTATATTGTTGATATGATGTAATCATGTTTTCAATGAATAAGAAGATATTTTTATTTGTTGCATCTGAGTTAGCTTAGGGAAGACTCATTCAAGGGGGCCCCCTTTGTGAGAATTCTATCCATTCAGTTTAGTAGTTACTTTTCTATTCAATAATTAGTTTCGGTCTCAACAGTTGTTTGTTCTTGCATCCATTGGAACTTTGTTCTGTGTCTGTTCCTCCAGCCAAGGCAGATAGAGTAACTTCCTATTTGTTTGCTGAGATTTTTATTTTTTTCATCCATTTCAAATTAGTTGTTGATTCATGCTCAATACTTATGTTAATTCCTTTTCAAGCATTTTATTTTCAGTACTGTTCCTTTTCTAGTTATAGGATAAGGATGACTACAATTGAGTCCTAGTGCACAGACAATGCTGGCCCATTTCAAGTTCACATCCCTAGATTGGCAATGAAATGAACCTTCATGATGAGCAAGATAACTACTTAGTGTAGATATTTAATCTCTAAGTTACAAATTTAAGGGCTTAGTTATTAAACCATTAGAGGAGGCCAACACAATGTTCCATGATCATTAATTTTTATAGTTGACAAGAGTTGACCACATGTTGACCAAAATTTGACCAGTTGTAACTTTCGTGTATGATCTTTGATTTAGGTGAAACAAGCTGCATTAGACTTGTGGCAACAAGCTCTTTGTTTTGACAAAATTTTCAGCCAATTCTAGAATGATCATTTTTTTTGCCTTTGCGACTAGCCTCTAGTACCCCTATTTTAACCCAACTTTGACTGGGCATAACTCTCACATACGATCTCCTTTTGATGCGATTCAATTTGCACCAGGATCGCGTCAGCAAGCTCTATGCAATGAAGCTAGTTTCATCATATTCTAAGACTGTAAATTTTTTAGGGTTTTGGAGATCCACCTAGATCAATCCTCCCCTCTAAAAGAACTTTTGGACTCCAAAAGTTTATTACAATATTCAACTCATCTTACTGACTACTTAGACTCCTAACAAAAGATTTAAACAAAATGTTGCAAGTGATGTTAGAATAGGTCATCACTTTTACAATCTTAAGCAACATGTGAATTTACAATAAAAATAAATTATGGAGATAACCAATCCATTTTTTACCTACCCAGGCTAATGGATTCTCCTTTTGCTGTTGATCTTCGTTAGGGTCTTTGTTCAAGATCATGATTGTATGTTCCACTTTATCATTTGCAACCTTCTTCTATATAGGTTCTTGCATAGGGTTTCTTTCTTGTTGAGCGACGAAGCTATGGATGTAGCTTCCAACACTTTGCTTCCCAGTGTCCACTCATGTTACAATAAGTGAATTTTTTTTCCATCTTTGAATCCTTCTTGTCGTTCTCCTTCTTCTGGCGAGGATGACAATTTTCATGTCCAATTTCTCCACTAATCAACAAGACCTTTCAATACAATTCCTTCCATTTTTGACACTTGGAAACACAATGGCTATCCATGCCACAAAAAGAACAAGGAAAAGAATTCTATATGCTATTTATTGCATTACCAGCAGTACCATAGTTCATAAAAAATTTGGGGAAATTATGTTTATACCTTTGTGGACTTCTGTTGCCACTAGATCTATGAGGAGATTTGAACTTTCTCAACCAATCTCCTGAGTTTAGCATTCTCCAACTGAATGCAATGATTGATTTCTTCCAACTCCTAGATTTTTGCATGCTTCAATCCTTTTCCCATATTCACACCTTACAAATGTCAAACTAGCTCTAATACCACTTGATCTGTAAAATGATCCTACTTATGAATCTCTTAAACAACTTGTTAGATTCACCTATGAATCACATATTTTATTATTATTGATCATTAATGAATTACATGTAAGAAAGAGCATAGAAATGAGCATTCAGAACATAGAAAAAAGAATGAAAGAAACAAGATTTGATAACGGAGTTCACCCAATGTTCGGGCTACATCTCTGGGCTCACTCAATTCTAACACCGCTTTCCATTATTATGATGCAAATTGTTTGATTACATCACTATGGTCTTCAAGCTGCAATACAAATTATTTTGCTTTCAAGTAAGGTTATTGCTCTTCAAGCTCTTCCTACTTCTGTATCGCACTAAAAAAAACTTCCTAGCAACATGTGCGTGCCTAGCTTCTTTGTTTCTTTTATAATGCTTCCAAAGCAATAATAATGCAAATCACTCTCTCAAAACATGAGAACAAAAGCCTAAGGCATCAAGCCTCTATTACAAAGCCAATGAGCAATTTTCCTAATTCTCCTTCCAAGAGAATTGACTCTAAGCATTCTCTAAGAATTGTATTTACAAAGAAATATTACCCCCTTATATACATGCTCATATGCTAATAAGGGGTTGCAACAATAATATTTGCAAATATTTGTTATATCTCCATTTCGAGATTACAAATCTTGAAAATATAGCTTATTTACCCGACCTTATTTTTATGAAACCCCTTATTTGTTTTTTACAAATCTCATAAAAATCTTTAAAGCCTTGATAATCCTTTTAATATCCCTTTAGAATATCATAATTTAGACTTAGGATTTTTTTTTTTTAATTTCCTTTTAAAAGTGATCAGGCTTTATATTTGTCCTAAGGCCCCCCTTAATTTTCTCCTTATTTTATGATTTACATAAAATAAAACAATTCTTATGTTTATTTAAAGTTTATATGTAGGGAGGAGCTCCCCTTATATCTCGGACAAGGCATGTGGTGCAAGAGGATTTTAAGGCATAGGACAAGGGATCAAATCCCACCAAATCCTCTTTGTTTAAATATTAGACCAAACACTTTTTCTTTAATAAATAAGGTTTAATTCTTATTTTATCACTTAGTTGGTCCATGTCATTTCCAACTCATTGCTTCCACCATGTCATCCACCAGGTGTCCTTCCAAGTGTCAAGATTTGGTTATGCCACACCATCACTTTGACTAAGTTTGACCTCAACTTTGACTATCCATAACTTCCACATATGGACTCAGAATTGGTTCGTTCAAAATGTGTCGAAATTCTCTCACCAAGCTCTACATCATGGAAATGGTGGAGAAATTTTCCATGATCATTAATTTTTTTGGTTGACTACTTTGACCACATGTTGACCAAACTTTGACTAGTCGTAACTTCTATGTATGAGCTCCAATTCAGGAAAAATGAGTGGCGTTGGACTCATGGAGATGAGCTCTTCATTTTGAAGTCATTTTTGGAAAATTCCAAAATGATCATTTTTTTCCTTTGCGACTAGCCTCTGGTACCCCTATTTTGACCCAACTTTGACTGGGAATAACTCTCACATATGATCTCCTTTTGACGCAATTCAAGTTGCATCAAATTATGTTGGCGAGCTTTATGCAATGAAACTAGTTCTGTCAGATTCTGAGATTGTAAAGTTTTTAGGGTTTTGGAGATCCACCTAGATCAACCTTGGGAATAAGCAATTCCTAGTGCCTCTGCTCCGCAACCCAACACATCGGTTGCACCACCACCATCCATATATGTATACCCAGGAGGACAACCTAGCACATTCGACTCTTCTTCACTAGTAGTGGACGTTAATGATATGAAAAGCCTCATGTGCTCCTTTGCAAATGAGCTAGTCCTTATCAAGTGTCAACAAGCAATGCCCCTAAAGCCTCCCATGCAAAACTATCTAGGAGGAAGAACACCATATCAATAGAACACTTACCAAGGAGCTCTGAAAGGAGGTAATGAACAATAGGTTCCTACGAACTAGATAGTCCCAGTCACCATGCCGCTTCATACTATCAAGAGTAGCTCAAACAAGGATTTGATCGTAGGATAGAACAACTTGGCGGAAGATGAGAATGCACGGAGTTTCCCATGTAACGATGGTCATATTCCCGAAATTGTTTGAGGGGAAATCTCCAACGAAAGATAGCAGAACAAAGAGGCCTGGGTATGTTTTTGAACATGGAATAATATCAGTTTCCTGGAATGGATAATTCTCGCTTCCGAGCACAGACACAAAGGATGTCCTTAGAATAAGAACTGGATATCTCACCAAACCAAGCACTATTTTCTTGGATGGAGGAAGAGGATACAATATTTGCAAATGATCTTCCAACAACCAACGCTCTGTAGGTACAATCAAACTACAACACATGGTCCAAGAGAAGACTCACTGGAGAATACATGCAACAAGATCCACAACGTTTGCAACCACAACAACCGCAACCACAAGTAGAGAAAGCCTCACCAATCTGATCCACTCGGTAGTCACAAGCTTTGCCATTACCAAGGAAGTATATGGAAAAAGTACCAAGCCCATTCACGTTGAACTGACCTCTTCCTAAGGAAAAAGAAATACCACTATTCAAACCTAAGGTCCCACTAGTCAAAATGCTTAACATGGTGGAGCAACTAAAGAAGGCACCCACTAATGTGTATTTATGGGATGTTATATCAATTCCAAAACATAAGGAATTGCTCCAGGAAGCATTAAAAAAAGAAAAACAACCACCATGGGTGGATACAGTCCCATCATGCAATCAAGATAGAGGAAAAGGGCTTGCATCAGACCCCTGAACTTTTGGGGCTATGTCATACATGAATACCACAAATAATACAAACATAAAAAAGATAAGTAAATAAAAGCCCACTCCTTTCTTTTTAACACTTATTGTGGGAGATAAATTTTTACACAATAATATGATTGATTCAGGAGCTAGTACCACGGTTATGCCCAAACAAGTGGTCGACACCCTGAATCTTAAATTTGAACCTCTTGAGAGAGGAATTATGCAATTAGATGGAAAGAAAGTCTCGACTTTTAGTTGCATAAAGGATCTTTCTTTGACCTTATCCTCATGTCTGAGCCAAACCACCACACAAGAAGTGATCATAATTGGCATTCCCCTCATTTTCAGAATGTGTCTTTCAAGAGACTTCATGGCGAAGCTCAGCGGATACCTAGAACTTGATTGGTCTCATTTGATACTATGGAAAAAACATGAGGCCAAGATAAAAATCGTGTCCAATCCTTTACACCCAAAACACATAGCAGAAGATGTAGTATTGAGCTTTGAAGTAACACATACTTCCTTCTCAAAAAAGGAGATGCAATGTGTAGAGAAGTTAGAATACGAGGAGGACACGAGTGATCAGACCCTTGAAGAGGAGGTCATGCTCAATCAGTTCATCAATTCCAACCCATTTGGAAACTTCCATACTACCGAGTTAGGCACCTATGTGATCTTCAAAGATTACCCAGTCCTCCTAAGATTGGAAAAAGAACATGAGAAATCTAGCAAACTGGGAGACAAAAATTTATGGACACTATATTTTGATGGTACCAAATGCAAAATTGGCTCAGGAGTAGGTGTCTGACTAATATCCCTGACTAGATTAGAAACCATCATGACTTTCTACTTCTAGTTCCCTGGATCAAATAATGATGTAGACTATGAAGCGTTGGTCCATGGTTTGGTTCTCATTGATCGGATGGGTGTAAAGAGAATATAGGTATTTGGAGATTCAGAGTTCATTGTAAGCCAAGTTTGTGCACAAGTAGCCACAAAAAATGTAAGAATAAGGTCTTACAGACATAGAATATGGGATTTGATTGAGGAATTTAAAGATTTTAACATAAAATTTATCCCACATAACCATAATTTAGTCGTCGATTGGATGGATTCAACTGGCTCACAATTTGAGCCAAACCCCTGAATCAACTAAAAAGCAATACGCAGTACACACCATCGTCCAACCATCAATACCCTATAATGATTAGAATTGGAAAGTCTTCAAAGATGATGCTCACATCACCACCTTTCTACAAAAATCAGGGAAATATTTTGATCATTCATGGTCCGAAGCCAGAAGGATTGTTGAAGAAAAGGTAATTTTGAAAAGCAATAAACTCCCTCGAGACTTGATTTCTCTCAAGAATATTTTTGACTAAGAAGATGCAAAAAATAGTCATCAAAGATTCACCATTGAAAAAGAAGACTATGAAGACCTTGTTGTTCAAAGGAGGAAGAAAGCTAAAAGCCAAAAGGAACATCCCACAAGTAGAAAAAGAAAGGTTAAAAGGCCTATGTGCTAAATACGACGAGGTCGTAGCCTAGACCTATGACGATCTCAAAGGATATGACCTGGGCATCATTCAACATACTATTGACTTAGTCGAAGGATCAAAACCTGTCTGACAAAAAAAAAAGTCAATTAATCCAAAAGTAGAAGCGTTGATGGCACATGAGCTTACGAAATTGATCGAATCAAGAATCATATATCTGATCAAACATTCCACTTGTGTATCTAACCTTGTACCAATGTGGATGAAAAATGGTGACATTCTGCTCTATGTGGATTTTTGAGACTTGAATAAAGCCTTGTTAAAAGATCACTACCCTTTTTCCCTTAATGGAGCAAATTTTGTAGACTATGGTTGGATTGGAGATGTTCTTGTTGCTCGATGGTTTTTTAGGGTATAACCAGGTTTATGTAAAGGAGGAGGACCAACAAAAAACAATGTTAACCACTAAATGGGGAAAATTCGCATATGCAAAGATTACCTTTGGACTCTCTAATGCAGGTGCCACCTTTTAGCGAGCAATGGATAATTTCCTTCAAAGGATTGATCAATAAGATCATTCTAATATATCTAATGACCTGACCATTTTCTCCAAATCAAAAGATGATCATTTTAATCATCTAGAAATGATCTTCCATAAGTGTCAACAATTCAGGATTTCCCTAAATCCCAAGAAATGTGTTTTTGGCATACCACAAGGCAAGTTTCTTGGCTTTATAGTATCAGAAGAAGGGATAGCCATAGACCATGAAAGGGTAAAGGCTATAATGGAACTCCCACTACTTGTTAACTAGAAATGGTTATAGTCAGTTTTAGGGAAGATCAACTTCATCAGCAGGTTTATTTTAGATTTCACGGGCATCGTGAGACCTATCACACTAATTTTTAAGGATTTAATATTTAATTGTACTTCCAAAGGAAAAATCACTTTTTAGAAAATTAAGGCAACCATTTCCGTCACTCTGGTGTTAGCCAACCCAAACTTCTCCAAAGACTTCTTGCTATACATCTATAGTGACCAACACAACATAGCTTTGGTGCTCACTCAAAAGGATGAGGAGGGAAGCAAATAACACCCCATCGCATTTCATTCTAGGGTTCTCAAAGGATATGAAACTAGGTATAACTTTGTTGAAAAACAAGCCTTTTCTATCATCAAGAGCCTAAAGAAATTATGACACCTAGTATCAACTAGTAGAATTCCATCCTCGTCGCTCACCCCAATGTTACAGAATATATCACTGAAGGTGACATAACTAAAAAAAGGGCCAACTGGATCACCAAGATCCTATAGTACGATGTAGACATCCGATTGACCAAGATGTCTTGAGGAAGAGGTATTTTTGAATACCTCAAGCAGGAATTGGGCCCCTAGGTAGGAAACAAAACTAACCAAGTCTATGCAAACCAGTCTGAGTCTGATGAGTTGTGGGTAGCTGATCATACACAATTTATGCAGACTAGGAAATACCCGACCAACATCTCACCTCACAAAAGATGCTACTACCAACTGCACGACACTAGATATGTACTAATTGAGGGGTTTTATTTAAAATAAATTATGATGGTGTCATTCTCTGTTGCATGGAAAAGCCATAGGTAGAAATAATTCTAAGCGAATTTCACAATAGCCTCGAGGGAAGACTCTTTTTTGCCAAGACCACCACTTTGAAAATAATACAGGCGGGCTATTATTGGCCTTCAATTTTCTACAAGGCCCATCATTTGGTGCAGAAGTGTACTCAATCCAATATTTCTTTGGCAAGTGAAAGAACTCCTCGATGCCATTAAGCTCGATCGTGATTGAAGAACCATTTGCACAATGAGGTTTGGATTTTTTTAGGATGATCAATCCCATCTCTAGCATAAGACTTAAGTGGATACTCACAGCGACTGACTATTTCATAAGATGGACGGAGGACATTTCCCTAAAGAATGCTATAGAAGTAGATATTGTCAATTTTCTCATGGAATTGGTATCAAGGTTTGGTTCACCCAAAACCATCATTTCTAACAATGTGCGAGCCTTCATAGGCTCTAGGATGTTAGAATTCACTCTTAAGCATGAGTTTTAACTCAAGACTTCATCCAATTACTACCCACAAGGAAACAAGTTAGTGGAGTCAACTAACAAGAACCTGATCAGGTTAATAAAGTGCATCAAATCTGAACACCAAAAGGAATAGCACAAGAACCTTCAAGCAACCTTATAGGGTGATAGAATTATGCCTAAACAAATCCTAAAAACATCTCCTTACAAATTAGTGTATGGAAAGGAGGTAGTCTTACCTATTTCCATAGAAATACTGACATTACAACTATTGAAAGCTTTGGAAGTTGAGGAGGAAAATAGAATGGAGGTGAGATTGGTAGAGCTCTTAAGCCTCAAAAAAAAGTGAGAGAAGGAATTCAATTTCATAATCGAATGCTAGCAGGAAGTCAAATGTTGGTTTGATAAAAGGGCCTCAAACCTAGATTTTAGGGAGGGGAGTCTTGTGCTAAAGTATGATGAACAAGTTGTAAAACCAGGGCAGCATATAAAGTTTGATTCACTATGTAAGGGTCCCTTTTGCATCCATACATGCAAAGAAAAGAATGCATATGAGCTAGAGGATATGAATGGAAAAAATTTAGATATACTGGTAAATGGTATTCATCTAAAAATGTTCAATTAAAGTACACACAGTTCAAAAAAATTACAATTATGTACCATATGTAATTTTTGTAAAATACAATTTTGTGAATAAATCCATGAGAGTAAACATGGAATAATAACAAAAAGTGTGAAATCTTATATTTATCAAGAAATATTTACAAAATAGTATGCACTTTCAAGCCTGAGGCTCTAAGAGAAGCTTAAAAGCCTTCTAATTCAAAACCCAAAATTACATTTTAAAAAGAAAAAGGAGGCATCATGAAAATAGCATAAAGAAGCTTTGGCATCCATCAAGTTGCAACAATAAAAAATGACGTGTTTTTGGGGGGTTGGGTAAAAGCACAAAGATGAGTCCACAAAACATTAGATGTTGTGGCTACTCATGAGGCATCCAAATTTTAGGTTGTTTAAAAAATTTCTCCACAGAATGTGCAAACTTGAATATATATATTTTAACCTAATTCAAGTATACATGCTTTAAATTTGACCTTGTAGGAATTTGTTAGTGTCACTTTCTACCCTAACTCAGTCATAGTTATACCTCAAGGAGGACATGCAAAGCAACCAGATATCATGGTAATTTAAATTTTTGATTATGTTTAAAGTCAATTACAAATTATACATTATGAATTCTAATTAAATTTAAGAATTGAATATATATATATATATATATGAGATCATACATGTTAATTTTATTTTTTTTATAGCATGAGACACATCTTGTAGCTGAGCATGTACAAACAAGTCCTGGAATAGAGGGTGCACAACCTCTTACGATACAATTTAAATATGATAAATTATAAATTAAATTGAATTAAATCAATTTTTAATTGTAGACTTACATCTAATTTCAACTTTCTTTCTCTTGTATACATAGATTGATTCAAAGCATTTAGAGGTTGGTCCAAGTGCACCAAAGCATCCAGAGCCAGATATCATGGTAATTTAATTTTATGATGAATTATAAATTAAATTTTCATTAAATCATTTTTAATCGTCTTACATGAACTTTCATCTTTCTCTTGTACAAAGTGGTTCAGGTCATTTACGTAGTCCACATGGTGTGAAGAGGTCTCTTGATTATAGAGACAATATGAGTTAGACATGATTTCATGGGTTGTATTTGATTATGTTAAGGACTATATATTTGGTTTCTCATGGACTTAATATTTTGTTTCATGGACTTTATTTCATGGGTTGTACTCTGATGGACTTAATATATATTGGTTTCATGGACTTAATATATTGTAAATAATAGACTTTATTATTGTTTAATTTTAATTTACACATGTACATTTATGCATTTTATGTGAAATTTTAATATGTAATTGATAGGACATATTTGTACTTTTTAAAAGATCCATAGTTAAGACATTAATAAGACATTAATGTGAAATTAAATACAAATATGAAATTAAAGTTTAAATTAATAGGACATTTCAATTTTTGTACTTTACAAATTAAGTGATCCATACATGATATACATGATATACATTCAATAATTAGTGATAATTAGTCAATGAACTTATTTAATTCATGTCCTAATAGAATGTCTTAAGGGGTCTTAATAGGATGTCTTAAGGGGTCCTAATAGGATGTCTTAAGGGGTCCTAATACACAAGTTCTCTAATAAAATAAGAAAATAAATCATAATCTACAAACAAAAGCAATCCGTTTATATATCACAAAGGGTGAAATTTTAAGAAATAAATAATACCATACAAGATTAGACAACAAAAGCATTAATAAATTCTATAAACTAAACATAAATACCAATCAAAATGCAACAAATTTTCCCAAAAAAATTGTTCTATAAGTATACACCATATTTCGTAGTTCTTTTACAACATAAAATTAAAGAACAATCATACAACTTAATTATCCAAAAATAGGCTAAAGTTTTGAAATTAAATCATGTACTCCCATATTTAAAAATCATGCAAAGTGCTAGAGAAAACTTAAGAACGAAAAATCCTCTTGACCTCATGTTCCACAAAAAAAACTAATTTGTAAGTTGTCAAAACAAATAATAGCATCCAACAAAAATACTACATCCTTCCTCTACATCCACCCTTTCTTCTAAATCTGTCTATTGGAATGGGAATCACATCCTCTATCAAAATAGAAAACTAAGTTAATCTACAAGTTTCCATGTAATTGGAATCATTCTAAACCAAATGATTTCAAAATACAAAATCAAATAATAGCAAACATCTTCACCTATGGATGTCTAAAGGGATGAAATTCTTCAAAGCACATGTCTCATATTTTATTGCAATTGATATAATTAACTTAGAATTTAGGATGACTCATCATAACAATAAAACTTTGTAAAAATCGAGATCTTGTTTTATAGTGGTATTTATTTTTAAAAATAAATGAAACACAATCATTTTCAACAATAACAACACACATGATCCCGATTGAGGAAAAGCAACAACAACCTCCAGGTATGTCTCAGACCCTTTTTTTGCATTTTTCTATTTTTTTGAAATTTTTAATATAAAGCTAGATTTAGTATAATTTTTTTCATTTTTTATGCAGTTCTTGGCATTTATATTTATCTGTAATCAAACAAATGCTAATTTATAAAAATCAAAATAAAACATGAAATGAAACCCTCAAATATTGAAAAGAAATGAAAGAATCAACCTTAAATCATAACCAAAGAAAAAAATTACATATTGAAACCCTAATTTGTTCAATAAAAAAAAACATTTGGAAACCCTAAATTGAAATGAAACAAAAAATTCCATTTGAAAACCCTAAATTGAAAACAAAAATTAAAAAATATTTGAAAACCGATTGCTTTTGAAACCCTAAATTGAAATCAAACAAAAATGCATTTTTTCAAACCCCAAATTGAAATCAAACAAAAAATTTGCATTGAAAATCCTAATTGCTTCTTGAAACCCTAAATTGAATTAAAAAAAAAAAAATTGCATTTGAAAACCCTAAATTAAAATTGAAAACCAAAAAAATTGCAAATTTGAAAACCCTGATTTCATGCTTGAATATTTGAAAATGGAAAAAATTAATTTGCATTGTATGGAGACAAGTATGTAGGCATGCCAATGGATGAAATTATTCCATAGATTTAGGTTGATACATAGTAAATTAGGGTCCTTGATATTGACAATCAAATAGGATTTGATAAATATGATACATTTAAATGTGTATTCAATAAGTTAGAGACATGTTGAGACACAATAAATTAAATGTTATGAACATAGATATAATTAGATTAGAAAACAATATGTTAAACCTTATTTGTGGGACTAGTGGATCGTTAGAATAGATATAAATTATGTGTTTCTATTATGGATTGTGCTCAATTAGTTTATATATTTATTACCACATGATAAATTAATAGATCTAAATATATATGCATAATTTATGATTCTTAATTATGTTCTATTGAGATGTTAAATTATTATTTTTACCTTACAATGAAAATATTTAACATGTAATTTGGTGTTTTATATTATTTTCTAATGGCCAATAAAAAGATAATTGTATGTGGTACCTTAATTGAGTTAATAATATGGCCCTTATGCATCTATTATGATTCATACTATCTTACAACATGTGATATTATGGATCCTCAATGAGTAAACATATGTGTGAATCCTAGGCTCAAACCCATGTTTGCAAGGTATCTAGCTAGAGCATTATAATACTTGGTCCATGACATAAAGATCATTACTCAATAATTATATGGGAAAATACTCTTAAAATAACTCTACATTGACTCACGTCTTAATGGTTTTGTTGACCTTGTTCCCAAGAATAATGTAGCTAGTTTAGGATCAATGAATCATTTTTCCCTACGCTTGAATGCTTAAAAATCCTCAAATTTACTATGGATGATTTCCTTTCAATCTAGATAGAAAATAAATCCAACTATGGTCCTAGGTTATATTTCCACTCCTTTTATTCATAGACTTCGAAGATGATTAGGGAAGGAATAGAAACTACTAGTACTAATCAAGGATTCGATAACCAAATTTTAAGATCTAGCTCCAACAACTTGTCAAGAAATATTTTGCTTTTCTCTAAATATACGTATTTCTATAAATTCAAGGGTAGACCATAGAGACTATCCTATGTCAAAAGTGGGCTAATTTATATTTGTTCTTAATTCCTCGATCCTAGAAGTAACCTAAGGAAATATTCAATCTATTCATAAATTCAAAAATATTCATAAACTAATGTTCCTGCATATGTGATGAATCAAAAATATTAACCCCGAGTTACTTGCCATCCTATTACCCTAAACCCTAAACCGATGTCTTTAGGGGTCCTAATATGACATTTCTTAAGGGAATCAAAGATGTTCTCAAAATTTGTGAAGTTGCCCAAGGCAACCAAATTTAAAACAATAATATACATTCAATATTTAGTGATTAAACTATAGCCTAGAGCCTTCAACATTTTCAGGTTCTATCAAGTCCATTATTTGGAAGGAGCTCATTTTGGAAGCCTTTTATTTTTCAAAATGTAACTAACATTGTAGTTATACCATGAGTAGCTCAACCTATAAAAAATTTATAGAACATTGCAAGGTCTTTTGAAAACCCTTCAAAATATTAATTTTTAGTAAACACATAGAGTTGAGAAAGATAGTGTTTCATTATTTACAGTTTATTTGTAGTACCTTACTTCATATATCCCCATAAGCCATCAAATATTTTGTCCTGGGATCTTACTTTATAGATCCCCTTAAGCCATCCTCTTATCCTAAACCCTAAATCCATCATTTTGTCTTAGGACCTTACTTCATAGATCCCCTTAAGCCATCCTATTACCCTAAAACCTAAACCTTAAACCCTAAACTCTAAATTGTAAACCCTAAAGCATTCATTTTGTCCTAGGACCTTGATGAAATTCGGTTGCCTTCGGAAACTTCACCAAATTTTATTCACTTAAGCCATGTCATTTTTTCCTAGGACCTTACTACACAGATCCCCTTAAGTCATCCCATTATCCTAAACCATAAACCATAAACTCTAAGCCCTAAACCCTAAAGCATTCATTTTTTCCTAGGACCTTAATGAAATTTGGTTGTCTTGGGTAACTTCACCAAATTTTATTCCCTTAAGCCATGTCATTTTATCCTAGGACCTTACTACATAGATTCCCTTAAGCCATCCTATTACCCTAAACCCTAAATCCATCATTTTATCCTAGGACCTTAATTCATAGATCCCCTTAATGTTGGATGTTATGTGGTTGTCATTGATGTCAACACTACTGGCCTTGAAGACATTAGAAGTTGTATATGTCGAGGATATTGAGAAAATTGTAATAAAATAAGTTGCAAGTTGTCAGTGGTGAAGTGAAGTGAAGTCTGTTGATTAGCTCAGTACATTGATGATCAGAGGTTGTGGATTAAAGGTTTTGTTGTTGAGTATATCTAGTTTATCCACATTAAGTTTTAGAGACCCGCATGGAGATTTGATCGAGTTATGAGCAGTTGTGTTCTGACAGTCATTTTGTTGCTTCAATTGGTGTTCCCGAATGAAGATGATGTGATTCTAGTAAGTTCAGTTGTTGTGGATGCTTCTCTGGTGATTCATGATGTATTTGGATGTTTCTAGATCATTCTCTATCTATGTTGCACATCTGCATTAATCGTTGTGCTCACGATTAGAGATTTTCTCTTGTGTGTTCATGTTTTTCATGTTCTTTGCCGATAGGGTGTTGTAGCGTGTTGTGGATCTTCAAGGAATAATTTTTGAAGGTGTTTCATGTTCGAGGATTTTTTTTTGGGTCTTCATTGTGTTGTGGCCGACATTGGTCAATTCGCATTGAAAATTATTTATTGTTTTGGGCCGACAGTTTGCATATGTTTTATTATTTTGTTGAGGTTGACATGTAGTGATGTAATCTCTTGTTGTGGATATATATAAGTGATTGTTTATTCCATTTGAAGGTAGATGCATGTATGCTTTGTGTGACTAATGTCCTAATCATTCGAAGGCAGAAGCAGAGTGTGAAGAAGTGTTCATGTGCTTAACCAAAACTGTAATCAGGCATGAGCAAATGCTATTTTCTCATTTCAAAATCTTGTGGATGTAATTCAAATCTTTCTGTAAGATAGTGTGTCTTGTTTTGGTCAGTAAGCCTTTCTGTATTTGAGCAGTGAACTCTAGGCAGTGTGCCTGAATGCAAGTGCATTCCCCATTTATTCTTCTTTATACTTTTAACAAGGTATAATCTTGTGGACTAACATCCACTGTGGTTTTTCCCCTAATAGGGTTTCCACATAAAAAATATTGGTGTTATGTGTATTTCTAATGTGTTAATGGTTTATTCTTTCATGGTTATTTATTATATCTTAGAATAAGGTTAATAAGTTTGATAAGTTTAAATTTCTAAGACAACTGATTCCCCCCCCCCCCTCTTAGTTGTCTACCCTTGTGTTGTCAACAATTGGTATCAAAGCAGGTTCCTTAGAAGAATTTTGATAGCTTGAGGTGATCCAGGATGATGACATACAAGAAGGATAGTCTGAGATTTGATGGAAAAAATTATTCTCTATAGAAGGCTCGAATGGAGTGTCATCTAAGATACATTAGTGAACCCTTCTGGAATATTACAAGGAATAGGTATGTTATCCAACAAAATGGTCCTTCTACTGCTGCTGAGATTAAGGATGTCAAGAACAATATCAGGGCTAAGGAAGCATTACTAAGTGCTTTGACTGATTCCAAGATGATAAATGTTATGGATCTAAAGACTACTTATGAGATCACGAAAAAGTTGGAAACTTTGTATGAAGGTGATGCACATGTGAAGGTTGCTAAGCTGCAAATCCTAAAAGGGAAATATGACATGTTGAGAATGGGTGATGATAAGAACATTACTTCTTTCATGTAGAGAGTGAATGAACTTGTGTATAGTATTAGATGTGCTGGTGGAACATTGGATGATTCAGAAATTGTTGCCAAAGTGCTTAGATCCTTTCCTGCTGCATACAAAGCCAAAGCTACTACTATTGAGGAGATATAGATTGTGGAAAATGTAACCAGAGACATGTTGATTGGTAAGCTTAAATTTTTTGAGTTAAGTGAGTTTGGTGATGCTCTTCCTAAGATAGAATCTTCATTCAAAGCTACTACCTCCAGAAAGGATAAGCAAAGATATGATCTGGAGAAATTTCTTCTAGAAAGATATTCAAGTATGAGGAGGAAATGAGAGAGATTGAAGAAGAGGAGAGAAAACTAGATGAGCTTGAAACACTTATTGTCAAGAGGGAAGCCAGAGGAGAAGTTAAGTATAAAGGGAAATATCATATTAAATGTCTTTCTTGCAATAAGATAGGTCATTTTGCATCAAGGTTTCCGGAAAGAGTTCCTAAGCCAAAACCTAATAAGCCTAGATTCCAAAGAAAGTGTTATTATGTTGTTGATGAAGGTGTGACAAATGATCAATCTAATAAATGGAATGCAAGTGAAGATGAATGGGTATTTATTGCTATCAAGGAAAATGATCTTGCCCCTACTGAATCTACTAGTTGTACAAATGTGGAGAAATCCCTAGCTGCTCGAGTTGAAGAAAAAGATGAATGGGTGATTGACATTGGATGCTATAATCACATGATAGGTGATAAAAGTAAGTTTGTGAGCTTGAAAAAGCATGATGGTGGTGTTGTAAGATTTGGTGATGACAAAGTTGGTGTAATCTGTGGCAGAGGATCCATTTCTCTTGATGGTAAGAATAATATTGATGATGTTATATATGTGGAAGGTTTGAAGCACAATCTCTTAAGTTTTGGATAGATGGTTGACAAGGGATACAATCTTCAATTCAAGAATGGAAAGTGTAGAATATTGGGGAGTTCCAGAAATGTGATTGCTTCAGGTACAAAAACAAAAGGTAATATCTTTCACCTGAGTACTACTAAAAGTTGTTTGATTGCTCAAGTTGATGAAAGTTAGTTGTGGCATAGGAGATTGTGTCATGTTAACTTTGACAATATTATCAAGATAAGTTCTACTCAGGAAGTAAGATATTTTCCTAAGTTGGTAAAGCCTACTAATACTATATGCAAGGAATTTTAGTTAGGGAAGCAAACTAGAATTTCATTTCAAAGAAAACAATATTGTTCAAATAAAGTTTTGGAGCTTGTTCATATTGATTTGTGCAGTCCTTCCAGAGTCAGAAGTTTACAAGGAGATAGGTACTTCATGTTACTTATTGATGATTACTCTATATTGATGTGGGTTACTTTCTTAAGGGAAAAATATGAAGCTCTAGAGAAATTCAAGATTTTTAAGGCTATGGTTGAGACAAAGATAGGTTTGAAGATTAAATGTCTAAGATCAGATAGAGGTGGTGAATTAATTTATGGTGAGTTTAATTCTTTTTGTGAAGAGAATGGGATAAAGAGACAATTATCTGCCCCGTAGACCCCTCAGCAAAATGGATTTGTGGAAAGGAAGAACAAGATAGTTCTAGATGCTACTAGGACTATGATGCTGGAATGAAATGTCCCTCATATCTATTGGAGAGAAGTTGTGAGTTCTTTTGTTTACACCCTCAGCTGGGTACAAGTCAAAGAAAATACTGGTAAGACCCCTTTTGAGCTATGGTTTGGTCATAAGCCTACTGTTAGATATTTCAAAATATTTGGGAGTAAATTCTATATCAAAAGAGATGAAGATATAGGAAAGTTTGATGCTAGAAGTGATGAAGTGATGTTTCTTGGTTATTCTACTAAGAGTAAGGCCTACTGGTGCTACAACAAGAGATTGAGGAAAGTAGTTGAAAGTGAAAATGAAAAGGTTGATGAAGACATAGCTAAACCATCCAGAACCTGTGGATATGATCAAGATGATCAAAATAATAGTTTAGTCACAGGAAAGAAAGTTTAGACTCAAAATCAAGTTCAAATCATTCCAGTGAATCAAGAAAATCAAGAGGAAGGAACTAGTGAAAGTGCAGAAGAGAGATCACAAGAGCTAGAAGTTCAAGAACATCCTAAGACTCCAAGGTATGTAAGACTAAATCATTTAGAAGATCATATTATAGGTGATAAGAACAAAGGTGTTCATACTAGGAGAAAAATTGCAGAAGAATACTGTTTAATTTCAAAGACTGGGCCTAATAGTGTCAATGAAGCATGCAAAGATGAACATTGGGTGGAAGCAATGAAAGAAGAGCTACAACAAATCAAGAAGAATAATACATGGATTCTTGTTCCTAGACCTAAGCAAAAAAATGTAATTGGAACTAAATGGGTCTTTAGAAACAAACTGAATGAGCAAGGTGAAGTTGTTAGAAACAAAGAAAGACTTGTGTGCAAAGGATATTCTTAGAGGGAAGGAATTGACTTTGAAGAAATTTTTTCCCCTATTGCTAGGATTGAAGCTATGAGACTATTTCTTTCTTATGCTTATTAAAAAAACTACAAGGTTTATCAAATGGATGTCAAGTCAACATTTCTAAATGGTGAATTGAAAGAAGAAGTGTATGTTGAGCAACTTGATGGATTTCAATTGACTGATCAAGGAGATATGGTTTTCCAGTTGAAGAAAGCATTGTATGGACTTAAGCAAGCTCCAAGAGCATGGTATGCTAGATTGGACAAGTATTTGTTGAAGCTTGGATTTAATAAAGATACTACTAATAGTAATTAGTATTTCAAGATGGATGATAACAAAAATTTGATTGTTGAAGTCTTTGTTGATGATATCATTTTTGGAGGAGATGATAGTTTGTGCATGAATTTTGCTGATGAGATACGGAATGAGTTTGATATGTCTATGATTGGTGAGATGAAATTATTTTTGGGATTGCAAATTACTCAGCTAGATAAAGGGATCTTTATATCTCAGTCCAAGTATATGAAAGAATTGCTAAAGAAGTTTGCTATGGAAGATTCAAATACAGTTGGTACACCTATGATGACTAGATGTAGGTTGACACAAGATGATGTTTCTCCGAAAGCAAATCAAACTAGATACAGATTGATGATTGGTGGATTTCTCTATTTGACTCAAACTAGACAGGATATCATGAATGATGTATGCATTGTTGCAAGATTTCAAGCTGATCCTAAGGAATCTCAAGTGATTGTTGTGAAGAGGATTTTCAGATACTTGAAGGGGACAACTGATTTTGGGCTATGGTATCCTAAAGATGATGATCTTACTTTGAGTACTTTTACTGATGTTGATTGGGCAGGTGATGTGAATGCTAGAAAGAGTACTAGTGGTGGTGCATTTTTCTTGGGTAAGAAGCTAATTTCATGGTTAAGTAAGAAGCAAAATGCCATTACTTTATCTACTACAGATGAAAAATACATTGCTACTGCTAATAATTGTACTCAAGTATTGTGGATGAACCAGATGTTGAAAGATATCAAAGTTGTGTATTATGAACCTATTGCTATATTTTGTGATAATTCAAGTGCAATTAACATTTCTAATAATCTGGTGCTGCATTCAAAGACCAAGCATATATCTATCAAGTTTCACTTTTTGAGAGAGAAGGTGAGTGAAAACGAAGTCAGATTAGAGTATGTGCTTACTAAGGAACAGATTGCAAATATCTTTACCAAACCATTGCCTAAGGATACTTTTGAGTATCTCAGAGGGAAGTTCAGGGTGATTACCCCTCCTAATTAGAACTAAGATGCATTGACTTGAATCAGTCTGTGCACTTCATAGTCATATCTTGATTCAGATTGATGTTGTGGTGGCTGCTACTCAGGGGGAGTAGTCAGATGTTCAGATATGTGGTTCAAAGCTTGTGTGGAGAAAATAGATCTTTTTCATTGATGTCAAAGGAGGAGAAGAGTCATGTGAAAAACTACAAATTATCCAAGGAGAAGAGTCATGTGGGGAGAAAATTCATGTGAAAGAGTTGAGGAGAAAAGATTCAGAACCTAAGGGGGAGTAAGTGCTAAAGATAGTTGTGTTGATGGTGTTTTTCACATCATGTGTTGCCATCAATGCTAAAGGGGGAGATTGTTGGATGTTATGTGGTTGTCATTGATGTCAACACTATTGGCCTTGAAGACATTAGAATTTGTATATGTCGAGGATATTGAGAAAATTGTAATAAAATAAGTTGCAGGTTGTCAGTGGTGAAGTGTAGTTCAATCTATTGGTTAGCTCAGTACGTTGATAATTAGAGGTTGTGGATTAAATGGTTTTTTATCAAGTATATCTAGTTTATCCATGTTAAGTTTTAGAGATTTTCATGAAGATTTGATCGAGTTATGAGAAGTTGTGTTCTAATAGTCATTCTATTGCTTCAATTGGTGTTCTTGAATGAAGATGATGTGATTCTAGTAAGTTCAGTTGTTGTGGATGCTTCTCTGGTGATTCATGATGTTTGTGGATGTTTCTAGATCATGCTCTATCTATGTTGCACATCTACATTGATCGTTGTGCTCGCGATTAGAGATTTTCTCTTGTGTGTTCATGTTTTTCATGTTCTTGGCCGACAAGGTGTTGTAGCGTGTTGTGGATCTTCGAGGAATAATTTTTGAAGGTGTTTCATGTTCGAGGATTTTGTTTTGGGTCTTCATTATGTTGTGGCTGACATTGGTCGATTCGCATTGAAAATTATTTATTGTTTTGGGCCGACAGTTTGCATATGTTTTATTATTTTGCTGAGGCCAACATGTAGCAATGTAATCTCTTATTGCACATATATATAAGCAATTGTTTATTCCATTTGAAGGAAAATGCATGTATGGTTTGTGTGAATAATGCCCTAATCATTCAAAGGAAGAAGCAGAGTGTGAAGAAGTGTTCATGTGCTTAATCGAAACTGTAATCAGGCATGAGCAGATGTTATTTTCTCAGTTCAAAATCTTGTGGATGTAATTCAAATCTTTCTGTAAGACAGTGTGTCTTCTTTTGGTCAGTAAGCCTTTCTATATTTGAGCAGTGAGCTATAGGTAGTGTGCCTGAATGCAAGTGCATTCCCCATTTATTCTGCTTTATACTTTTAACAGGGTATAATCTTGTGGATGAACCTCCATCATGGGTTTTCCCCTAACAGGGTTTCCATGTAAAAAATATTGGTGTTATGTGTATTTCTGATGTGTTGATGGTTTATGCTTTCATGGTTATTATATCTGAGAATAAGGTTAATAAGTTTGATAAGTTTAAATTTCTAAGACAACTGATTCACCCCTCCTCTGGGTTGTATTCCCTTGTGTTTCCAACACTTAAGCCATCCTATTACCCTAAAGGTCCTAAACCCTAAACTATAAACTCTACACCCCAAAGCATTCATTTTGTCCTAGGACCTTAATGAAATTTGGTTTCCTTGGGAAACTTCACCAATTTTTTTTCACTTAAGCCATGTCATTTTGTCCTAGGACCTTACTACATAGATCCCCTTAAGCCATCCTATTACCCTAAACCCTAACCCTAAGCTCTAAACTGTAAACCCTACAACATTCATTTTGTCTTAGGACCTTAATGAAATTTGGTTTCCTTGTGAAACTTCACCAAAATTTATTCCCTTAAGCCATGTCATTTTTTATACATAGATCCCCTTAAGCCATCCTATATTAATACATAGATCCCTTTAAGCCATCCTATATTAATAGTTAATTGTTTTTTCATTCAAGTAACATGGCTTAGACATAAATGAGGCTTACACATTTTATCATTTGTATTCAATTAGGCCATTTATATTGAATGGTTTAAGGGTATTTCCTAAACATGTATCTTACATTTTGAAATTACAAATCTAATGCAGGTTCACTTATATCTTAGAGATCATGGATCAATTCAATAGTATCTGTAATCCACCTCCATGTCCTCCATCTCCACCACCTTCACCTCCACCTCCACCCACTCCACCTCATAACCCCCCACCTCCACCACCTGAAACTAAAGGTGCTTTCTTGCAAGCACGAATCAATGCCAATGTTATATCCATTCAAGATCAAATCAACATTACTCAGAATGCAGAATGTATTGCACCACCTTTGAGGCATCTTGCACCTACAATGCAAAATTTTGTTGATGTTGTTAGGTCCATGGATGTGATCTTAGATGATCATCAACTATGGATAGAGGAGAGGATAAATTATGATTTTGAAAAGGAAAACAAAAATAAATGAAGAGATGTAGTTTAGAGCCACAACACTTTGTAAATTAAGACAATGATCTTATAGTTATAAATTTATGAATTTGGTTGGATGTATATTTTGTGATGAATTTGTGAATTTGGTTGGATGTATATTTTGTGATGAATTTGTGAATTTGGTTGGATGGATATTTTTAGTGATGAATTTATGAATTTGGTTGGATGGATATTTTTAGTGATGAATTTATGAATTTGGTTGGATGGATATTTTTAGTGATGAATTTATGAATTTGGTTGGATGGATATTTTTTAGTGTTAAGTTTATGAATATAATAACTTATAATGATGAATTTATAATAGTATATTTTATGACTACTATCATAATTTCTCTTGTTGGAAAAATGTAATTTATATGCATTAGACATAAATGAGCTTTTTGTGAATGTTTTAAGTTTATTTTTTAGTACATGTACATGTATTAAAATTACATAGTTCTACATCTTAAATTTTGAAATTTGTATGTACACATAGTTTAGTTGAATGATGTATGCATGCATTATGCATCGTATTTTTTATTTTTAAATGTATGTACATCTTAAATTTTGAAATTTGTATGCATATGCTCAAGTTGAATCAATGTATGTATGTGTATGTATATGTATACACATCTTATTTAAACAAATTTGCATGTACGTTTAAAATTTAACTATTTCTTGTAATTTTGTTAGTTTGTATGTTAATTTTGTATAATTTAATACAAACGAACACTTATATAGATATCATTAATGATCAATTTGACAATGATGATATCATTAATCCAACACCTCAACAACCTCCACCTCCACTAATGCACGAGCATCTAGTGGTGTAGGGCAATCTTGCATCACCCCAAAAAATTGGTTTTTCTTAATTTCTTTAGTTGTTTTGAGTTCCATGATGGCACTTAAGGGATGTAAGACAATTAGGAGTCAAAATAGCACAAAATGGTCACTTACTATTTTTAGTAAGTTGGCCTAAACAAGCTCGTATGGACCTAAAAAGTTTACCCCAAGGAGCATAATTGAAAAACATTTCTGGTCGTGAAAGAATCGTCTCAATACCCTACATGATTTGGGAGATATTAAATTTTTCGTCCCAAGAAATTTCTCCAATGCAGCTTCAAATTTAGATATGAAGACTTAAGAAGCCTCGAAATAGCTTGAAAAGTTGACAAACCGACCTACAGTGGGTTTACATGTTGTAGATCTCTTTGAGAACTTTCCAATGATATGTAATAATAGCCAATCGAACACCTAAATCAAAAGTTATGGCCCTACGAAGTTTCCCCTCTAAAAAGTGAATTTTATTAAAATTTCTTCCAAGGCCAGAAATCAAAGGATGAGAATTTTGGCACCAGAAAAAAGGGAAAGTTGAACTTTCTAGAACATTCTAGGGTGGTTATTGGGGTAAAATAGAAAGGGTTAGGTAGATTGTGGCTCTGAATAATATATTTTGTTTTTAGAGTTGATTTTGTTGTAATGAATCAAGCCTGTGATTCTGTAGCATGTAAGTTTTGAATCTATAATTCCATTTTCTAAAAATAATTGAAATTATGGCTCGCATCTTCTGTGTTGGTATCTATTATTGTGATTTGTGTGAGTTTCAAGCAGTGTGGCCCTCATCAAGTGGTATCAGAGTAGTTCTTGAGCATGTAATAGAGCATCAAACATTAGGCAGTTGCAAAAGGACCTATGAGTGTGGGTTGAGTTCAAGATGCCTCCAAGACTTGCCAACACGACAGAGGTAGAGGTCGAGGTGGTGGAGGAAGAGATCCACCTAGAGATGAAATCAGAGCCCTTAGAAGGAAACTAGAAACCTTGCAACAAGAGGTTTGAAGAAGAGATGTGCATCAAGAAAGTGATGATAGTGAAGATGAAATAGAAGAGGAAGAGTAGGATCCAATGGATCCTGGAGAAAGAATATTTTTGAGAGCGATCTCAAGCATTGGAAAGATAACTAAAATGGAGGTTTCAACATTCAGTGGAATTCTAAATCCTGAAGAATTGATCAATTGGATTAATGACATGGAGGAATTTTTCGAGTTTGAGGAGATTGAATATCCTCATAGAGTGAGGTTTGCAAAGACAAAATTGAAAGGTCATGCCAGTATATGGTGGAAAGAGGTCCAGTTAGAAAGAGGAAGATAAGGGAAAGATAAAATTTCCAGATGGGACAAAATGGTGTCAAAATTGAAGAAATAATTTATTCGAGTTGATTATGAATTGGGGTTGCTCAAGAAGATGTAGAATTTGAGGCAAGGAACAAGGATAGTGAAAGAATACATAGAGGAATTTCACAAGGTTCCAATTTAGACAGGACATTCTGAGGTGAATAAATAGAAAGTTGCTTGTTATATTAACATGTTGAAGCCAAGCATACATGAAGAATTGGCACTGGTAAGAATGACCACCATTGAGGATGCTTATTAGTTTTCTCTAAAGGTTGAAGATTGATTGAACAAGAGGTTTGAGAATAAACAACAAGGTGGAGGCCATGGAGGAAATACTGGTGATACATGAAGAATTGGCACTGGTAAGAATGACCACCATTGAGGACGCTTATTATTTTTCTCTAAAGGTTGAAGATCGACTGAACAAGAGGTTTGAGAACAAACAACAAGGTGGAGGCCATGGAGGAAATACTGGTGGATGGTCATATGGAGGTCGAAATGAAGATCAAAATAAGGGTGAAGGCTCTAGCAGTAGCTAGAACCAGAAAGGAGATATCACCTACCGTTCTCGTGATCAGAATAATGGAGACCAAAGAGGAAGAAGAAGATTTGGATGAGGACCGAGAAGAGGAGGCTTTTGTGGAACCTGTTTCCAGTGTGGAGAAGAAGGACATAGAGCCTATGAGTGTCCTCAACATCAAGGAAGGAAAAATAGAGGCCTAAGGGTAATGAACAAGTTGCACATGTAGATGAAGATGTTGAGTCTTCACATTTTGAGGATGCAGAAAGAGGATAGGTTCTTGTCACTAGAAGAGCCTTGCTGAATGAGGAGAAGGGACCAACTCAAAGGAAGAATTTTTTCACACTATATGTAAGTGTGAAGGTAAATTTTACAATGTTATTATTGATGGAGGTAGTATTGATAACCTTGTTTCAGAAGAGATGGTTAGTAAGTTGTAGTTGGAGAGAAGAAGGCATCTTAATCCATACCGAATTGCTTGGTTGAAGAAGGGCCATAAGGCTTTGCTAAATGAATTTTTTTTGGTAAAGTTCAAGATTGGAAATTACCATGATGAGGTATTGTGTGATATTATTCCTATGGATGTTTTCCATATGTTGTTAGGTAGACCATGGAAATATGATCAGCGAATAGTACATGATGGACATGCTAATACCTATTCTTTGACAAAGGATGCAATTCATCATGAGTTGAAGCCCTTGAAAGAGGTAGAAGAAAAGGTATGCAACAATGCAAGAATTTGTTTGGTAGATGGAAGAAAGTAACTAGAAGGTATGAGGCATGAGCATATGTGTTTTGCATAGATCCCTGGAGTTGATAAAGAGGATACTAATGAGGTACCTGTAGAGGTTTCAGATATGTTGAATGAGTTTCAAGATATTATTTTTGATAACATACCTAAAGGTTTGCCTCTAGTAAGAAAGAATAGTCATTAGATGGACCTGATTCCTGGAGCTAGTTTTCCAAATAAGAAAGCTCATTGTATGACTCCAATAGAGAGTGAAGAGTTGAATAAACAAGTGTAAGAGTTTTTGTGGAAGGGATTGATCAAAGAGAGTTTGAGTCCATGCACATTACTTGTAGTACTAGCACTAAAGAATGATGGGGAATGGTAGATGTGTATAGATTCTAGGGCCATCAAAAAGATCACCATCAAGTATAGATTTCCCTTGCCGAGAATGGATGAAATTATGGATTGTTTGAGTGGAGCTAAGTACTTCATGAAGATAGATTTGAAGAGTGGATATCACCAGATCTAGATTAGAGATGGAGATGAATGGAAGATAACCTTTAAAACCAAGGAGGGCTTGTATGATTGGTTAGTCATGCCCTTTGGGGTAACCAATGCACCGAGCACATTTATGCAGCTTATGAATGAGGTATTGAAAGATTTTTAGTAAAATTTGTTATTATTTATTTGGATGATATTTTGATTTTTAGTAAGACATTAGAGGAGCACTTGATGCATATTTGAAGAGTCTTTGAGAAGCTAAGGGAGGAGAAGTTGTTGATTAATTTGAAGAAATGTAGTTTTATGAAGAGAGAATTGGTGTATCTGGGATTTGTTGTCTCAATAGAGGGTCTTAAGATGGATCCAGAGAAGGTGATAGCTATCATAGAATGGCCTACCCCGATGAATGTTACAGAGGTAAGATCATTTCATGGTCTAAAATTTTTTTACAGAAAGTTAATTAAGAATCTTAGTAGTATTTGTGCACCTCTAACTAAAGTGATATGAGGGGATAGAAAAGAGTTTACGTGGACTACAAGAGCCACCAAAATTTTTTATATGTTGAAGAAGAAATTTATAGAGCAACCTATTTTGGCACTTTCAGATTTCAATAAGGTATTTAGGTAGATTGTGATGCTAGTGGCACTGCCATAGGAGTTATTTTGAGTCAAGAAGGTAATCTTGTTGCCTATTTTAGCGAGAAGTTAAATGATGCTAGAAAGAAATATTATGTATATGATCTGGAGTTTTATGCTATAGTTCAAGCTTTAAATAAATGGAGACACTATTTGTTTCCAAAAGAATTTGTTTCATATACTGATCACCAGGCTTTGCAGTATCTCAATAGTCAAGGAAAGTTAAATCAAAGACAATTAAAATGGGTTGAGTTTTTGAAAAGTTATACCTTTGTTTTGAAGCATAGGAGTGGAAGGTCAAACAGAGTTACAGATGCCTTGAGTAGAAGCAAAAAATTATTGATAGAGATGAATATAGAGGTTCTTGGGCTCAATGAACTCAAAAGTTTGTATCCTAAAGATCCAGACTTTGCAAAAGCTTAGAAAGATTGTTTGGAACCTGTTACTTTGGATAGGACAAGATGGTTGGATTTCTTAATCCAAGATGAGATGTTGTTTAGAGGAAGCCAATTGTGAATTCCAAGGAGTTCTATGAGAGATAATCTAATCAAGGAGAAGCATAGTGGAGGATTGGCTGGACATTTTGATCAAGATAAGACCATTTCTCTTATCAATGAGAATTATTATTGGCCATAATTACAACAAGATGTGAAGAATTTTGTGTAAAGCTGTAGCGTATGTTAGATGGTGAAAGGAACAAGTTAGAATACTAGGTTGTATCAGCCATTACCTGTACCTAAGAGGCCATGGGAGGGTATTAGCATGGATTTGTTCTTGGCTTGCCAAGGAAATAGAGAGGGCATGATTCCTGATTAGTGGTGGTGGATATATTTTCAAAATGGCACATTTCATTCTGTGTCATAAGACCAATGATGTTTTTCATGTTGTAAAGTTGTTTTTTAGAGAGGTGGTGAGACTACATGGTTCCCAAAGAGTATAGTTTCAGACAGAGATACCAAATTTGTTGGTATTTCTAGAGGAAATTATGGAAGAAGTTGAAGACATATTTGAAGTTCAGTTCTACACACCATCCATAGCCTGATGAACAAATGGAGGTGGTCAATAGGAGTTTGGGTAACCTGTTGAGATGCTTAGTAGGAGACAAGCCCAAGGGATGGGATTTGATTATACCACAAGCTGAATTTGCTTACAACAATATGTCAATAGGAGCACTGGTAAATCACCATTCCAGATTATGTATGGGAGTAGTCCAAGAACTACTTTCTAAACTAAGAAAGGTGGATAAGGGGGAGAAGAGTAGTGTTGAGGCTGAAGATTTTGTTAAGCACCTAAATAATTTGCATGAAGAGGTGAAAAAACATATCAATAAGATGAACTCGCAATATAAGGCTCAAGAAGATTAGAAAAGTAGGTATAAGGAGTTACAGGTAGGAGATGAAGTCATGGTTCATTTGTGAAAGGAAAGGTTTCCAGTTGGTACATACAACAAGTTAAAGATGAAGAAGTTTGGACCATGCAAGATCCTGAAGAAGCATGATTTAGGAAATTCATATGAGGTAGAGTTGCCTAATGAAATTCATATTTCACCTATGTTTAACATTTCAGATTTAACAGAATATCATGAAGGGGGAATTAATGAAGAAACAATAGAAGCACAGTGGAATATTCCAACACCTACTTCAGAAGAGGAGGATATACAAGAAATTTTGGATAGTCGTGTGGGTAGAAGCACAAGAAACAGGCAATATGTAGAGTACTTGGTGAAGTGGAGAAGAAGGCCTATTGAAGATTCATCATGGTTTTTTGAGGCTGAGATTAACCGTTTTGGTTTTCCTCTAACTCCCGAGAAGTGATAGGGTCACTTTTAAAATTACTCTGGGTGTCTGATGTAGGAGCATCCAATGGTGTAGGGAAATCTTGCATCACCCAAAAAAAATGTTTTTCCTTAATTTATTTAGTTTTTTTGAGTTCCATGATGGCACTTAAGGGATGTAATATAGTCAGGAGTCAAAAATAGCGAAAAATGGTCACTTACTATTTTTAGTAAGTTGACCTAAACAGGCTTGTATGGACCTAAAAATTTACCCTAAGGAGCAGAGCTGAAAATCATTTCTGGTTGCAAAAGAATCATCTCAATACCTTGCATGGTTTGGGAGATATTAAAGTTTCCATCTCAATAAATTTCTCCAATGCAGCTTCAAATTCAAATATGAAGACTTTAGAGGCCCCGAAATAGCTCAAAAAGTTGACAAACCAGCCTACAATGGGTTCACATGTTGTAGATCTCTTTGATCTAGCTTTCCAATGATATGCAATAATAGCCAATCAAACACCCGGATAAAAAATTATGGCCCTGCAAAGTTGCCCCTCTAAAAAGTGAATTTCATTAAAATTTCTTCCTAGGCCAGAAATCAAACAACGAGACTTTTGGTGCCAGAACAAAAGGGAAAGTTGAACTTTCTAGAACATTCTAGGGTGGTTATTGGGGTAAAATAAAAAAAGGGTTAGGTGGGGGTTGTAGAAGGTGGATCCATTAGTGCATATTGTGGCTCTAAATAATATATATATTTTTTTAGAGTTGATTTTGTTGTAATGAATCAAGCCCATGAGGTTGTAGCGTGTAAGTTTTGAATTTGTAATTCCATTTTCTGAAAATAATTGAAATTTTGTCTCGCATCTTCTGTGTTGGTATCTATTGTTGTGACTTGTGTGGGTTTTGGGCTGTGTGTTCCTCATCATCCATGCCCTCCACCTCCCCCTCCACCCTCTCCACCTCATATCCCAACTCCACCACCTCTTGGATCAGATGAGGCTCTCTTGTGAGCACGTATCAATTAAAATGTTGCATTAATTCAAAACCAAATCAATACTATGCAAAATGAAGAATTTATTCCACCACATGTGAGATGTTTTGCATCGGCGATGTAAAATGTTGTTGATGCCATTAGGTTTATTGATTCTGACTTAGATAGGCATCAATGAGATAGGGAGGAGATGAGATGATTTTATGCAAATGATCTCTCATATAAACAAATTTTAAACCTAAAAATAACAAAATCCCATCAAGCACCTTATTTTATCAACCCTAATACTCACCAGCCCATTCCTACAACTAAATCTAGAATATCCATGAGGTGGTGTATACATCCACAGATGAGTGCACATTTTTGGGATTGATGGTGGATGGTATTTGACAATCCACCACACACTAATATGAAGGTCCCATTATATTTTTTGAGGAAACTATATGTAAAGTTTTTTTGGGGAAGAAGCACAATTATTTTGATTTTAAATCATTTCAGGGTGTTGGTGGTGACATGCGACAACAGAGGTCAGGGGAAATGTTTGATCCCCAACATCTCATGCATGCACAACCCCTTGTTGCTCCTCTGAGTCTTTCCATTCCCGCACCTGTGCATCGACGTGTGGCAATATCCACAGTAGAATCCCTGAGTATGCTCACAAGAGACCTTGATCAACATGCTTCTATGATGGTAGCTAGGGAGCCTAGAGACTGTGATGATGGAGGAGTGTTCTATGGATTTGGTCCTAGTACCATTCCATGAGTGTCGACACCACATGTATGTACTAGTTGCCATCAACTATGCTATGGACCTGATCAGGACACACCTAGTTCAGGTGGACATGGAGATTCTGGTGGATCATCTGGTCGCATCAGTTCATTTGTAAAATTTGTTACTTCAAAGCATCACCCTAAGGATAGTGCAACACAGGTATAAATATGCATCTACATGTTGAATTTATAAGAATTTTAATGAACATATATATCAAAAACAATTTGCAATACATTTTAACAATCAAACTATTTGGTGTAGATGACACTAATGATAAGGAAATCATCTACACCTCGAGCACATATTTCAACACCAGTCCAAGTCGACAACCCTTATGGGGTATTTTGATTTCAATTTTTTAGATTATATATGAAATAATTTTTTAACTTGACTTTTTAATTTATAATTCAATCATGAATATATGTTATAAATATTTATGTTAGTAAAGGGGACTCAATCGACTTCCACATTGATTCCACTCGAGGGGTTGTTGAGCGCTCATCTACTGTCAAGCATCTCAGATCAGGGGTAGGTACATTTATATTGTAAATTATTTAACTTACATTAATATAGTTACAATTATGAAATTTGAATTCACTATATATCAAATGTGCATGTACACTTGTAAATATTATAAGCATTAAATTTCTATATGTATGTCTAGGTTGACACAACAATAAGAATGGGGATCAGACAAGCATTAGATGTGGTGGCTACTCATGAGGCATCTAAATTTCAGGTTGTTTAAAAAAGTTTCTACACAAAGTACAAACTTGAATATATATATATATATATATATTTTAACCTAATTCAAGTATAAATGTTTAAATTTGACCTTGTAGGAATTTGTTAGTACCACTTTCTGCCCTAACTCAGTCATAGTTAAACCTCAAGGAGGACATGCAGAGAAGCCATATATCATGGTAATTTAAATTTTTAATTATATTTAAAGTCAATTACAAATTGGGGTGGTGGGCCTAGCTCGATTGGCTAAAGCATCCTATTGCGGGCAAGAGGTCACGAGGTCTAGTCTCCCCATCATCCCTGTGGTACCAAAGGGCATGTCGCACTAGCGTCACCAGTCACAACAACTTTTTTTACCAAGCGCACTGCATTTTATAGGGGGACAGATACCCAACCGATTCCTACAGTCTAAACAAAAAAAAGTCAATTACAAATTATACATTGTGAATAACTTTAGTTAAATTTAAAATTGAATATATATATATATGAGCTCATACATGTTAAATTATTTTTCTTTTATAGCGGAGACACATCTTGTAGCTGAGCATGTACAAATAGGTTCTGGAATAGAGGGTGCAAAACCTCTTATGGTACAATTTAAACATGATAAATTAAAAATGAAATAGAATTAAATCATTTTTAATTGTAGACTTACATCTAATTTCAACTTTCTTTCTCTTGTATATGTAGATTGATTCAAAAAAATTAGAGGTTGGTCCAGGTGCAACAGAGAATCCAGAGCCATATATCATGGTAATTTAATTTTATGATGAATTATAAATTAAATTTTCATTAAATCATTTTTAATTGTCTTACATCTGATTTCATCTTTCTCTTGTACAAAGTGGTTTAGATCATCCGTGTAGTCTGCATGGTGTGAAGAGGTCTGTTGATTATAGAGATGATATGAGTTAGACATGATTTCATGGGTTGTATTTGATTATTTCATGGACTACATATTTGGTTTATCATGAACTTAATTATTTTTTTCATGGAATTTATTTCATGGGATGTACTCTAATGGACTTAATATATATTTGTTTCATGGACTTAATATATTGTAAATAATGGACTTTATTATTGTTTAATTTTAATTTATGCTTGTACATTTATGCGTTTTATGTGAAATTTTAATATGTAATTGATAGGACATATTTGTACTTTTCAAAAGATCCATATTCAAGACATTAATAGGACATTAATGTGAAATTAAATACAAATACAAAATTAAAGTTGAAATTAATAGGACATTTCAATATTTGAACTTTACAAATTTAGTGATCCATACATGATATACATTCAATAATTAGTGATAATTAGTCAAATGAACTTATTTAATTCATGTCCTAATAGGATGTCTTAAGGGGTCCTAATACATAGGTTATCTAATAAAATAAGAAAATAAATCATAATCTATAAAAAAAAGCAATCTGTTTATATACCACAAAGGGTGAAATTTTAAGAAATAAACAATACCATACAAGATTAGAGAACAAAAGAATTAATAAATTCTATAAACTAAACATAAATACCAATCAAAATGCAATGATTTTTTTAGAACAAAAAATTCTATAAGTATACACCATATTTCCTAGTTCTTTTACAACATAAAATTAAAGAACAATCATACAACTTAATTATCCAAAAATAGGCTAAAGTTTTGAAATTAAATCATGTACTCTTGTATTTAATGCAAAGTACAAGAGAAAACCTAAGAACAAAAAAGTCCTCTTGACCTCATGTTCCACAAAAAACAGTAATTTATAAGTTGTCAAAACAAATAATAACATCCAACAAAAATACTATAGCCTTCTTCCTCTACGCCCACCCTTTCTTCTGGTACTGTCTGTTGGAATGGGAGTCACATCCTCTATCAAAAGAGACAGCTATGTTAATCTACAAGTTTCCATGTAATTAACATCATCCTAAACCAAATGATTTCAAAATACAAATCAAATAATAGCAAACATCTTCACCTATGGACGTCTTAAGGGGATGAAATTCTTCAAAGTACGTCTCATATTTAATTGCAATTGATATAATTAACTTAGAATTTAGGATGACTCGACATAACAATAAAATTCTATACAATTTAAATAGTGTCAATGTTTATTTAATTCATGTCATAATAAGATGTCTTAAGGGGTCCTAATACAATGTCTTAAGTGGATCAAAGAAGAGTATAATTAAGTATAAATATTAAGTGATATAAACAAGTATTAGACTTTAGGGTGACTCATCATAACAAATGATATAATTAAGTATAATTTAGGATATGTCCTAATAGGACATCTTAAGGGGATGAAATACTTTAAAGTACATGTCTCATATTTAATCACAATTGATATAATTAACTTAGAATTTAGGATGACTCATCATAACAATCACATTCTATACAATTTAAATAGTGTCAATGCTTATTTAATTCATGTTGTAATAGGATGTCTTAAGGGGTCCTAATACGATGTCTTAAGGGGATCAAAGAAGTCAAAATTTGGTGAAGTTTCCCATGGCAACCAAATTTAAAAGTAATATGCATGTTGTTTAGTGATTATACAATCAAATTTAAAGTTTCAAGGTAGGGTGACTCATCATAACAAATGATATAATTAAGTATAATAGTTAGGATATGTCATAATAGGACATCTTAAGGGGATGAAATACTTCAAAGTACATGTCTCATATTTAATCACAATTGATATAATTGATTTAACAATAATATACATGATATTTAGTGATTATACAATCAAATTTAAAGTTTCAAAGTAGGAAAACATGCACATTTAACAAAAAAAAAATATAGAATATTGATTTTGATACATAAAATTATAGAGTATAATTGTGTATGTACATGTATACAAATTTGTATAAAATTTTTAATTGTGTAAGTATGTATGTACATATATGTCAACTCAAAACAATGTTTACAAAATCTGGCTATGACATCTCAAGAACATTTGAAACTTGTGCTCGGAATGTAGTAGGTCTTTATGCCACTTGATATCAAAATGGTACAAGCAATATCTGTAACAACTGAGTCCGATAGCTTGAAAAATCCTACAATTTTTTTTTGTTGAAATAAATTTTTATATAAGATCGCCTTTCCAATATAAATACATAACACTTTAACCGCAACATCAATAAGAATAAATAACAATGTCAAGGTCCAAACGTTTATAATGATGCACACAACGAGTAAGACTTGCTCACCACCTAACCTTATTGGCATCATGAAGCCATGTGGACTCTAGCCAAACCCCTGAGCAAGAGATGGACTTAGTTAATTATAGATTGCCAAAAATCTAAGTACTATAATAGTGGGTATGCAACCCTTTCTAGGAATCAATTTTTCCTAGACAATACTTCATCAATTGCCACCCACTTAGGTGAAACCGAAAGGGATTCCTTAGACCATACACTCTAATAGCATAATTAATCTATAATTTTACAACAACATAGCTCACTACTTAATCACATTTGATCGAAAGTCTAAATTAAACTCAATTGAGGAAATATTCTAACAATCATAAGTAATTTTCAATATACTCATCCAAATATGTAGATTAAGCAAAGGTAATGTAAAAGTATAGGATTCCCCTAAGGTTTTTAACCTCCTTTTAAGCTATTGATCATAACAATAGATAATGTGTGATATGACTATACTTTACTAGTTGTACATGTTAACTTGATAGGCATAAAAATAACTGACAGTGGGAAGTTTACAATTGCAATATTAATTAATAAGATTTTATTTTCCTTCTCTAAAGATAATTGATTGACATAATATAATCTTATGTTCTTACCTTCCTTCCAATATGTTCTAGTTGGATGTCGATCCTCTAGAAGATATTACATGCCCTGTCACTTGAATTCCTTGAAATTTCTTGACTCACCATTAATATTTCATGATTATTAAGCAACTCAATATTACTTACTAACTCATTAAACAATTTCACTTGCTCTACTTGATACAAAAGCTTCATATAAGGATACAATTATTTTCTACTAGGAATGTGATGATAAGAGCAACGTACATTGATTCAAAAAGGAACTAGAACTCTTCTAATGACTGTTTCTTCTAACAAAATATTAATTGCCTAAATTTTTACTATTGTTTGCTAATTAAATAAATAGTAATTTACTGGTAAGATCAAAACAATATGGTGAAATAAGTACCTATTGAAATAATTCTATTATTTGCAAAGATTATTTCTACTATGACATGACAACTATGAAATCAAGTCACCAAACTTACCATTGTTTAATAATTTCAACAATAGTTTAAGTTTTGCAAATGATTTATTAAGCCATATTAGAAATCCAAAATCTAAAGGTTCATATGTAATGATTATAGAACAAAATATTCATTACCAAGAAGAATTTAAATATAACTCATACCTCTTTCAATCATCCATGCATTGGTCATTGGTATCGCTGGTATTTACTAGTGAAGGTTAATGATACGTTACTATCATCCCCTTCTGCATCTAGACCAAGTCACCATTAGATCAAAATTTTGAAAAGAAATATTACATAATTCTTGATCATCATGTGAATTGACTAGTGAATCTCTAATAACCCTTTCTACAAGTTAATTGAATCACAATGTCTTCTCTATCAAATTACCATGACATAACTTTTATAGAAAAATATAGAGTCATAATGTATGCAGAACATAACTGTAGATGATGGAATACAACACATTGTGGAATTTAAAGCATTTATTATCTTGTTCAATCTTTAATACCTAATTTACGAATAATATATGATCATACAATATTTTTGGAAGTAATGTATCTTGATTCCTATCTAAGATAATCAAACTATAAGATTGTGAACGTGCATCATGATTAATTCAAAAGTAACCACATATTAGATTTCTATTTTTTGATATAATCATGAATTAATGGGATTTTATTTTACTTGCTTACTTCTTAGTCCTTTATTAAATGCAAATAGAGGATGAACCAATTCAACTAAATGTTAATTAAATACTCATTGATATATGTGTACCAAAAGAAAAACTTCTAAACCAAGCAATCTTTTTTATGATAACAAGGTCTTAGTGCTTCAATCATAATGTTTTAAGGTTTAACTCAATGTGAATCTCCTTATTATTACCCTTTCGAAATACTATATAATATTAAAATCATCTATATTTAATAATATTATTATCAATTGATAATATTAGTAATAACGTTAATATGATCTTCTACGTCATAATTTCTTTTACGAGTTACCAATCACTTGAAAAATTCAATTGGTATTACTTGAGACTTAGATCCCCCTTGATAATTCACACTAATATCTTTAATTTTATATTTGGAAAATTAAATTATGTTCCTACTCGCAATTAAACTTGATGAATGCAATTATTGAAAATTTAATTTAACATTTAACATTTTACTATTATATATACTAACCTTCACTTTTATTTATTTATATGATTTCCTTTATTTTGAACTACTTTGAAAACTATTTTATTTATTTTTCATAATTACTATTTTTATTTTTAAAAAAAGAATAAAATAAAATAACTGAAATTGATTGCATGTAATTTGATTTTATTTCTTTCTAAATAATTAAAATAATCTAAAATCTATAGTCTTTTAAAAAAAGATAAAGGCATATTTTACTTACCTATCTTTCTATCTAAAAAGAAAGATTAAAGATCTTTTAACTTATCTACTTTCTATCTTTTAGAAAAAAAGATGAGAGAAAAGCAATTTCAATAAGACTAAAGAAAAGAACTTTAAATACATGGCTTTTCTTCTTTATTGAATTACAGGCTTAAATTTGCATGAAAGTGGATAAGTCTAACTAAAACGATTTAAATTTGTAAGTGTGGAAAATATAAACTAAATACAATTAAATACACCTCTTAATGAAACATTATATCAAGATTAATCAACAATTAAACTAATTTAAAACACTGAAAAGCCTGAAGACGTCTCATTGTCTCCTATCTCCAAAGATTTATCAAATTACAGAAGCTCTCAGATTTGTAAGCACCGTAACTGTTTAAAATGCCTATCTAGAGAATGGAATGGATGCTAAATGAAATGATGTGATGATTGCTAATAATTCCTAGATGATATGATGCTACCGTAAATTATCTTGACATGAAAGCTACAATAAAAAGAAACTATGATGATGTCGTGATATGAAATCTATTAATGCCATGATGCTATGATGATACAAAAATGTTAATGCTAAATGATTGCTTGGTTGCTTGAGTACTAATTCCTGTAGAGTAATTTTTCATAAATTGGGATTTCTCGGATGATTTTCATGCCTCAGAAGGCTGTATATATAGATTTTTGGCAACGGTTTTGCACAGGGGTAACACAACAGAGGCTAAGATTAAATCTGGGGATTTTGAATGGTACAAGATGAGAAGGTGGAGCTGATCATGGAGGATTGTTCCTCCCCATGAAAACACCAGGAAAAATGAGAGGAAAGATTTGAGGTAGAAGATTGAGAGGATTGCCTGCAGGTTTGTCCCCAAGGCTTTTTCCTATGAATGACAGTTAAATTAATTAGATTTGAAAAATCTAATTTTATTGGTGAGTGAATAGAGGGATTTGATTTATGCTTTTATTTAAATATTTTTGGTTTATTTAAATTTAGCAAAAGGGGAATAAATTATTTAATAAATAAACTATAGAAGTTTGTTTATTAAATTAAATAGAAGAAGAGAAGTATGATGTAATAATTAAATAATGCCAACTATTGAAATTGTATATTTAATTTGAGATAGAATTTAATGGATAAAGTATAATAATGATAATAATTAAATAAAACAAAGTATTTAATTTTGTTTATTTAATTAAGAGGAAATAATGTGATAAAATAGAAGAATTAATAGTGAACTTAATATAAATAAATATTTCTATTTATTTGCTAAGTAGATAAATTAAGATTAATTAATCAAATAAATCATATTTAATTAATTAGATTCTCCAGACCATTTTTAGGTGTCTACATTTTCCCCCTCTTTGAAGTGATGTGTTTACGCATTGCTTCAAAGAAAATTTTGTGTTGTTGCTGCTAGTATCGACGAAAAAAATTTCAAAATGCCCAAGACATGTTTTCAGGTGATTGATGGATATATGCCCCCTCGGGAGATAAATTAATGAATTTTTTATTTTTTTGATTTTTTTGATTCTTTTTTTGGAATTTTTCAAATTTTTTATGATTTTTTAATGATTTGATTAGATTCGATGAAGATTTGATGATGAAATAATTTATCTCCCAATAATTGATGGAGAAAGTGGTCCTGGATGAATTTCAATTAATCTCCCCTTTAAAAATTAAATCAATCCCATAAAAATCCCTTTTTCAAATAACCTATAAAAGGTTAAAAAGGTCTTTTTCAACTTCATTTGTACATTGTGACCTTTGAAAGCTTGTGAGAGAGATTTTTGTGCTACGTGGAGCAAGATGTCGATTCCATATCACACTCACCATTTCAAGCGTGTTCGTCGACATCAGCGGTTGGCCGCATTCGAACCTCCGGCATGTCCATTATTTTTCCTTAGTTTTTGTGCATTTCTCATTTTTGGTGTATTTTTTGGATTTTTCAATTTAAGCCTGTTTTAGCACTTTTATTTTTTGGTGTAGCACATCTTAATTCCGTTGTAGCACTTTTAGGGTTTGTTCTAACGCTTCTAGTCTTATAGTGCTTCAGAAGTTTGTTTTAGTGCATATATAGGTTAGGGTAGCACTTTTCATAGTTTAGCGCTTCGGTTAGCCGTTGTAGCGCTTCCACAATGTGTTTTAGCACTTTTAGTTTTTTAGCGCTTTGAGTGGATTTCGTAGCGCTTTGACTCCCTGTTTTAGCCCATTTTGAGTTTTAGCGCTTTTATGAAAAATATTAGCGCGTTGACCAAATAAAATGGCGCTTTTGATAAAATAGCACTTTGGGTAAATGTAATAGTGCTTTTATATGATGAAATGGCACATATCTTTGTTTTAGTGCTTTTAATGTCCTTTTAAGCACATTTAAATCAAAGTGGTGTGATTTTTGTCAATTTGTTCTTGATGTTCTTGATTTCTGATTGATCAATTATTGGTTTGATATGAATGATTTGTCTAATCAAATACATGATTTTTTGATCTCATGATAGGTGAGGTATGATGTTTGTTTTGATGATAATAAGCCTCATGATAGGTGAGGAATAATTAGAATTTACATACCTCATGATAAGCAAGGTTGATTTGATGTCCTGATGATGACCTCATGATAGGTGAGGTTGATTTGATGCATTGATGATTGACCTCATGATAGGTGAGGTTGATTGATGTGTGCTCATGAGATTTGATTAGAATTCTCACCAAGGGTTGACTTGATTTGATATGGTATTTTGATGTTATTTGATGATTGAAATGAATTTATTGACTTTGATCTTGTTGTGATAATAGGAGTGATTGGGGAACCTCTAGATTTGAGAGTGTTTTCCCTGGACCTTTGATCTCATTCCTAGGTTGGCATAGCCTGAGATGGCTATCATCACACATTGTGGATTGTCTCCTCTTCTTTATATGCCCCATATTAGGATTAATCAGGGTTTGTTGACAGCTTTAGCCGAGAGGTGGCATAGCGAGCACAACACCTTTCACCTTCCTACTGGTGATATGACAGTCACCCCGAAGGATGTTTGGCAGATTTTGCAGCTTCTGATTGTTGGAGATATTGCCATATATGATTTGAGAGAGCAGGGTGGGACTGATACTCTTCGTAGAGTGTTTCAAGATGATCATATTGCGGGAGAGTGGATTCCATGGCGTGATATGGTTGATGCATACACCACTTTTCCGACAATACTTGTTGGTTTCATTGGCGGATTCCTTAGTCCTGATCGCAGGTCTAAGGGATTCTCAGTTGGTTGGGGTCAATTTTTGGAGAGCATGGTTGTTCATGACACCCAATTTGCTTGGGGCATGTGTTTTCTTTCCCAGTTATATCATGATTTACATTCAGTTGTGTATCTCAGTGGTCGGAGTTTATCGGCTGGCGTTACTTTGCTTCAGGTATGGGTGTGGGAGCACATAGCTGTCACACGTCCAGTTCTAGTTGGACAGAGGCCACCTATGAGACCTTATGTATTCAGATATGCTAGTCAGCTTACCCAGTCTAAACTAGGTAAGTTAGAGTATTTGAGGAGAGTCATTGACGACATAGAGTCTATGACATGGCGTCCCTACCTAGATTGTGATAATTGGGATGATGATGATGTTCAACTACCATTTCTTTGTCAGTCAATGATCCTGATTGGTCGTGCTCATTGGGTTTTAGAGATATTCTTGATCAGACGTGTCTATAGATAGTATGGGATGGTACAGGGTATGCCCCAGGGTGTTGCTCACTACACTCATCGACAGTCAGATACAACAAATTGGGGGGCTTGTTTGTCATATGATGCGGCAGTTTAGGAGTTTCAAGCTTTATAGCCATTTGTGTGGGACATTCGACCAGATATTTTCGAGGCTCCTCTTACAACAGATTATGCTGAGTATTGTGCTTTGCATCCATTTCCCTGCTTTACCATTCTAGATGAGCCTGCCCCATTACCTGCAGAGGAGGATGTTCTTGTTGCTCGTGGTCAAAGACGGAGGAGAGAGGATGTTGGAGGAGTTGAGGCAGAGGATGTTGGTGTGGTTGGTGAGGCAGATGATGAGCCCGAGGTTGATGTTGGGGAAGAGGAGGATGTTGGTGGTGAGGAGGATGTTGGTGGTGAGAGTAGTGGAGATGAGAGCAGCAGAGATGAGAGATTTGATAGTGGAGAGGTTGCAGTTGGGTCAGGCCTTGCTTTAGATTTTCCTAGTGAGACCATGCCTCGTAAGAGGCAAGTTGTGGGAGATGTTTCAGAGTGCCTGCGGATAGCAGATCTTCAGGTGCAGTTAGAGACTATTCAGGAGCAGCTTCTTCAGACTTAGGGTTTACTAGAGCAGACTCAGGCTCAGATGTAGGTATAGGTTGAGTTGCATGCAGAGACTCTTTCAGCTGTGCAAGCTCAGTTAGTCACATCTCAGTCACAGATTACATCATTGACAACTGAGAGGGATGCGGCGAGACAGACAACCAAGACAGCTCAGGCTCAGGTTACTTCATTGATAGCCGAGAGAGATCCGACTACGTTTGCAGTAGAGGGTGGCCAGGTTTTTGCTAATAGATTACAGAGATTGGCAGATAGTACCTCCTTGGAAGACTACATGCGAGAGGTCACTTGCATTGGTGAGGAGATTGAGTTTTATAGAGAAAGTTATTATGATGTAGTGCCTTCTGAGCAGAGAGTGAGCTATGTGAGGTCCCGTTCTGCTAGGTCATGATCCAGGACTATCAGTGCAGGTGTTACCCAGCCTCTACCTAGAGATCCTAGGGATCCCAGTTCCTCTGGTGGTAGGGGTCCTGATCCTGCTATGCCTACAACATCTAGGGCCAGTAGCACATGATTGTGTTTGTGATATACTTTGATTATTTTGATATACGACCATTATTGATGATTTATCTCTCTTCATTTTAGACATCATTATATACTTGACATTGTGATTTTGGTATATATGAGATGCAGTAGATTCTACGGTCCATTATGTGTTTATATGATTCTTCGATGGATGCATTTTCTTTTGAAGTTCTATATGCTATGTGATGGTTTTATTGTCATGATGGTATGCTTTGATATGATGTTGTTCTATCTATGATGCAACTAATGGTAATGCATGGATGCATCTTATATGGATACATGATGTATATGGATTTATGAGTATGGATTGATGTGTTTAAATGATATACTATATGTGATGTAAAATGTAAATATATGGATGAAAATATGGAATGATACATGATGTAATAAATTGATGGATATTATTATCAAATAGATGGATTATATGTGAATATGATATAATAAATGGATGAATGTAATGAGTTATGATGATGATGTATTTTAAGGATAATTGAATGATATAGATATATGTATGTTGAAATGTATGAATGATGAAATGATGATGCAAATGTTTTAAATATATGTAAATGATTATGATGATGTAACTATATGATCATGATGTTGTTTTTGTAATTGTCAAGTATACTTAGTCTATTATGAAAAAAGATAATTATTTAAGGAATGATTCACCAATCTTTGTAACAAATACTCTGCAGATGTGACACTATTATGGATGCAATCTACTTTTTACTATGCAAACCTACATGTAAACATAGGCATTTTAACAATACTTTTGTGCTTTTGTATCATCATTGAGCTTTAAAATGTTGAAAGTGAGTACAAGCATCAATGGTATAATGTAAACCGATGATGACCTGAGTACTACTTTCATGATTTTTGATATTGCAAGTGAACAAAAGCATCAAGGTATTATTAAACCGAGATTACTTGAGCATTTCTTGCATAAAGAAACAAGAATTAACCACTTTCCTATGTGAATTGGAATGTCATCCATGATACTTTGTAGAGCATTTCCCACGACAATTCACACAGTAATTATGATTTATTCACATACAACAGACAAAGAAAATACCATTTCTTCTTCTTGGCTTCTCTAGTTCAATACATCATTGAGTTGCTCCAAAGAAATAATAATAATGATCAAAAGTACAACATATCTTACATTTTCTTATAGTATTCAATCATTTATTCAGATTAGATCATCCATCCTGATTTTATGATGTTTTTGTGTTTTTGAGATTTTTGATCAAACTAACCTAAAGACCTATCCTAGGGGTCTCGGGGGCTGATCAAAGATTAGCCTTGCCTACATTATACACGTAGAGACCACGTAGTTTGACTGACATAGACTCATGTTTTTGGATTTTCTGTTGTGAGATGGATGTCCAATGTGCTTCTGATGGTGATTGATGTTCCATGTTGGGTTGTGTTTTGAACATTTTTTCTGTTGCTTTTGTCCAATTGTTGTTTGTCTATTTGAGTAAGCTCCATGTTTATGTTGCCCCCAATGTTTTTCAGATGTTGCCTCCAAGCTAGGGTGAGACATGACTATGTGATATGATATGAAAAATAGATGTAAAATGATGGTGGAAGTAATGACAATGACATATGTTCAAATAGATAAGAGAGCCAATTCAAATCACAAATAATGCATGTTTCTAGGTTTTCACTATATGTTTTTATTGCATTTTTTCTTTTCTTTTTTTTTCTTTTTTTGTATTTTTCCTTCACCAGGGTGCCTATTTGCCAGGTTTTCATCAAGGTAACTATTTTTAGAAACTAATTCATGCACTAAGTGATTCAAGTATAGAAATATCTAAGATGGATACTATTGATAGGTTCATCAAACAAATCCCCTTCTGGTGTAGACAATTGATATGCTCCTGATCCATACAATGATATGATAACAAAGGGACCTAACTAGTTAGGTTCAAACTTCCCTTTATTTTCTCTATCTTGTTGATTTCTAGGGTTTTCCTTTAGGACCAAGTCACCAACTTGAAAGACTCTAGGTTTTACCCTATGATTGTAACCCCTTGACATTCTTTGTTGGTAGGCTTTCAAATGATTCACTACTTGTTGATGGCATTCATCCAAAAATTCCAGTTCCTGTAGCCTTGAAACTCTGTAATCTTCATCTGCTATGAGACCCTTCAGTGATACACGAAGTGATGATATTTCTACCTCAATTGGTAGAATGGCCTCTGATCCATACACCAAGGCGTATGGTGTAGCTCCTGTTGGTGTTCTGATGCTAGTTCTGTAGGCCCATAGTGTAGGATTTAACTGAACATGCCAATCATGTCCACCATTGTCTACCATCTTCTTTAGTATTTTTAGGATTGTCTTGTTTGAGGCTTTTGCTTGTCCATTTCCATGTGGATAGTATGGTGTTGAGAAATGATGTTGAATATGGAATTGTTCACATAATTCCTACACGTCCTAATTTTTAAAAGGCCTTCCATTGTCTGAAATAATGGATTGAGGTATCCTGTATCGACATATGAGATAGTTGAGTATGAAAGATGAAATCTATTTTCTAGTGACAGTTGTCAAAGGAACTACTTCTATCCATTTTGTAAAATACTTTGTTGCTATGATGATGAACTTGTCTCCATTAGATGAAGAATGATGTATTTTTCCCACCAGGTCCAGTCCCCATTGACAAAAGGGCCATGTGGATGTGAATGGTTGTAACTCTTGTGCTGACGCATGAATTAGATTACCATGAAACTGACATTTATGACAACTTTTAACATATTGATATGCTTCCCTCTCCATGTTCGGCCATTAATACCCTAAACGGAGGAGTTTCTTAGCTAGTGTTAGCCCACTTGAATGAGTCCCACAAATACCTTCATGGGCCTCTCGTAAGGATGTTTAAGATTTGTGATGCTCTAGACACCGAAGAAGAGTACCATCTAAACCTCGATGGTAAAGGATGTCAACAATTAATGTATGTCGTGTCGATTGACGGATAAAGTTACGTTTTTGGTTTCTAGAGAGGTCAAGAGGAAGAATGTTTTCTTTGAGGTAAGTATAGATTTTTCCATATCGTGAGGGTTGAATGTTGGTTATGTGGCATATGGTCTATGAATCAGGGTTATTGTATGCAGGATTAGATACTTGTTCAACCATAAACTCATATTGACCTTTCTTTTCTGATAATTGCAAAAGGGATGCAATTGTTGCCATGGCATCTGTAGCTTTGTTTTTTGCCCTTGGTATTTGCTTGAACTTGATATCCATGAAGTATTTTTTTAGATCATCTATCATTTTATTATAAGGCATGAGATTCTCATCCTTTGTTTGGTACTCATTATTGACTTGATAAATGACCAGTTGTGAGTCCCCATACACTTGCATTTTTGTGATCTTTCATTCAATAGCTATTTTGATGTTGATAATCAATGCTTCATACTCAGATATATTGTTTGTACATGGAAAAATTAACCTATAAGATCTTGGAATGGTGTGTCCTTGAGGTGTGACATAGAATTCCTGCACCCGCTCCTCTTTGTGTATATGATCCATCAAAATACAGTCTCCATTGTTGAGTTGTAATATTCATGATTTCGGCATCTGGAAATTCAATGTACATTGGATGATGATCCTATAATGGAGCTTCAGCTAGTTGATCTGCTATTACCTGTCCTTTGATGGCTCTCCTCTCAACATATTAGATATCAAACTCACTCAATATCATGACCCATTTTGCAAGTCTTCCTATTAGAGCAGCTTTACCGAGTAGGTATTTTAATGGTTCTATTATTGCTATGAGCCTGGCTGTATGAGTCAACATGTAGTCTCATAGTTGTTGGTTTGCAAATACCACTGCTAAACAAGCATTTTCTATGAATGTGTAGTTTATTTCATATCCGTTGAGAGTCCTGCTAATGTAGTAAACTGCTTGTTCTTTTCCTTCAGAATCCTCCTGTGCTAATAGAGCTCCTAAAGATATTTCAGTTGTTGCAATATACAGTAATAGTGGTCTTTCTGCTATGGGTGGCATGAGTATTGGAGGTGTCACCAAATACTACTTTATCTGACCAAAAGTTGTTTCAAAGTTATGATCCCATTTGAATGAAACATTTTTATGGAGATGATTAAATGGATGACTCTTATCTACTAGCTAGGAGATAAATCTCCTAATAGATTGTAACCTGCCTTGTAGGGACCGTAATTGACTGATGTTTTTAGGTGGTAGCATCTCTATTATTGCCTTAACCTTAGCTGGACCCACTTCAATACCTTTTTTTGACACTATGTAACCAAGAAGTTTTGCTGAAGTCACCCCAAAGATACATTTCTTCAAGTTCAACCTTACATTGAATTTTTCTAGTTTAGTGAAGATCTTATCAAGTATTTCCAGATGTCCTTGCCTAGTGTGTGATTTTGCTAAGATGTCATCCACATAATCTTCCATGAAAGTATGCATCATATCATGAAAAATTGTGGTCATTGCTCATTAATATGCTGCACCTGCATTTTTCAATCCAAAAGGCATGACATTCCAATAGAATGTTCCCCAAGGGCAAGTGAATGTCATCTTTTCTTGATCCTCATGTGCTATTTTTACTTGATTGTATCCTGAGAAGCCATCCATTATAGATAACATGGAATGTCCTATTGTTAGATCCAGAATTATGTCAATGTTGGGAAAAGAAAAATCATCCTTTGGGCATGCCTTGTTTAAATCCCTAAAATATGTGCATATTATGATGCTATTATCAGGTTTGGATACTAGCACAATGTTCGAGATCCATTCTGCATAATCTATGGACCTGATAAAACCTACATCTAATAATTTTTTTAGTTTAGCTTTAACCATAAGGGCGATGTGGGGATGCATCTTTCTCAAAAAAAAATTGATTGGTTTGATTCGCTTTGGTAGTGATAGATGATGCATTAGGAGTTGTGGATCCAATCCTGGCATGTCAGAATAAGACCATTCAAAATTTATGTGTCACTGCTCAAGGAATCTGGTGAATGTCAGCTTCTCCTGTTCTATCATGGATGTTGCTAGATGTAAGATCTTTGCCTCTTCAGATGTTCCCATATTTATAGACTGTGTTGGCTCTACCAGTACTGATGATATGTCATGGTAATGTTCTAGGAGAGTGTCAAATCTTTCATCCTTTAGTGCCTCAGAAAGGTTTCGCTGTTGGATACATTCTTTATTTTTATCTTTTCAAAGTCTAATGCTGCCTCAGAGAGGTTTTCATCATTAGATTTATTTTTCCTGTTATCATTTTTGCAACTGAAAGATTTGGAACCCTCCTATTGTAAAGTATCAATATGAGTGTTATGGATAGTACTTGTATCATTTTTGTCACTACAGAGATAATTTATGATGGCGTCATCGTTTGAAAAGACTGATATAAGACTAGGTTCAATGGGTTCCCAGTCAATAAGTTCAGGATGCATTAAAGGTAACAAGTCATCAGATTGAATAAGTTCAGCTGTTGTAAGTGTCATGATAGCTAGGTGGTCAAAGTTATTTGTAGGATGTTTGGGGTCTATGACAGTACTCACCTCCAAGTTTTTTGACTCACTCGATGTCTGATCGTCCTCGCTTGAGTCATCAATATTTGTTGATCCCATAACAAATGTTCTATTCCTTGAATCTTCTCCCTCCTCTCGTAACGGTGTATATACTTGGATAATATCAACCTATTTATCAGTATAAGATGTAGCAGATAGATGATCCCATTCATATTCGTTTGAATTTGTGTCAGAGCCATCTCTCATTTGTAGTATCCTTTCCACTACTTTTCGGGTTTCTTCTTCTTTTTGTTTAGTTATGTAGCCTAATCTCATTTTTTCTTTAGGCTGTAATGTTAGAGGTTGAATGGGTTCAATAATACTGCCCTTCCTCTTGCCAATTGGTCCTTGACCTTTGTAACCCATTTTCTCTAAAATGGCCTTCCCTTTTCCATATTGATATATTTTGATGCTGATGTTTGCTGATGTTGATGCTTCCTCGTCTTTGTATAGCCAGCTAAGAATGGCCTTGTCTTTTGACTCATCTTCAAGTGTACCCGCTTTTATAAACTTTTCATTTAGAGTTGTGATGGGTTGTGATGATCTTGGAGATTTTAATATGGGTTGTCCATATGTTTTTGGTGATGGTAGTAACTATGATAGGCACAAAGATTTCTCAAGAGATTATTCTCCTACACCCTTTTCCTTTATCTGAACCTTTTCTGAAAGTTGTGATAATTCATTTATAGGACCTTTAGTGCTTGATGTGTTTGTGATAGTTATTTCTTTCTCTAGATTCTTTTCCTCAACCCATTTAGATATAAAATTAGGTTGGCTATCCATATTGGATAATTAGAAGTATTGACCTCTTTGTTATGAGGTATCAGAGTGTCTTGAGTTGCTTTCAACATGCTGCAAGTCTGTGGATTGTTGTTGTCAACTGATATGGTGACTTCCTATCCATTTATTGGAAATTTCAGACATTGATGGTATGTTGAAGGTACCGCTTGCATGTCATGGATCCATGGACAACCCAATAGTATGTTGTATGTTAGATCTCTGTCTAAAACTTGACAAACAATGTTTTTGATAATTGGCCCTACCTGAATTGGAAGTATAATAAGCCCTCTGGAAGACCTTTCCTCTTCATCATATGCCTTTATTGTTATTTTTCTCTTGGTGTCAATGGCGTTGTCAGAATAGCCTAGTGCATGAATTAGTTTCAAGGTACAAATATTTAAACCAGCTCCTCCATCTATCAGAACATGTTTAACCCAGTGTTTATGGATGAGAACTTCTATATGTAAGGTTGCATTATGTGGGTGATTTAAAGATACATCATCTTGTTCAGAGAACGACAGACAATTAGGTGTGGTGAGATGTCCCACCATGGCTTGGAATTGACAAAAATCCAAATTATTAGGGACCATTGTAGCTACTAGAGCTTGTTCTAAAACTTCCTTGTGTGATGGTGAAATTTTGAGAAGTTCTAAAATGGATATTTGCACAGGTATCTTTTGTAATTGGTCTATGATATTGTATTGATGTGATGGGGGAGCATTGTTTTTGGAGGAAATTCCTTTCAATATTACTCTGGACTGCCCCCTTGTCGTTATATTGACTTGTGAATGATCTTGTGTTTCCCTTATTTTTAAAACATTGATTTGATTATCAAATGTTCCTGCGCTTGTCCTCATGTTCAGGGATTCAATGTCTTTGCTATTTGTGTTATCTTTTTGAGTGTCAATGTCATTTATCTCTACCTCGAAAAGGCAAAGAATGGTGGTGTCATAGACATAGTTTATACTTTTTCCCTTACCACTAGAAGAAGACTCTCCTTTTTCATAGTTGGGTAATGGATTGATAAATGCAGTGTGATCATTGTTTGTCTGAGGCCCTTCAACAAACACCTTCTTGGCTTCGATCAAGTCTTGTATTAGGTTTTTTAGTTGCATACAGTCATTTTTCTTATGTCCTTTATTCTTATGGAAATTACAATAATTTGCATCATTCCACCATGATGGTTTTACCTTTGGCTCCAAATTTCGAGCTTCTGGTAAAGTAAGAAGTTTGTTCACAATGAGTTCTCTCATTATTGATTCCAATGTTTGTCCTAATGGAGTGAATTTTTGTCAATTTGATTGTCTTTGATATGACAGCTATGATTCTTCATTGTTGGTGTTGTTGTTTTGAATAGTTCCCTAGATGTTGTTTTTGTTTTCATTTTGATTTGCTTTGACAGTTGATGCTGTCAAATTGAATACTGGTTTTACATTGTCAGTTGTAGGTTCATTGCTTCCAGTATTTCTATTTTTTTGCCAAAATTTTGGCTTGTCATTGTTTCCATAGTGATTTTCATTGTTGGATGTTTCACTATAGTGCTTAATCACTCCTCGTTTGACTAGGGCTTCTTCAATTTTGAGCCCATTCTCAATTACTTTTTTGAATGTTGGGGGACATTGTAATTCAAGTCTATAACTCATCTGATCATTTAAGTTGTCTATAAATAATTCAATCTTCTCCTCTTTAGGTATAGGTCGAGGATACCTAGTGAACAACTTTCTCCATCATTGTAAGAATGATAAAAATGTCTCACCATTTTTTTGTTTCAGATTATAGAGATCATTTATGGTTATGTCATGTGTTATGTTGAAAGAGAATTGAGAGATGAATTTGTTAACCAATTCTTCAAAGGATGTGATCCCTAGTTGTAATTTTGAGAACCATTCCATACAATGGGCTCCCAAACTCCTAGGAAATAACCCCATGAGGTATGTATCTTCTTGTGCAAATTTGAGGCTCATTGTTCTAAATTCTCATACATGGTCAATTGGGTCTAATTTTCCATTGTATTTGTCGTATTTAAGAAAATCACAATGTCTTGGAAAGGGTATCATATCCACACATGGATGAAAAGGGTAAGGACAAATATTTCCTTTAATAAATACATTTTTGTGGTTCCTGTTTGCATGTTTTGAACCTGTTGTCGTAGAATTTGCATTTGATCTGTTAAAGCAACTACTTGATTTGTATCCTGGGTGTGGCTTGGTTCCGTCTCATTAGTTATAGATGTTTCCTTCAACCGATTGATGTCAAAATCTTTTGGAAGTTTGGCACCTAACTCTGCTAACATTAAGAGGTATTTCTCCATGTCTTGTTCTAAGACCTTTTCCATAAATTTATGAAAATTTGGGTCTTGTTGTGCGTGTTGCATATCCTCTTGTGTTATCTCGTTGTTTTCATGTTGGTATAAAAAAAAAAGGGTTTTCTTCAATCATGTTTAGATTTTTAGTTTCTTTCTCTCTGAGTTTTTTCCTTTGCAACCTTGTTAAGATTGGCATACAAGTTTTGGTTGTTTTCCTTCACTAAACTTAGATCTTCTATATGGTGTTAGCATCAATTTTATTTTTAAAGAAGCCTAATAGAATGATGTATTCTATTGACGAGGCTAATTTAAAATTCCTGATTATTGAGTTTTTGTCTCGTGATGGTAGGATGTCAAAAATCATGATGAGGAAACTTGGCTCAGTAATCCAGGTTTTTTTTTTATAATTTGGACACTTTGTATTTTGTAAGATCTGGTTTTTTCTGTGAAAACAATTTTATTTGTAAGAACCTACTTTTTTTCAAGTTTTTAGGATACTGTCTAATCTGTAAAATCTTTCTGACTAGTAAATTTTTATGTTTCTGATGTCAATCTTTCTGATAGTTGTTTTGGAAGATTCTCTTTTTTTATGTTTCTGTGGACGAGCTAATACAGAGGGTAGAAGCACTAAAACAAAACTCATAAGCGCTATAATTTCTGGTAAACGCGCTGTGAAATAGTGTGGAAGTGCTAGAACATAACTCAGAAGCGCTAAAACAGAGCTGAGAAGTGCTAAACAAAGAGCATACGCGCTAAAACAGAAGCGCTAGAATGTTGGACACTAGAATTTCCTGACTGTATGGTTTGCTGTGACAAAAGCACTAAGAGATTGTTCAGAAGCCCTAAAACAGAGGGTTGAAGTGCTATAATTTTCTTTGGAAGCACTAAAACAGAGGCCAAATGCATTATAGTTTGTCTCAGAAGCGCTATAGTTTCTATTTAATGCCAAGAAGGGGGTGGCAATATGGGTCTCTCAACTGCTACATGTCTTTTTTCTCTTCTTCTTCATCCAAGATTATGGATGCTATAAGGAATTGATGGGGTGTTTCGTTCTTTTCAAAAATAAATGTCCTCAAACTACTGATGATGTCAATTTGAGTGCCTTCAAGTGTACGTTACCGGGCTGAAATATTGTTGTGGTTAGCCCTAGTTGTTGAACAAGAGTTGTAGGTCACCAAATGGTCATAAGGTATGTTGTATGATGGTTTCAATACCTTATTTTAATGTTATTCATTACCTATTCCCAGGCAGGAGGTAGTAACATGGGTCTTCCTACTGCTATGTTCATCTTTTCTTCTTCTTCGTTTATAATGAATGATGCTGTAAGAAACTAATGCGGTGTTTTGTTTTCCTCAAAAATAAATTCCCTCAAGTTATTGATAATATCGGTTTGACCATTTTCAAGATGTATAAGGCTAGGTTGTATGATAGGTGGTATAAGGCCTATTTGTTGAATGGGAGTTGTAGGTCGCCAAATGGTCATAAGGTGGTAACTCCTTGATTTTGGATGTCAACCTAAGGTTTCCGAAGAATTTTCTATTGTAAGAATTGATCGGGTCTAGTGGAGTATTCTATGGCAGGTTGTGGAATGGAGGATTGACGAATACGATGACTATGGTTAAATTCCTGTGAAAGAGCGTTTCTTTGAATATAGGCTTGTGAAGTCAAAGGCTCTACAACATAATCATCAGTGTAACCCCTATTGAAATCATGGAACCTATGGAGGAATGTTCGATGATGAAGCAAATTCTTCCTATTTTGATACAAGAAAGGTCGTCTTTGCAAAAGATGTTTGTAACTAAGTGTTGTTTTGGGTTTTCTAATTCTCTTGGCAAGAGATTTTTAGAAAAAATTAGTGGTTTTCCAATCTCTAATCATGTATTCTCAGTTTTGATTTTGTATTTTTTAGGATGATCTTTTATCTGAATTTTAGTGATTTTTGGAATACACAACACTCAAATGAAGACATTTTTTTTTAAGAGTTTGTAATCTAAACAGATATTATATGTTCAAAAGAACCATGCATGGTCCTATTTTCACTGGTTTTGATAACAATAAAGCACTTCAGACAGACTCACTCTTAATAATCAAAAGGTTATCATTATACTCAACAACCCACATCTTAAAATTGTGTCGACTCACATAGCCGTGTCACCCCCTAGAGGGCGCCCGTGTTTTTTTCTTTTCCAGGTGCGTACTCAAGGTTAGATTTCTTGATCCCCTGAGCAAACAGTCCTTGGAAATTATATGGTGAGTGTCTTGGGGGAAGATTCTTCCCTCCCCTTGCACTGCGAGTATTACAATTTCTGGTTATTGACTCAGCTGGATACTACACTAGGTTCTTAGAAAGGGTTTCCATTTAGAGTGGCAATAATAGACTCCCTCAAGAGACCTCCCAACCTTTAGAACAAAGGTTTTAGGGATGGTTATCTTGCACACTTCCGAAAAAAGTGGGTTTCCCCAGATTTGCTTTAAATTTTATTTTGGGGTGGAAAAATGTGGCTTTGGTTTAAACCCACTTAGGTCATTCCCATAGGGTGAGTAATTTTTCCCACTACGACAAGCCTTCTAAAGGATGTAATAAAACTTGAAGAATGCATAAAAAGGATGAGTCTGGCTTTTTGGACCACCTAGTTAAGGGGAGAGAATATGCCTATCAACCATTCAAACACAGAAACCACTTGTTCAAATTTTAGAGCCCAAATGAAAAAATTTCTAATCTATGTGAAGATATTGCTTCATAGTGAAGATGTTGCTTCACAGTGAAGATGTTGCTTCACAAAAAGACATGGTGTTCATTTTTAAATCCCAAATTGAAAAATCTGGTGACTACCCTAAATTGGTAAATTTTTAATCCAAAGGAAAATGTGACTATCCTAGGATTGATTTATTTTAAAACCAACTGAAGAAGTGTCTATCCTAGAATGATTCTTTTTTAATCCAACTGAAGAAATGAAATTTACTGGCCGCGGACGCGTCAGATCCAGATAATGAATTACACAAAAGTGCTATGACAGTGCTCAAAAGCGCTATAGAAATAGATAGAAGCACTATAGGAATAGACAAAAGCGCTATAGGATTTTAGAAAAGTGCTAAAACAGATGCTGAATATTACTGTCAGTTTGTGCTAATTATAGGATTGAAGCGCTAAAACAGTCCTTTGAAGCACTATGATTTTCCTCGGAAGCGCTAGAACAACCCTTCAAAGCGCTATACTTTTCCTCAAAAGCACTATAGAATCTTTCAATCATGCTAAAACAAATTACACCAGATTCCTGTACAAAAACTTTCCAAAAAAACTTATTAAAAACATGGGGTATTGCCCCACGGTGGGCGCTAGAATGTAAGTGTGGAAAATGTAAACTAAATACAATTAAATACACCTCTTAATGAAACATTATATCAAGATTAATCAGCAATTAAACTAATTTAAAACACTAAAAATCCTGAGGACGTCTCATTGTCTCCTATCTCCAAATATTTATCAAATTATAGAAGCTCTCAGATTTGTAAGCACTGTAACTGTTTAAAATTCCTATCTAGAGAACAAAATGGATGTTAAATGAAATGATGTGATGATTGCTAATAATTCCTAGATGATATGATTCTACCTTAAACTATCCTGACATGAAATCTATAGTAAAAAGAAACTATGATGTTGTGATATGAAATCTACTGATGCCATGATGCTATGATGATACTAAAATGTTAATGCTAAATGATTGCTTGGTTGCTTGAGTACTAATTCTTGTAGAGTAAGTTTGCATAAATTGGGATTTCTCAGATGATTTTCATGCTTCAGAAGGCTATATATATATATTCCTGGCAACAGTTTTGCACAGGGGTAACACAACAGAGGCTGAGATTAAATCTGGGGATTTTGAATGGTATAAGATGAGAAGGTGGAGCTGATCATGGAAGATTGTTCCCCCCCATGAAAACACCAGGCAAGATGAGAAGAAAGATTTGAGGTAGAAGATTGAGAGGATTGCCTGCAGGTTTGCCCCCGAGGCTTGTCCCGTGAATGACAGTTAAATTAATTAGATTTGAAAAATCTAATTTTATTGGTGAGTGAATAGAGGGATTTGATTTATGCTTTTATTTAAATATTTTTGGTTTATTTAAATTCAGCAAAAGGGGAATAAATAATTTAATAAAATAAACTATATAAGTTTGTTTATTAAATTAAATAGAAGAGAAGTATGATGTAATAATTAAATAATGCCAACTATTGAAGTTGTATATTTAATTTAAGATAGAATTAATGGATAAAGTATAATAATGATAATAATTAAATAAAACAAAGTATTTAATTTTGTTTATTTAATTAAGAGGAAATAAAGTGATAAAATAGAAGAATTAATAGTGAACTTAATGTAAATAAATATTTCTATTTATCTACTAAGTAGATAAATTAAGATTAATTAATCAAATAAATCATATTTAATTAATTAGATTCTCCAGACCATTTTTAGGTGTCTACAAAATTTATAATGACTATGCTATGGTAGAGAAAAATTCAACAGTTGCATACAAGGTCTGAGAATCAAGAACAACATTATTTTTGCATAAGGAAGCTTCTACTCAGATTCTGAAAATAACAAATTATCTTTTACAAAAATACTGCCTTATGCATTGTTATCTACTTATCCAAAAAAATTCACGCCTTCCTCGAGTGATTGAATACTAATACAACCAAAAGGTGGGAAAATAATACCTTTGGCCTTTTTAAGATCTTCACCCCTTCTTTTTTTGTGTTCCTTTAGCAGTGTAGTCACATGCACATCACGTTCATTAAACCAAATATGATGCAGATATTCATGGAACACTAATAAACAAAATAACGTCATGAACCCTAAGCATAATTGTCATTGACATCATAAAAAAAATTAGGATAGGGAAGTTCTATGAATCCCATTCCCCAAATGGCAATAGGTCAAAAGTGTTAGATGAGAGTACAATATGATCAAATAGCAATCCAAAACTGATTATTCATGAGATGAAAGCAACCATGGGAATAGGAATTTGGGCATATAGATCGAGGGTATCTAGAGACAACTTCAGGTCGAATCCTAAAAAATCTTATAGCATACCAAAAGTTGATTTGGATCTACATTAATGGTTTGAACATCAATTACATTGCAAAATATGAGAAGGGAATTTAGTTCTCTGAGCATTGCTTCCATTACAAGCTATCCAAATAGACCATATGATGGCATAGAATCAAGAAAATATTTTGCATGATATGATTTCATTATTTAGCTTAACTTCCTTACAAAGTTAGATTAATTACAGATAGGGAAGGTGATCTGCAGATAGATTAGAAAATTTATAAACCTTATAATGAAAGTAAGTGTAGATGTTTCCTCTTGCTGACAGAAAATCATTCAACATACTAGAAATAAAGTACGCATACTTTGTACCTGACCATCCCACCGTGTCCTCACAACCCCGTCCTATTTACCTTACCTTCTCTTGTGATCTTTGTGTTGCATCAATTCCTTTCCATGATTGATGATAGAGTGGTGAGGGCGCTTGTCGTTGGTCAACTGAAAGACTAAACACATAAAAAAGCAAAGACAGACAAACAGAGATGATAAAACACAGGAGAACACAGAAAACTAAGTGCTCCTAACCACAGGCATGCCCATCAGATTTATAGGAAAATAAATATTAAATGCTAGCTTCACTGTAGCATAGAGTTAGTTGGATATTTATGATGGATAGTTGGAACATAACCCCTCGTGAATAATCTAGAAGGAAAGAAGGCTCTAGAATTCGGCTGGATGTGACTTGGTCAGCTTGGACGGTCTGTGGACGTTGTACTATGCATGACTGGTGAAAGTTCCCTACTGCTCTGTTGATAAAACTTCTTACATAATTAATTAACCCTATCCAACTCAACATTCAAGTTAATTATTTTCTTAAAAACTGTTTGATCGATCAAGAGGTCTCAACTTGTTAAAGAGATTGAAGGTGACTGGAACTATCCTTTTTTCTATGATGTGAGGAAATACCACCGTATAATTTAAAGAACTTAATCATGACCAGGAGCAGAGCAAGCAGCTAGGATAAAAATATAAGTATGATCAAAGCATAGTCTATCTTCCCAAGGAAACAACCCGAATTTTCCTTTTAATCCTCTGTGTCTTGCTGTATCTTTTTTTTTTTTTTCTAATTATTCTTCTATTTTCATTTCTATTTCTTTTTCCACAAAAATAGGGATATGAAATTTACTTATTTAGCTAATTCAAGTCACTTATTCTATAAATTCAAATAGCTTGATTAATTTTATAGTAATAAATATTTTCTAATGCATTTAAATTAGCGTCTCTTTTATTTCCCTTCATTATCAATATGGAATTAAAACATCTAACCCAATTCTTTTGAACAAATTTAATCCTTTCAAATAACAATATAATATTCTCATGAATTAAAACTTATTTAATTTAATAATCCATCAATATAATTTCTTAAGAAACTGCTTTATAAATAAATAATTTTTGAAATAATTCTTCTTTATTTCCCAAACCGATAAATGACTTCAAAATACATTTAAACAATAATTCTTCCCTTTTATTTCCTAATTTTCTTGATTTCCAAAATATATTAAACATTATGAGCACATAGATATTTAACCTTCAAAATGCAAATGATCATTAATTCTTTCACCAAGTATTTAATTTTAAAAAAAGAAATCATCTTAATAGTAGATGTTTATTTTGATAAATATTTGTTTATTTATTTGCAGTATCCATAATATTATTTATTTATTAAGAAGATTAAATTATTTTGATTATCATATAGAACTACATCCAGAATGTCATTTACTTGATAAACATTAATTTAGAAAATAACTCTGAAATAAATTAGATCTCCAACAATGAGGGTTGTGACAATATCAATGAAATCATCAAAACATACATATTTTAATTTATATAAAAATATCAATATGTACACAACTCAAGTACCTGTATTTAAAAGTATTCCACACGTATGTAGGTTGAATATGCATCCTCTCCTTTTTGTTTCAAAGTATGAGATCAATGTGATGATGGCTTAAGGATACAAAAGAGGATAATAAATAAATTTTAACTATTAATGTACAAGCAATATCAATATATAATTAAAACATGTATTTAAATATAATTTAACTAATTATTACCTGATTTTACCAAGTATTCCATATTGTCTAGGTTGAATTTGCATGGACTATCCTTTTTGTCTCAAAGTATGTGATGAATTTATGATGATGGCTTAAGGATCTATAAAAGGAAAATTTAAATCAATTTCAACTAATAACACACTTGAGCAATATCGAAACATGTATTTAATCTATTTAAAAGGACAATATAAAAATAAAACTATATATACCTATATTTACTTATTCCATTATACCATCTACATCATCTCTTTTTTGCAACACATATATGATTGTCGCATGCTCTTCTATAGAAATTGTCCATAGTTATTTATTTGTAGGTCTTCCATGATATCAAACTAGTTTTATATTTGTTGCCACCACCAAATGTGAGTAGTGTATAATCTTCTTATGTGTTTCATAATCTTCTAATGTAGGCAGACCATTCTTCCTTATCAGGTATTTTCATAGCCAAGTGCCAACAACCACCACCGATCCTATTGGATAAGATGATAACCATCATCAAAGAAGTTCTCAAAATTTTCTTAAAGGGATCAAAGAAGTTCTAAAATTTTTCTTAAGGGGATCAAAATATTGTTATCAAAATTTGCTTGAGGGGATGTCTTAAGGGGATCACCGTACCTGTTGGATAATGATAGCCGTCATCATCTTCTCTAGGTGTTATTAACTTATGTTTAGTCTCCACACAATGAGCCAACCAATATTTTCTTTCCTCTTCATTCCCCTCAGGTGCAACAATAGCATACACATGTCCTGCCAACAAATTTTGATTTAATAGCTTGCGCGTGTCCATATAATTTGACCAATCTACATACATTCATTCATATGTATATAAAAAAAATAGTATTACAAAATAACTTAATAAAGTGAAATAAATTGTATTATATTACCTTCTTGTACAAGTTCTGAAACATGGTCATAGTCTTTTGATGCAAACACTTGATCATTATCTTCAACTGTTGTTTCATATTGAGCGTGGCTTGTGTAGGTGGCAATGATCTTTGCTTCCACTCTTCAACCCATTATGTATTTTCACATGCTTCCCAATCTCCTGAGATACAAAACTAACCAAAACATGCAAGCTCCCTTGTCGAGATAGTCCATGTGCTTGCATTTGAACTCTTAAATGAATGTCATTTAGTAGATCCACTTATTTTCTCACAGTCAAGTCTAGATAGAATGTTCTCTTCTTCAACCAACCAAAAGAATCAACGAATTGTAGAGTAATCACTCAAACCAGGTGTAGATAATCTTGTATCGCACCAATCCCCAATCCCACATGCATCTTTAAATTTTATTGCATCCTCAAATTTCAATTGTTTTCTAGCAAGAATTCTTTTAGCACACGCACCAGCTCCATCATGTTCTCCTTTACCATATCAAGCTTCAAAAAAACTCCACATATGTTGGACATTAAGTTCCTTGTGAACCCTACTTAACCAATAGAACATTCGAGCATTCTTGAACTGCCCCATATAATTATCTAACCATATGAGGTGTTCTATCATCTGGATTCCTCTTTCTCTCAAATTTCTATAAAATATATTAAAACAATATTGAATAAAATCTAATGAGTGTAACCGGTTGTCACTCAAATAGAAATGATACTCCCTCAAAAATTCTATATCATCCTCTGTGCTATCATTTTCATGTATATAAACAATATGGACAAATATAGCCACTTGCACTAAATTATAATACTGTGACTGAATTTCCCCTTGTGGAGCTAGAGTATAGTTTTTTGCAAAATCAACCACTAATAGTATAGTACCAACTGGAAATGTGTTTCTACATGCACAAAATTGGCCATCAAGCCATCAAGCATGTTGAGAGTGCATGACATATTTTGGTACAATCTTATTCTTAAACTTTGATATGAATGCATGTACACTAACTTTTTATGTAATTAAATCACAACGCTTTCCAATTTTCCCATCTTTTAAAGAATAGTCAACATTTTTAAATATTTTAACATCTACTAATTGTTGTCCAAAATCATTATCAACACTTTCATGCATACAAACTCTTAAGAATGAAAGATTTCCACAACTAGTACATTGTCTAGAAATACAATGACTTAAATAAAACATTTTCCCATTAGATCTTTCACAAAACAAACTTGATATAAACTCCCTTATTGTTTCAAGCAGCATATTAATACCACATTCCTACATAATCATGTCAGTATGAAAACTACAATGTATATATCGAAAAACATCATAAAAATAACAAAATTGAACATATGTTTTATAACAACAAGATATTCATTGCTTATTAATTTTTACATACGGGTATGTGCAGGATCATGGTATGCCAAAAAGTGGCAATATTTGTAGGGTATGTGGCTGACGACTTTTTTTTCACCCAAAATTAATGAAACGAAAAGGGTTTTTAGAGGAGATTCTCAACCAAAATATAAATGATTTAATTTGAATTTAATAAATAATTATTATTCATTTTCTATAAAGAATTAATAACTTTCCATATTTTGAATCCAAAACATGTGTCACATTATATGCTTTAATATAGGAATTTCAATTTTCTATTTTTTCTAAAGTTGTAATAAAAATTCATAATTAATTATTTACTTGGAAAAAATTACAAAAAATATGCATCACATCTGGACATGAGTCCCATACTTATATATAAAATCTTACAAAAAATATTATCATTTTATTATGGTTAGGGTATTATTAACCTACTTCTTATTTTTCTGAAATTTAGTATTACCTCGATTGAAATTTCAAATTTTCACCAAATAGATTTTATTTATTTTAAATAAACCTAGTATTTTAGAAACTACATTCAATTTTATACAAATTCTATTCTTACATATTTTTGAAATAATATAGATAACTTATTCAAATATTTACGTCAAGTTGCCTAACACTAATTTTTCTGAATTTTTTGCCACTTAAGGGCCTGTTTGGCATACCATAATCCTGCACATGCCCATACCATGGTTTACATTTTTCAAAAGACCTTTGAATTATTTTAATATTACCAGGTAACACTAAATCACCACAAAATTTTCTATAAAATTCAGTTTATGTTGTATCTAATAGGTGTTTTGGATGAGGATCACGAACTTTGGACCTCACTCTTAGTTTTAAAACATCTCTAGCATTAGATGATACCCTAGTATTATCATGTCAATATTTTTCAATCAAAGATTTGATTTGAACATTCAATTTCATGTCAAACCTGAAGATTTGACCACTAAAACTCCAACATTGGTTAATTGGATCATTTTCTATACTTTCTCTTCTTTTTACCCCTCTTAGCAATGTTTTAGGATGTATTTGTAGAACTTCACTAATATTGCTTACCATTCTTTTATTCAAAGTTCCTTTATTAACTATAGCAATTGTTATAGCTCTTCTTGTTGCATTATTATCTTTAGATCAACTATTTTTTCCAATAGATTGAATGGCACTAGCAACATTAGACATAGCATGTTTTAATGATTGATCTTTTCTTCTTGGTTTAACAAAAAAGCCCAACTTTTTCATTGTTTTTCTCATTTTTTGCATTCTCATCAATTGCATCATTAGTTGACATTGAAATGCAAGTTTTTTACAATAAAAGAATTTTTTGTATATCTATTGGCATGTGTTCTTATTTGTCTCCAAGAAATCTTACCAGGAAGATTATCCAAAACATCACTTTCAAATTAAAAAAAAAAACATATTTTCATTTTCAACATCACATCTTGGATTTTCATTTTCAACTTCAAAATGATTTTCATTTTCATCAAAAAAATGGTTTTCATTTTCATTTTCATCAACAAAATAGTTTTCATTTTCATTTTCAACAAAAGGATCATTCTCATTTTCATTTTCAACAACCTTTAAATGATTTTCATTTTCATTTTCTAATTAATTTTCAACAAATTGTATAAAATTTTCTTCTCTCTAAATATTATCAATGTCAACATCCTTAAGTACAACATCTTGTAAAAATTCTACAAACAAATTTTCCATTTCACTAAAATGTGGATTTGAAGATGTACCTGGATTTGTGCCTATTGAAACATTCTCCATAGCATTGAAAGGGGGATTTTAAGACATACTAGGACTTGTTTGTATAATCATATTATTTTCCAAATTGAATTCTTACAAATTAGCAGTGTCTACAACCATGGTCTCCTCAATATTTTTATCTTCAATATTTATGGAATTGGATGCTTCAGCATTATTCTTTGATTGAATCTTCATTCTTCTATCTCTTTGCCTTTTTTATTCTTTCTCTTTCCTTGCTTCAATTTCTTCAGGATTCAATTCCTTCCCATCTTTCCTCTTATTACGAGCTTGTGAACCCATCATTATAAAATTCTCAATCACAAATGAATGTCAATAGTGAAATTCTTCCTCTTTTGTTCCTCTGAACAAGTAGAAAACTAACACAATTCCACTTAAAAAACTATTTACATGATGCCTCCTTTCAAAAATTCAATCCAAATTGCAAGTTGAAGACCTATAAAGACAAAAGTTGATAGAAACTAGTTGAATTTGTTGTAGTCAACCGTACATGTGAAGTTGCAAAATTCAGAATAAAAGTTTTCTAGTAAAATTTTAAAAAAATGGTAAAAATAGAAACGAGATCCCGTTTAATGGGATCATGTTCAATAAAATGGGATAATGTTTAATAAAAGGGGATCATGTTTCATAATCAACATCCCGTAGTAAACCAGATCCCATTTCATAAAATAGGATCCCGTTTCTATGTCAATGATCCAAACATTAAATATTAGGAAACGAGATCCCGATTTACAAAATGAGATCATGTTTTGTAAATGAGATCCCATTTCTAAAAATTTGAATTTGTGCTCGGGTTGTGATCTAGTTTTTGGCTTGTTTTTTGGTTCGAGAAAAGCCTTGGGATCCAAACCTAGGCCTTGGACCTAGTTTGACCTGCAAGTTGAAGGTCCTGGCAATGTCACAGGAAAATAGTGACTTTGGACATATGTCTCAAGACTTGTTTTGCAAAAAAATTTAATGAATTTAAAGTCCATTATAGATGAGACAGTGCAAATTCCAAATATGTAATTTATTTTACAATTAGATTATTTTTCCTATTTTGCAATTAACTTTTGATGAAACTGGTCCATAAACTTGAAATATCAAGGTTTTTAACTATTTTAATAACTTTTTATTAAAATATTTTTTTGTAAAATGAATTGCACAAAAACATACTTCAAAAAATTCTTTTCAATTTAGAAAAAATCAAAAAATGATAAGTTTAGGTCATCTTATGCGTGACGTACACGATGATTTTTCATGACAAATATGGCTAATAAAAATTTAACCAAAAAAAAATTCAATAAAAAATTATAAAAAAATATTGAAAACATGCTTCAGTGAGTTACAAATATTTTCCCAAAATCATTTAGAAAAATATGATAATTTAGGTCAAAAATATGGATGATGTACATGTGCATGGTATGGTAAAAAAAAGTGGACTTTTAAATAGTGGTTTTTAGAAAAACCTATTGAAAATCAATTTGTAGCATCTGGGTATTGAAATAAATTACATATTTAGAAACTAGACCCCGAGTACTACATTTTATGATGAGTGACTTTTTTCAAGATTCCATCTCTAAGTGCTTCAAATTTTAAGGTCAAATGTGTCAAATTCTGAAAATCAAGGAAAACAGCTACCTTTTGGCCAAAAAGTGGACTCAACTTCTTGCCATCACCCGGTTCTCTAGCAAGGTAGTGGAAGGGGTTGTGAACACACAGGACATGACACAATATGACACGAACCTCAATCCTCAACATTGAGGCTATAAACCAGGAACTTGAAGTGATCCTTCCAATCAAGACCAAGAACATCCTCCATGTTATACACCCTAAGGAGAAAGGAGGCCATGGGTCAAGACAACAACCAATGTCGCTCCAATTTCATGGTCTAAAAGTCTATAAGAAAGTGTAGCCATGGCACCGCTTCAACATAGTCAACGTGCCTCTGAATATTCATCGTTCATGGAATGCCAACACTAGGGATAGCTACTTGAACAATTTTTCCAAGCCCATCCAAGTATGCTAAATCAAACATGGTGTGGTATAGCTCTATAATCTAGGGCTTGGGAATGTCAAGGTCTTGTAGTGAAGCCACAAACTGAGAAATGAAATTCAAATTGCAACATGGTTGATTCTCATCCTTCACGTAGTCCTTCCTGAGCACCCAATTAAAAGCGACAACCATGAGGTTGTCCTTCGTTCTTATCAGGCATTTAATATGCTCATTGCTAACCTCTCCTACAAAATAGTTTTATAGCTTCTAGCTCAAGAGCTAGATGGGGGTACCTAGACCAGTCATAATGGCAGTAGGGAAGCTTAAAGACTAGCAAAGTTACAAGCACAGAGGAAAGAGCTCACCAACTCAATGCTAATTTAGTGAGTATTTTTGTGAAGAGGATGTCGCTCTAAATAGAAAATGTAAAGCAGGAAGGTTGGAAACAAAAATTCTATTGCCTGTCATATGGCAATGGAAAAATATTAAGGTTATGAGAAGCGAGCGGTAAATCATACAGAAAATATCTAACCAAGCCTTGAGGAATTAATTCAGTTGTTGGGAGTAAATGCTCACATGTACAATCTGCCGCTATGTGTCCATCGCCATCATCCATTCCAGCGAACTTGTCAGTATGAAGGGACGTTTCTTAAAGGGCTAAATATTGCTTAATTAAATGCAAATGTCTTTCCAAGGCACACTTCCCATTTCTTAGCTTATTTATCAAAAGGGCAACATAAAGAATGTACTAAATACATTCTCAAAATAGAGTTGGAATTCTCGAGGAGTACAAACGTCACTCTACACATATCGTCTCACTGGAAACACTTAGCAAGCCATTGGTAGCAGAAATGCATTTTCTACATGGGTGAAAATGGAATGCGCCAAAAAGGAAAGAATTTTTACTAAGTATTGGTACCCTCAAGCAACTATTGCTCTAAAAGAGGCTTTTTGCAAAATATTTCTAAGGACACAACAATGGCGGAAACATCATCTTCTGGTCGAGACATTAGAGCCTCATTTGCAAGGTCAGGCTACACCAACATCTTTGGAAGAATATCATATGCTAATGCCCCAGCACCAGAGGACCGGAGCTTTGCGCATACCAAAACCATAAAGCCAAGCGACCCTGTCAAGGATGAGGTAGTCAAGGATTTTGTAGACAATATCTACAACCCAAAGTTGCATGTAAACCCTAAGAGCCTAAGAGAGGGATAATTACAGAGAGTGTTTGCCCATGGGTCAACGGATGGCTTTGCAACTCATCTCTAGAATTGTGGTTTTCCATAATTCATATTTCCCTACATGCATCCATGCCTAGAGTTGGTTGATGGATGCACAAAAACAAATGGATAAAGAAACTACGGTTATTATGATCAATAGGATAAAGGTTACCATCAGTGTGGTAGCCATATGAGATATGTTGTGCATCCTTATAAATTGGGAAGTCGAGAGATTCCAAAGAAAAAGAATGGAATATTTCTGGAGAACTAGAGACATAAAATTAAAATTCTATTGGATGAAACAACCAAAGGGTCGTGTAATAATCAACTTATCTTCCCTTTGGAACAAAGAGAGTTCAAGTCAAATGTGCAAGCCGTTTTCTCAATGTTGGCCTTCATTTATGGCCATGATAGTGATGATGAGGTCTACAAGTTCCAAATGGGCTTATAGCCTTCATGCTCAAGAAGGAAAGGAGCCAGAAGCATTTTGATTTTGTTAAGGTAAACACCGATGGGATGCTGGAACAATTAAAAAATTATAGCACTACCTTTGAGTTTAGGTATTCCTCTTTTCTGGTATACTTAATTTTACACTAGAACTCTAAAAATTTTAGTGGTTATTTTTTGTTTAGTAAGTTTGATGCAGCGGGGTTATACAAGCTAGTTTTAGCCTGGACCCATGTGCTTTCCAAAACATGGTACTATTATTCATTTGTTGATTATTTCCTACAACTGGTACTCTTGAATTTGTCTCTATGCCCTCTGGGCAGGTTTTCCCTTGAAAGTTTGGAATGGATGAAGAACCACCAGACCCCAATGGATTAGTTTTTGGGGAAAAATTTTCTTTCATTAGATGTCATGGTTTTAATGAGGAGCCTTTAAGGCTTCCAAAATTTGTAATGATAGAACCCTCACTTTAGAGGCATGTCATCAAGCATCTATCATCGATAAAGCCTACGGTGGTGGGAGACACAAGAAGGAACTTTACGTGCTTCCCCTTACCATTTCCAAAATTAGATAATCCTTTTAAAGCATGAAGAACAAGATGTGCTAACTAATAAGTTGGCCTGCCTAGGCCTATTCCTCATTTGTGATAATTGGAAGTAAAATCCTATTAAGTGTCTTCCAACTGTCAAACACGAAGAGCATGAGTATTTCGAGTCGAATAAGAACCCAACCAAGGAAAGGGTAGAATTATACATTGACTTATCCTTTATTCCATTTAAATGATGCCTATGGCTTGATTTCTATCGACCCAGGTTGGCAGAATTCTGACAAAGCACACAAATGGGTCAGTCCATCAAAACATAGTTAAAGAAGTTGGGATGGTCAGAAAGGAAGAAGGTTGATTTTTGGAGGTACCAACAAGAAATAAAAAACATAAGCATTCTATATGGAGAGTTTAAGTTGAACGATGAAAGGTTCAACAAGATCTATGACGCCGAGGCTAGATCCGATAATAGTAATCCTAAATTAGATTAGGAGATTGAACAGGAGCAAGCACTAGTTTTTGTCCCCCGACTCAAGCATATGATGTAGGAAAAGAGAAGGAAAAAGGGGTCAAAACATAAAGGTTTGTAGATATCATCCTCCACCAATACCCTAACCAAGGGTAAGAGGACTTGACGGTCTCTGAGGAGATCTGCCACAACTACAAAGGCTCAGGGTTCATTGGAATCGGTTGCTAGAGATTCTGAATCAACCAGTGCAACTCTCACAAAGAAGAGACAAGTTTAGGACTTTGGAAAACCAGAAATATCAGATAGAGGAGAGGAAGAGGTGAATTCCATTCTACCAGAATTTTTAGCTTTGGTAGTCTAGGTAATTTTTGCACTTGTCATCCTTCCTTCCAGTGCATCTTTGGTTGTTACTGCCCCCTCATCTATAGAAATAAATCTTTCCTCCACAAGTTTCAACATCCTCATCCTTAATACACCCTTGGAAATATTTGACAATGAGCCCCACGATGAAACCCTGCATGTCTAGTGTGCATCATCTACCTCGGTCATAATTAACTCTTTAATTTCCCTATCAAGGGAACCCATTGTAAAAACTAACACACCCATGCTATAAGTTTCACCACCCCTGTCTACTTCCCAAAAAATTCCTTTTTTATGCCTTCTTCCCCTTTTACTCCAATGGGTGTCCTTCCTTGTCAGTGTATACATGGTATCCCGCCCTTTTCAATGATAACACTTCATTTTGTCTCTTTGCAATCTCTGCAACCTCAAATAGTTGAGGCCTCTCCTTTCATCACCCTCTTTAGTCTTCCTGCTAGTGTTTCACTTGTCGCACAAGGTATTGAATCTTCACAGAGCCTCCATAATCATATTGAAGTAATCAGGAAGGCTCGACAAAAAAGAAAGCAAAACTTGTGGGGAAAAGTTACGTCAAGTCCAGCTACCTAGAAGTTGGAGACTTGTTTTGATGAAGAGAGGAATGCTCTGTTAATCATAGCTGTGAGGCCATGACATCCAAACCTGAAGGAGAAATGTAGTTTGAGGATTATGGCATCCAAGATATGGGTATAAATTTAAGTAAGACTCTTCCACATGACAAAGTGGTCCTAGCCAAAGAAACTCAAAAGGTGGTCTATACTGACTACGAGAAGCTAGACAAAAGGTTGAAGAAGAATGAGGAAGATTTGGTGAATGTAAATGTCACAGTGGATAGACTACAAGCATAAATCAAAGGAAAGGAGTTGGAGATGGCCTGCTTGAGGGTGCTACAGGGTCAATAGGGTGAAGCAACTAAATTTCTTGAAGGATCCCAGAGTGAAAGGGATCGACTTCATGCTGAGGTAGAAAAATTGAAATGTGAGATTGTAGTCAAGCATGAAATGATTGCGGTGCATCGAAAAAGGAAAAAGAAGCTAAAAGGCGATATAGCCATAATGAACACTATATATAATGAGTTGCAAAAGGTGCTATAGGAGATGGATCGTGAAAAGGAAGATATGCAAAAGGAATTAGCTAGTGTCCAATCTCAAGCCTTTGACGATCTTGAGAAGGCCCAGATGAAGATAGAAAAAGAGAAACGAGAAAATCAAGGCATCAAATCTATTTTGCAGACTCACAATGTGGAGATTGAGAAGCTACGCTCTGAAATTAAAAATTCTCTCTAAGAGAAGAATCAATTGAGTGAAGACATGAGAGCGAGGGAATCCCAATTCCAATAGAAATTGATTGTAGCACAAGGATCCAGAATTCTCCCGGTACTTAAAAATTAATATCTACTCATTGGGAGAGGATCATAGTTGTGATAGCAGCCTTGAAGTTAGTTTTCCAAATTTTAACAGATGCACAGGAGTTAAATGATAAGTTTGGCCTGACAGTTAACCAAATTATGTACACAATCACTCACCAAGCTAAAGAATGAGGAGTATTGATCTCAAAACTGTATATAGAAACTGAGGAAGCTCTAAAAGGAGCAGGGATTCCTGACCAAAGAGTGCCTTCAAGGAAGGGAAATGAATTTATCATTTGCAACCAGGTTGCAGTGAGAAGTAGAACTTGTTAGATGGTCCTAAATAAAAAGGTCAATGAGATAAAGGAAGAATTTAAAGTTCTACTCAAATACGGATTACCCGCCATATTCTCGTTGGATGGAAGAGTGTTGAAAATAGAACAGATCACTAAAGCAATAAGGCTCAAAATCCAGAGCTCCACTATGCTCCAAAATTTGAGCTCATCATCTACAGTTGAAGAGATCAAGAAGGAAATTCTTCCCCTTTCCAAACTTTACTATCATATTGGAGTTGTTTAATCGAGGTGGGGAGGGGTTTCTTTCAAAGAGGTCCTTGATCTTGATCAGGCCTATGAGACATTACGCGCCCTTGTTCTCCCCACCGATGGAGATTGGGAGACCCAACACGTCGCTTTCCTCAAACTCTGAGGATTATTTGAGATCTAGTTTCATGCATCTGCAGGTGAAGGCCCCCTGTGAGTCACGAGAAACTATGAAGCAATTTTTTCCTTCAAACATTTTGTTTTTCATCCCTTGCTTCTTTTCCGCGTTAGGATGGCTCTGCACCCTGAAAGACAAGAGTTCTTCTTGTTGAAAAGTGGGCAATGTGCCATGTGGTGGTTGCACAGATTTTCTCATATCACCTTACTTTCGAGCCTGAACTGGGACACGTGTCTTCTCAATGGGGATTTCCTCAAAACCATTCTCATAAATGTGGAGATTTCCTGCCAGCTTGCCACATTAGCTATTTCGTCTGCTAGATTATATATTTCATAGATGTGTATCATTTTGGGTAGAGTTTGTCTGGTAGCGTGGCATAGGTCTTACTTTCGGGGTTGGACTTTTGAGGTGGTGTCATCATCCCTCATGACCGATTGGATCATGTTTTAGATAGGCTTTGTTGAGATCTGTTCACCTTCTAGCAGCATATCTTCGTGAAACTTCTACAGATTTTGAGAACCATTAATGAAGCAGCCCAGGGATTTATGAGAAAATATTTTTGCAATCTAATCAGGAACTAAATTGGATTGTGTTCAATTAGGTATGGACATCTGGCAATAGTTAATCTCTACTAGTTGCGGTGATGGTTTCTTCCTTTGGCTATAAAAAGGGTTTGTAGTAGGAAGCAAGAGATTTTTTTAGAGGTTAAAAAATTAAGATGAAATTTTCTGGAGATACATTTTCTCAGGAATAGGAAGATTTCATAGAGCACTGTTTTCACTCTTTAACATGTTATATTTATCAAGAATATTAATTGGATTGGCATCTGACCTCTATTTTCAGTTAATCATAGAACTAGATATTATTAAGGAGAAGCTTTTGAAATTATGCATTTTATGGCCTTTATCATGAATTTCCTTTTTTCATATCATTTGTGCTGAAAGGTTTGCATCAAAATTTTCATGTAGATAGTTCGAATAATTATTTTAAATGTTATTAGCTTCTATTTTCAAAATCTATCTTTCAGAAAGTGAATCATGTTATTATACTCTTTCCTTTTTTGTAAAAGATTATGCTAAAAAACATATTATGTTGTAAGAGAAAAGGTAGTCTTGTGAATATCTAATCATTCTTGTTTATCCTTGGGGTTTCTTGCTTTTGTCAAACCTTAATGGATGCTTCCCATGGGGATATTTGAATGACCACATTGTGCTTTTCCTTAGCCTTTGTCATTCATTCTCTTCCCAACAATGAAGGGTCTATGGCATTTTCTGTCCATTTCGTCTAAAGTTAGGGATTTTCAATATTTTAAATATTATAAAAGTCTTGGTGTATCACCACCTTTTCATGTCCTTGTATTTCTCCTCCCTTTTCCATAAAAACACAGAGAAGAGTTGGCTTTCTATAAAAATCTTGGAGGTCATTTAGTGAGGTGCAATTTGGTCCCCCACTCGTTGAATTTCCCATAAGGTTGTTCGGAGAGGCATACGCTTTTATGATCAACACATAGCTTCTTATTTAGGTAGAATGTAATTGGTATCCCCAATCCTCGATCCCTGATATCCTATACAAATACTTAGTGAAGTTCTTTGATTTTTAGAACTGATCGAGCATTTCCAATTGGGCATATCACTTGGTTACCTTCTTAATGAGGTAGAATGCATTCCAAAAGCCCAATCTTTGACACTCGAAGTCATATTGAAAAATAATTTTTTCCTTAGTAAAATGAACAAATATAGAAACCTACTTTTTCAGAAATATTAGAGATGTTTAAAAAAGTAAAGAATAATGATGTTCAGATGTTGGGCTTCATGACTTACCTTTACCAGAATCCCAACTCCTTAGACAAATGTTAAATAGCATCCTTGATCCCTAACTCCTGATAACTTTGAAAGCGTTCGAGTGTCACTAGTCAAACGTACGTCCTAAGTCTGATGAAACACTAAAAATAAGAGGTAAATGACATACTTTATGCCCAACTCTTGAGCATACTATAGTTGAGTCTTCAGACCTCACTAGTCAATGTTTTTTTTCTTAAACAATGATAGTGTTAGGAAACAAGAGGCATGAGGTATCCCTGACTCCCAACCTTTGAAAGACTGAAATCATGAAATATACTTCTCTTAGAAAATATGTTTTAAACCATTTGATAAAGAGGTAAAGGGGAGGCCCGAGGCCTGACCCTCGAACGTGTGTCTAGTTTATTGCCTTCTTTTAAACAAGTCATCATTCTATAATATTAGATATATCTTGACTAATATAACTTGGTTTTTTAAGGTTTTCTTTCTTCTAAGGTAAATGAATGGTAATGCATTATGTTTTTATATGCAGAGATATACCACCAAAGGATCCTATAGAGATGAAGTACCAATAAAAAGGATATCATCCATCATAGAAGATGTTCTCCCCATACATTTAAATTAGAGACACTGACCTCGATCATGTCGACATGGAGGAGTTCAAGAGGAGAATAAATGATGAAGAAACAAGAACATTTTCTACTATAACACTAGCAAACTCTAGATTGGTACAAGCTACTACTTTCCCAATAACCATTCAATCTCTAGAGCTAGTCTTGGCATGTGCCCATTACTACAATCACCAAACTAGGAAGGTGATGGGATCATTAGGAGACGTGGTGCTCGATGTGAGCCTAAATATGATTGATAAATCTTAAGGACTCTTGTCCAGCATCAATACGAGGTAGTTGATATGAAAATTCAATCAAGTACTTTGATGATAATGAGGCAAATAACCTCACTTATATAAAAAATCAGATGTTGGTTACCACAAGGAAAGTGACCCTCAATATGGCAAGAGTGTAGCATAGAAGTGAGTTCAAAGAGGAATTTCAAGGACCTAATTGTCCTATTAAGAAGGGCATCTGGATATCCCAAATCTAGGTATTTTTATCCATGGATGGTCCAGTTCATCATGATCGTCAATGACTCCATGATTTTTTTTTTTGAAAAGTCCACTCTTATAAATGATACTATTCATGAATAGTTGAAGACTATTATTGCAACATAAAAAATCTACATGACCTCATACTTTCTCTATCTGTTGATATCTCAAGCCTCCTTCCAAAGACTAGAAAAATTGGGTTATTTCGATCTCATAGAAGTTACCATTTATGAACATTATCCTCAACTGAAATTGGAGGATAGTTATACACATTTTTACATTGTCAATGACAACTTTATTTATGTTGTGATCAAAGGAATGGAAGGTTATTTCTCCATGAGAATTTCAAATTAAGTCATGGAAGCATTGAAAATTTGAGGAAACTAGTATATCCAGTTCATAAATTTTACATATATCTGAGTGGTTAGCTTCCATAAGATGCCATATAAGCTCCTCAAGTACCCCTCAAACAAAATAATCCTAATTGAAGTTTGTAGATAGTTGAGTAAAATTCACCAATTAATAGCAGGAGAGCATAACTCTAGGTAAAGCTTCCCCATTAAAATGGGGGTATATTCTTGTGCAAACATATAGAATGTAAAGGGTACTGATGTAGAGTTGTCAAAGTATACTTTTGTGTTGTATAATGATGATTGACATTGATTCAACCTAATCAACAATATTGGCAAGTTGATAGGCTCTTTCTTCATTCACGAGCCTAAGATTGAAGACCACAAGAAAAATTGTGAGGAAGAATTTGAAGTGTGGATTAAATACTACTATCAGTTGATTATACCATTAATCAAATCTTGCACAGAAGCCCATGTTTCAAAAGAGGTAAAAGAAGACGAGAAAGTTCTTGATGCCATCTCTCATAAGCAACAAGTATATAATCAATCATCTTCAATGAATCGATTGTTTTGTGGACGAAAATGATGACATTAAGACAAGGGCGCAAGGTTTGGTAGCTCATTCCCTCAAATGGTTTTGACATCCTTTCCCAATGATGAAGCTTCCAAACACCTCAAAGGAAGTTGAAAAAACCAATACAAGAGAAGAATTGTTTACTGTTGCTACCCCTACCAAAGAAGTCACCTCCCAAGGTAGTGGGTAATAAGAGAAATAAAAAAGAACACATAACCATTGGTACTAGTGAGGAAGAAGTTGAGGAGGTAGAAACTTTGGTAAGTAAAAGTAGAACTAGAGAAGCAATCAAGGAAAGATCTACCCAAGGGAAGTTCAACAAACATAATCCTCCACATGAAATCCCCCTACATTCGCCTCCTCCATCATTGCATCATCCCCCACCATCACCACATGAAAAACCTCCATCTCCACCCCAATCTCCACCTCCTTCTCCTCCCCACTTCCTGAGGAAGAGCTACCATCTAGAGAGGAAGAAATTCTTGCAAAGTTTGTAGAAGTTGTGCAAGAAGGAGAGATAGAAACTAAACTTCCAACTAGAAAAGAAGCACAAAGAAAACCTTCTATTGAAGAACGAGTTCATGCTGAAGAGATTCCTACTTGGGAAAATGTAGAAGAAGAGCATGGTGAGACGGAATTGGACCAGACTAGAGAAGAGGAGACTCATGAGGAACAATCTCATGAAGAAGAAGAAAACCATGAGTAAAATTCTAAGAAGAAGAAGAGGTCAGAGAAGAAACTAAGGAACGGGAGGTCGAACAAGAAGATGATGTATAAGTCTCCCATACTACTAAAATCCTCTCTTCTCCTCATAGAGAAACGCCCATTGTTGTCCCCATTTGGCTCAATCATACTATTTAGAGATGGAAAGGGACATATATGGAAAGTAACTCAGATCAAAGTATGACCATTTTATCAGAGGCTTTCCAATCTTTGGTCTGAAGAAGAAAGAGAACTAGAAGAATATCAACCATTACAATAGATGAGTAAGGAAGTAGAATAGGATAAATAGTTGTTCCATTGGTTGATAAAATTGAGTAAAAAATAAGGCTGGAAGACTACCAGATCAGGCAAGTTGATCTAGGAGTCCAAACTGGGGAAGGAGAGAAGCAATCTCTCCAAATGTCTATTTTTGTAATTTTGAAGAGAATACAAAAAGACGAGAATACAAAGGACAAGATAAAATCTTAGGTGGCCCAATTGATGTCCTATATAAATAATTTGATTGGACCAGTTGATACTACAACTCTTGAGTCTGCATTGAAAGCTCCCTAAAAGGTGAGGTCAGGCATTCTAACCCAAATGGATGGATTCTGGTAGTGCAACAATGGAAATCAATTTTTTTTTTAGCAACTGAGGTGCTAAAGAAATTAATAAAATACTATCACTCCATTACTGATGAGGATAGTGCAACTCAACAAATTGAGCTAGGCATTGATGAATATTTATTGATTTGGGAAGATTACATCCCAATTTTACAAAAAAATAAAAGAAACATCTATGGAGGAACTAATAAAAGCTATTATAATTGAAAAGTAAAATCAGGATAAAATTATTGAGTGGGTAAGATTAGTTAAGTTTAGAGTGAATATTTTGAATAAATGCAAATCTAAACTGAGAAAAAATAGGAACCTAGCAGAAAAAATAATGAATAAAATCCACCAATCAATTGAAGATTTGGATTGCACATTTTGGGAAACACCTATGTTAGTCAGGGACCCTAGCAGGATGGTTGAAGAACTAAGAAATCAAATGCAAGGATAGGTTACATGGGTGGCGATTGACAAGATGATGAATAAGAAGGAAAAACTTCAATCCTTTCAAGAGGAGTTGGTCGCCTTCAATAATTTACAACACATATGGAAAAATCAGCTTTTGATCAGAAGATAAAGCTCCAATATCACAGAGGGCTAGCAGTGGAAAAAATGAATGAAGTTATATCTGTATTCACTGATAGCTTCGCCAATTAATTGGAGATAGGAGCTTAATTTTTCTATTATATTTCATTTTTAATAAAGTGTTGTAATAAATTCCCACGCCCAACTAGCGGACTAAAAGTTGGCATTGGAGTTTTAGTTAGTTGTAGTTACTTCCAATTAGATTTTTATTTCCTTTAGTTTAGTTTGATCAAACTGAGACTCAAACTGGGGCACCCAATTTTTCTTTAGTTTCATTTTCAGTTTGCTTTTAGTTAGAACTAGAATGTTGGAGTTGGTTCTAGTTATCTTTTTTGTTTTAGACCTAGGCAATTATAGGAACACAGTTTTCTATATAATTTTGATTTTGGATCATTTATAACGATTCAGATTTTGATGAATTGTTGCAAAAGAAGCTTATGCATTCTTAGTGTGGATTTACCTACTAACTTTGTGAAGATCTAAATTTTGATTAATCAAAGGATTGCATCTATTTTGCATGCATCTCTATTTGGTGTCTTGATAATGGTATGATTATTTCATTTGATCTAAATCGATAAATTAATGAAACCTTATATGTTAGTTTAGAATTAAATAAGGTTTTGTCTTAGATCTACACATGCTCGACATTGCTTTGATTTTGATAAAATTTAAAAATCTTATGTTTGGTTGTTGCTCCTCAGAAGATTGGATCATTGTTATAAATAAATGTGTGAATTTCTCTTTGTATTAATGAGGGTTGGAAAGTATTTTGTTTAAACACTCAAAACTGATTAATGAAGAAAATTGTATTGTTATCCATTAAATTAGAATTTATTTCATTCTTCCTTGGTATCCTTTCCATATTTTGAATATTTTTTTAAATTAAGTTTGGACTTACTAAAAAGAGCATTGAATTGAATTAAATTTGTTATAGATCTGAAATACAATTTATTTCCTAAAAAATATGAATTATTAGTTTTGAATTGCATGTTTTGATATTATTTCCAAAAATCTAATACCCAGATCCCTTGTGAAATATGTTGACAATGACTGCTTAGCTATCCCACACAATCAAGACCTAACTATAAAGGAACCTTGGAGTAGTTTCTCTACTTTACAAGAGAAGTAGTAATTTGTTATTGCTTAGTAATTTGGAAGTGTTAAAACCACCCTCAACAAAACACACACACATGATTCCACTACAATAATTATCCTCCATGACTGTGATATTTTTACCATGACATGATTACCTTTTTCACTATCCTAATTCTTTGCATATTTATAAATTGTAATTCCATGTTTATTATACTCATCATATCCACGTCTTAAAACTACGATCCTTACCATTCTTATCATCCCATATGAGTCTTATCATGTTATAATATGATCTTTATAATGTTTATATCCTTTGATTGTGATCCTTATCATATTTCCAAGTTTACCATGATTTCCATGTTGCTATTTATGATCCTTACAATTTCATTACCTTATGATTATTTTGTTTTGATATCTTATCCTCATATGAGCTTCCACTTTCATTTCATGTTTCTAGGGAAATAATATCATGTTTCATATATTGGGGCCAATCATCTTTACATGCACATTTATATCACATATTATTTTTTGGCACCTACATATTTATCTATTAATATGATAATTACCTATTTATGAGTACCACAGTATTTATATGGTCTCTAAATTCCATTTTGAAAATATCACATCTTCTTATATTCAAGCTAGATATGCATTGCTTATGATATTTATTTTTCCCATAATAGTCTTTGAGCCCCATCTCACTATATTCTACATGTGGGGAATGTACTCCTCATGTCTAAATATCTTACATAGTTGAGTTCACATGATTCATAATGTTATTGTATAACTCATGTTATATTGATGACATAAAATTTCCCCACCCTATTGTGCACTCATATGTTTTATCATGGGCTTGGAGTCAAATTAGGGATATTATATCTTCACCATATTATTGATTGTTTGCATGTTTTATCATTTTACTTGATGTATCTTATTATTAGGGACATCATACATTATGTATACTATTATGTTGCTATATTTGAGCCACAATAAGGACATGTTCCTCCTTTTTATAAATGTACTAGTTTATATGATACTTATCTAGCCATTCTAGGATAATCTAACCTTTTTTATTTACTTATATAAGGGGAAATTTATTTGTCTTGATGATTATCTCATCTATATGATTTTCACACTTATATAATTAGAGATATCTTACTTGTTTGTATTATATGATGTATTTATGAAACTTATCACTTTACATGATTCAAATGTTTACATTCTTAGATTATATTTATATTTCATGTACATAGTTTCCCCTCTTGTCTAATTCCTTTCATCTAAAGGATGCGACCAATTGAATTGGAAACATAATATTTTTATAAAAGTCTTAATTTGATGACATTGGACACATTTATAAGTGCATAAATTGAGATTCATCACCATGCCCAAAAAATTCTTGGCCACATGAATTAGTCATGCCTCAAGTGTAATTCCACCCACCATTATCACACTAGGTAGAGAATTAGAATACCACTTTCTATATAGATCTATCTCTCTCTCTCTCTCTGTCACACACACACACACA
>VDFB02009581.1:0-22690 GCA_007258455.2 Sequoia sempervirens | reverse complement strand
GATGTATGGATGGTGGTTTTTTTTTGGATGGTTGTTCTAGTGTTTTCTTTTCTGGGAGCTTACAAGTTCCCTAATCCTTATGTACTATTAATTTCTTGATTTTAATAAAGATTTTACCCCTTTTATAAAACTACAAGACTCCTCTAGGTCAAGTTTTATCTCTTGTACATGTACACCCCATTAGGTTATTGTAATATCATTGTAAACAAGAAGCATGTTGTATTCAATGATATGGAAGAAATTATGTATTGCCAGAAGCTTCTCTACCATCCTAAATATATAGTAAATTCTCTTAATAGAGTGGATGAAACTATAAATAGACAAGTTCCACTAAAAAAACTAGAAACCTAGGATAATAAGTAATTGGCTCAAATGATTATAAAATGATAAGGCCCATGCATAATCATCCATCTAAATTTATCCTCTTATTCCATAGTCTCCCTATATCTTGGTCTCTTTATAATATCTCCCAAGATTGGAATTTTGTTTACTTAATATGAACAATGATTTTCTATTTACAACTATATATTTTTATTTTCTCTTGTTGAACCCTCCCTTCATCTCAAAATATCAAGTATGGGGGTAATTATACTATGATTTTACACACACCATTTCATGTTAATTTCATAGGAAACCATGTGTAAGGAAGTGTTGAGATTCTTGAATAGGTGAAAAAAATGCCTTTATTATTAAACTATAATATGGTTTCTCTCTATTTTCTAATAGAATTTATTTGATAAAGAAAGCTATCAAAAAAGTTCACACACCTCATTAAGATCATGTTTATTTGTATACTATTTTTTAATAATATTAAAGGCTAGAGTAGTGAATCTATAATGTATCTTGCATCATCCCAAAAAAGTGTCATCTTCACCAAATTGTTCACTCTCATCCCCTAATCTATTTTCATAGCCATTAAGTATATTGTGTCTCTTGCAGCTCAAGAATAATCTCAAGGAGAATGAATTATTATGCATATCTAGTCCCTATTAGTTTTACAAAATTCCTCCTTAGACAATTTCCTAAAGAGTATATAATATGTTAGTTCTAGATAAGCATATTCACATGTCTAACACTACTAACAACCTCCTATTTAAATATAATCTGAGTTCATTATTTGAAGCATGAATGTAAGGAAATTACACTAAATATCATTTTACATTACCTCAATTAATCTACCTACAACATTGAAACATATGCAAAATGCATCACTCCTTACACCATATTATTGATCTCAACCTCCTTAATAGCATTGCTAAACAATTTGAACTAATTTAATCAAAATCCTTGTGATTCCCTAAACAATCAATATATGTACTGAACTAATGTCCCTTTGTACAAATGACCATAATATTAAAGAGTGGATGATGCTTGATATTTTTACACCCATTCATGATTATGTTTCATCTCATAGCAACCTTAGAATATTAATCTTGGAATACTTTTTATCCAAGAACTTTGACCTTATTGTTTTCTCCCCTATGACTATATGATGTTAACACTCTAATAAAATGTTCCACAAAATCCTTATAATAATGATATTGGACCAAATGATATATAATTACATTTGGAAAGACTAGTTTTCAATTCCAATCATCTACCTCATCCTTATTTTTCACATTGAATATCTTTGCCACTATATTTGTATCATCAATAGTTATAATTACATATTTTTTACTAGGATTTATCGTGGCTTCTCCTAAAATAAATGGAGATTATAAGTTGAGCAAGGTAAAAAGTGTAAATATATAGTGATCTTGGGTATGTGCAGGATCATCATGAAAAAAATAGGCCCTTAAGTGGCAAAATTTAGAAAAAATTAGAGTTAGGCAGCAGTGTAAAAGATTTAAATAGCATCACCATATTATTTAAAAATATTTTAGAATAGAATCTATAGCCGATTGGATGGTTTCGACTACAGTTTTAAAAAATATATTTGGTGAAATTTGGAATTTCAATGCGATGGTACTTAAATTTCAAGAAAATAGAAGTAGAGTGTCATCCATTACCTGCTCCCTAATAAAATTGAGACAATATTTTTATAAGATTTTAGATATAAGTAGTGGACTCATATGATATGATGCATATTTTTTTTTATGATTTTTTCAAGTAAATGGGTATTATGAATTTCTTATTATAAATTTTTAAAATATAAAACTCTTGTGTCTTACAACCTTAACTTGAGTAAAACCTTCCACGAAATTCAATTTTGTGCTTTGATCTTATACTATAGAAGCATAGAATTAGCAGAGTGCATGTTTTTTGGATTCAAAATTACAGTATTTTTTGAGGGATTTATAGATGTTTTCAATCAAATTTCTCAATTAGGACTTTAGTCACTTAATTTGAATAGAAAATCAATCATAGACATAGCCAAATTAAAAGTAAAAGAATAAATTTATATTAGTTTGAGCAGCACAAGAATCTCCTTGAAAAACCCATACCGTTTCATCAATTTTGGGTATTAAAAAGAGGTCATCAGCCACATACCCATCATATTACCACTTTTTTTCCCATCATGATCTTGCACATATCCTCCTAGTACTAGTAAGTGTAGGATTCCTTAATGGAAAAGTGATAGGTATAAGACTTTAATAGTAATCAACATAAATGTACGTGATATTTATTTTAAGTCATTTTTTAAAATTAAGGGTAACTTACATACACATACACCATTTCTTGTAGCATAAATAAAGTGTGAATCACCTCTTTTGATGTTGTCTTGAAATTAAAGTTAACATAAATGACATCTCCATTTCCTAGTGCTCCTCATTAGGCCAATTTTTATGTGGAATATAATTCCAAATTATTTTACATTTAAATTTTTATTCAAGGGGTCATTAATAAAATCTTATAATAATTTGGAATAGAAAATGAAATTTTCAATACTAATAGAGATGGTTAGGTTTATCCATCCCCAAATATATCCTCAATGTCTCTAATTAAACCTAGATTAACTCTTCCTTATCCTCTTTATCACTCATGTTATGATGAGTGGAACTCATAGTGACACAACAAGAAACAAAACATATTATTACTAATGGGATGCCTTGTTGGTCACAAAATAATCAAACTCTCAAGGATTTCAAGTCTAAGAAAAATCTCATATAAGAGGTTTAGGTTTGTAATTAAAACAACAGTTCAAAACCTTGGTCTTTCACAAACAATGACAAGAAAATCAAAGTGGAAGATGTTATTCCTCATTGGCACCAATTCACAATCATTGACAAGGAAAACAATTGGAAGATTTTATTTCTCAATGGCATTGATGGTTACAAACATCATCATCACTTCCCAAATTTACTGTTATGTTCTTTCAATAGTGGCTTCACATTAAAAATTAAATAAATTATTCAATGGTTGGCCTAGCTTCATCCTCAATCAAAACTACTCAACCACCTAATTGTGTTATGTCCACATTCATTGACACCAACAACCATGTCTTCTCCTTCCACCAAAAGATGCCTATCTACAAGCATGAAAACACCTATTCTCTCTAGCAAAAAACCCCTCTGTTCTCTTTCACTCCTCTCCAAATACTTGATTCCTCCCAAATTTTTATTCAACAATAGTTATAACACCAACAATGGCTAGCTATTGACTTGTCCAGGAGATTCAACCAGTAAGAATTACAATATATTAAAAAAAGAAAATTAATAAAGAAAAATCTAAACTACCAAACTGTAAGAATAAAGAAAACAAAAATAAGGAAGAGAGATGAGAGAGATTCCATGCATCAATTACCATACATATACTCATATAATTAAATAATAAACTATGAATGGGCTCAAGATCAATTACTTGAAGCATAGAAGTAGAGAATACACAAAATATGAATCCTTGTTCTTCAAACTTCAACACAAAATGATAATCCTTTTTTTTTTTTTAGGTTGTATAAAATGTAAGAGCAGAGAATAAATAATTAAAAAATGTTAATTTTAATTGTAACATTTATTTTGTAATATGTTGGTGAACTGTAGATTTTTGGACCCGATAGTCTCTCTAACTCAGGGTTTTTCACCCAAAAGGAGAGAGATTAGATCTAAAAATTCTAGTAGGTTCATTTTAATAAGGAATGTGAGGGATGTGTATGATGGAATAAGGACTAAGTGGGATGAAATACATGCAACTAAACTAAGAAATTGAATTATTAAATATGAAAAACTAATGAAATGTGACTTGTTTGAAAACACATGATGATATTGAAACATAAACTAAAAGAATGAAATGTATAGAACAAAAGGAGAAAGGGTAAGATCAAAGTGCACAGGAGAAACTATGATGAATTTGGAGTAATTAAAATTCTTATTTATTATGTCACAAAATTCAGACATGACTCATTCGCCACCTATGGCGAATCAGTCCCAGTATTGATGAATTTTCCCAAGAACTAGTTTCTAAGCACAGAGAGCTAGATTCTGACAAAATCATGTTTCAAGACTCTAGATGGGACTCATTCATAAATCATGGTAAATTGGTCCACCTTCAAGGATCTAAAAATTCAAGGATGGAATCTATAGCTTCATATTTGCAATTCCACCTTCTAAAGGTGTCTGCTTTAGAGAATGATAGGATCGAGTCTGAAAGTGACTTTTATTTCATTATTTGACTTGATTAAAGAGGGAAAGACTCCAGAAACTTATAAATTCAATCTTCAATGATTCATAAGCTTCAAAGTATCCTAAATCTACACACAAATAACACAAGAAGAGAAAATATTGATTGTTAACATATGGGGGTTTTCCTTGGTCAAACCCCTTTATAGGTAATTAAACCAAATTGATGAAATAATGGAATAAAGCATGCAAAAATGGGATAATTTACCTTACAATGATGAATTATCTTGTTGGTCTACAACAAATCATGTAGAATCGGCCCTTGAATGCTTTAGAATGCAATATTGAAGACTTGTAATGAAGAAACCCTAAGTTGCTTAAGAAAATAGATGATGAATGGATATGTAAAAGTGAATTTATTGATAGGAGATAGATAGGAGTTGTTAAAATGAGGTGAAATTAACTTATTTATACCAATATTGTGCCTTGGTAACCTTTCATACATCATCATATGCTGGCATCAAACATAATTTTGAATAAATCTTGAAACAAATTTGAATTATTTGGAATTTTGAGCTAAGGTGGACTCATTCGCCACCCATGGCGAATGGGTCCCACCATGGAGGTGTGTTTAAGTTTTGAGAATTAAATGCCATTTAGTTTTATGTGTCAAGGTATTATTAAAAAAAATACTTAGATGAAGCATAGGAGTGTATAAGGATGTCCAATAAGACATGAGAAAGATGTAAATAAGGGGAAAATGCCTAGAAAAGACTGAATCTTGATTACAAGACTTAACAACACTTCAAAATAGGACTTTTTGATGTTTCAAATGATGATTTTTAGGTGATTGTATTAAATAGAGTCTAGAATAATGTAGAAATTTCTTACAACACTTCACAACATATTCACAAGACTTCAATATTTACATTTTATTTGATTTATAAATGTCTAAAACTTAGTGTGGATGCATAAAATTCCTCAGAACACCTAAATCAAGGCCTTCTTAAGTCCATTTATCATGAATTATCTCAAATCAAGCAAAGGGTACTTTTTTCTATTGCACAGTTGGTAAATAAATTTGAAATTTTATGTGACTTTCCTAAATGAAAGTGAAAAAAAAAATCAATAGTTGGAGACATTTCATATGCAATTAAAATATTCCTTTACATTTAAGAGGTTAAAATCCATTCTATGATTATGTTTTTATTTTTGAGTGCAATTTTAACCAAAAAGTACTTAAAGGAATGAAAATGACATAACCTAAATGAAATGAAAATAAACCCCAAAAAATACAACTGTTATTATGGGTTTGGGGGACTTTCTTACAATTGAACCAATTATATTATAAGGATCAAAGGTAATGCATAAATTTTTTATAATGATTGTAGATTTGAGATTATGACATTCAAATTGAGGCACAAAGAAGTGAATATTTGTTAAAAATATAACTCATTGAAAATTAACTATCTACTTTCACAAACAAGATTTAGGATAGCAATGATCATCGTCAACTTCTTATACAAAAATATTGACAAGGACACATAGGAAACATCATGAATGCACATCCAAAAATGCATTCCATTACTTAGAAAAATTGAAAAATTCCAATATCCCTTATGAAAATGTGTGAGAATTTAAAATTTCCATTTACACTCATTACTTATAAAAATTGAAAAATTCCAATATCTCTTATGAAAATGTGTGAGAATTTAAAATCGTCATTTACAATAACACAAGCCTTGTAAATATAGGCTTTCCCCAGTAAATAATAAATAAATAATTTATAACTACCTAGGTAACTAACTTGACATTTTGAGAGAAATAATATAAACTTTCTTTAAGTTAGAATTCTCATAATTTTTTCATTAATAAGGATCATTTCCTAAATTATTAACAATATGAGATAAAATTCACTTTTTACAAAAGATAACATTAAAAAAAGACTAAATATTTACAAATTAAAAATCTAAGAAGAAAATTGTATAGTCAAATTCACTGAGAAGCTCACTTTCATCCATATCTACCATCATTGACGCTTTATGTAGAAGTCCTTCATGCTTCAATTTTCCTTTCAGTGGAACACTTTTCTCTTAATATCTTGAATAAATTAATTGATTGAGCCATGATATTATTTCTACAACAATTGCATTGCTCATCATTAGCTTCAAGGTAGCATGACTCTTTTGAATATCTTCTAATCTTTGGCAATAATCTAGTGTAGAACCATTACGAATATCAAGAGTGAAATATTCTTACTTAACCTCTTCATCGCCTCCAAAATAAAAAACACATGTCTATTAAAAAATCTACATTTATCATATTTTAAAATTTTCTCTTAAGAAATTTTGAACATCTATGTTTTTAATTCAATCTTTTCCTAATGCGCCTATGCTAAGTGATAGGAGATCATCTTGAATCTTTATTTTTACTTGTTCACATGTTTCCAAAATTTTATCTTATTCTATCAAAATTTGAATGATAGTTACAACCTTCCATTTCACACTCTAAAACCACATATGATATTTATTCTCTTGCATGCTTAAGAAAATATTCTCATCAATTAAGGTATTAACAGGTATGTGCGGGATCATGATTGGCCAAAAAGTGGCGATGTGATGGGTATGTGTAGGGTATGTGGCAGAAGAATTTTTTTTACCCAAATTTTATGAAATGAAAATGGTTTTTAAACGAGATTATCAGCTTTCCACCAATATAAATTATGCTTTAATTTGAATTTAATAAATAATTATTATTCATTTTCTATTTGAATTATGACTAAAGTCCTGATTGATAGGCTAATTGAAAAACATCTATAACTTTCAAACGGTATCACATTTTTTGAATCTAAAACATGCGTCACATTTTGTAACATACTATAGGATTTTAAAAATGAATTTCATGAATTTTTATTAAATTAAATGATTAGACATACAAGTTTTATATTTTTTTAAAAGTTGTAATAAAGGGAATTTCATAATTAATTATTTACTTGGAAAAAAATCCAAAATATGCATCACATCAAGACATGAGTCTTCTACTTATATCTAAAATACTATAAAAAAATATTATCATTTTATTGTGGTTAGGGTGGTCAGATAGACACCTACTTATTTTTTCTCTAAAATTTAAGTACTACTACATTGAAATTTCAAAATTTCACCAAATAGATTTTTTATTATAAATAAACCAAGTAGTTTAGAAACTAAATTCAATTTTCTATAGATTTTATTCTTACATATTTTTAAAATAATATAGATAACTGATTAAAATTTTTACGTCAAGTTGCCTAACTTTGGTTTTTCTAAATTTTTCACCACTTAAGGGCCTATTTTTTTCCATGATGATCCTGCACATACCCTAACATCTATCTGTGGTGCATACTTTTGAAATATGCAAAACTAAACTTCATACTAGGTTAGTAACTCACAAATTTCTCAAGAATGACCCTATGAAATACCTTGCAAATGCTTCAAAATGCCACAAAGGATAAAAGAAAACTAAAATCATTATGAAAGCAACCACAAGTTACCTGTTCCATAGTGTATTGGTGTCACATGTGCAAGTGACCCTTTCCCAATCCTTGCTAAGAAACCAAGATGATGCAAATGCAAATGGAGATGATGAGCAAGATGAGTTCTCAAATCAAGAGAGTAACCTTGCATAAAAGTTGTAGGTAGAATTATGGAGGATTATGCTTCAATTTATAGATTTTATTGATGAGAGATTGGCCAATGAAATGAGGCCACTTGTCAACCTCTGATTGGCTAAGGAGTGAGTACATTTTGGTCCATGTGCCAAGAATTTAAAATTGTTTGAGTGGGGGGACATGTAAGGCTTTTAGAATTTTAAATTCTGAGTGGGGAACATGTCAGAATTTAATATTCTGAAAATGCATGGGTGGAGGATAAGTTAGAATTTTAAATTCTGAGTGGGCAACATGTTAGAATTTAATATTCTAAAATGCATGGGTGGAGGATAAGTTAGAATTTTAAATTCTGAGTGGGCAACATGTTAGAATTTAATATTCTGAAAATGCATGGGTGGAGGATAAGTCCGAATTTTAAATTTTGAGTGGGGAACATGTCAGAATTTAAAATTCTGAAAATGCATGAGTGGGGAATATTCTTCCAAGATGCCATGTTGAAAGAAAATAGGGATTAAATTAATCAGGATTAAATTAGCCTAATGATGATTTGACTGTTTTGACTTATTTGATTTAAACAGTTGATTTATTTAAATCAGAAAATGATGGAAAATGCATTTAGATTTAATTAAATGGACGTTTGATTTATTTGATTAAAAGGTTGATGAAATTTTTTATTTAATTTTGAATGAATGACCTTAGGAGATGATATTACCTGATGAATGGATGAAGGCGAACCTGATTAATTGGTGAATGGACCTAATGTGCAACTTAGTTTAGTTGATGAATTAACCCAATCGAATGTAAAATGTTAATTTTGCACGTCTACATTTTTCCCCTCTTTGAAGCAATGTACTTGTGGCGATCAAAATTGATTTTTATTTTTATTTTTTCATATGCCCCAAATGGAAAGTACACTCATACATTGCCCCCTTGAGAGATCAAGCGAAAAGATTCAATTTAAGGGTCGATCTTGTGATAAAGAGATTCAAAATGTATGGTTATCATTGATGATGTAAATGAGATGATTTTAAGATGCTTAGAATAACAAATCTATATTATTCAAAACAACTTAAATGATGAGATGATGTGATGATGGATGAGATGGATGATGTGATATGCGATGATTATGCAATGTGATGCTTAGACTAACAGATCTATATTATGATGATGAGATGGATGCATGATGGATGCATGATGGATGTATTGGTGATGATGATTAACTATTCATGTTGTGATGTTAGTGCAGAAAATGAAGAAATTAGATGGTGACAATAGGATTCAACACCAACATGAGAGATGATGATGAGAAATGATGATGATAAAGAGATGATGAGAAATGAATGATTTGCTTATCAAGGATTGGGATTTTAAAAGGGTCACTTACTTTATGTTTGATAACACGCCTAAGCATGATGCATCAAGGTATAAAGGACCAGGATGGCGTTGTGCTTAATGTGATGGACTTTGACTCAACAAATAGATAGGAGTATTCTTGTTCACACTTGACATACAGAAACCTTGCTAGGATGCACTTTAGAAGTTTTAAACATCTCAGACCAAAACATGGAAAGGTATAACCAATCAATGCAATAGTCAACAAGCTGTCCAAAGCATCCTCTATACATATCTAACAAAGCAAGTATTTGCCAAGTTATTTTACAAGAACGTCCAACAAGCCTAGAAGATAAAAGGATAATGATCGTTGCCCCATTCCCATCTCTCTAAATCCTTCGTTTGGATATCATCGAGAGGTCCTTGGATTGAGCGCAATGAGATAAGTCAAAAGACAAAGATAAATCACACAAACAAGTTGATGTTCTTCAATACCGTTAACCAAAAGGGAATGTGTTTTCAAGGATAGGAATTGAAATTATTGCCAAAAGATAATGCCCATTGTAGGAATGATGCATCCTAGGACATGTTAGTGGATGGCGACACGTCATTTCGTTTATCCAAAGTGTTCTTTCTGATAAGTAATGCCCCGTGTAGGAAGGATTCATCCTAGGACATGATATTATCAGATGATTGATATGAGACTATTAGATGATGGACTACTGACACCAAGAATTGACCAACTTGCTTATGTACTGACTTAGACTTGAGACTTGACGCTTTTAGGTTTTCACATTTGATCTGCTAGACTTGTTTTTACCTATTTTGCCAAATGTTGAGGATGATGACCAGTTTATTATGGATGGTGTTATTGTGGGAGCAAGCGAGATGAGGCGGATGGATTTTTTCAAGTGTTTGGATATTTTTGGAGTTTTGCATTGTTTTGAGGCTTTTTTTTTTTGGTATTTTTCGAGATTTTCAAATGTTTTGATATTTTATTTTTTCAAATGTTTTTGGGATTTTCTAAGATTTTGACCAAGAGACTAACCTAAAGACCTATCCTAAGACCTCGAGGGAGCTGATCAGATTATCCTTGCCCTACGTTATACAATAGAGACCACATAGTTAAAGTACGGCGAGCTTGACCAATTTATAGATGATGATATACGCCAGTAAGAATGGAAACACATTATGATAGACTCCTAAAGGAGGCCCGAGGCTTTAAATGTCACCGAGGGATGAAAAAATCCACCTTGCCTAAGTTCAAGCTTCGAGGAGATGGCGTGGATTCGACAAGACAACTCTGTTTTTACTTTTAGCCCAGGGCTTGACTTGTTTTTTGGATTTTCTAATTTTTTATATTTTGGATTTTCTAATGTTTGATGTTTTAGTTTTTTTGATTTTTTTTATGTTTTTAGATTTTGATTTTTTATGTTTTGGATTTTTCGATGTTTTGGTAATTTGGATTCCATTTCCATTTCAATTCAGTTCCATTTCCATTCCATTCCATTCCGGATTCCATTTCGTTATTTCTTATTTTATTTCGTTCATTCCATTCCATTCCGATTCCATTTCCGTTCCATTCCTCATTTTGGATTCCAGATTTTATGTTTTAAGTTCCATTTTTTGAATGTTTTTGGATTTTGATTTTTGATGTTTTGGATTTTTAAGTGTTTTGATGTTTTTGGATTTTACAGTTTTTTATGTTTTTGATTTTTGATTTTTGATGATGTTTTGGATTTTACGATTTTTTATGTTTTGGATTTTTTGATTTTTTGATGTTTTTGGATTTTCGTTTTTTTGATGTTTTTTGGATTTTCTGATTTTTTGATGTTTTTGGATTTTCTGATTTGAGGTCTTTTAAGATCATACAAGAATCTGATCCTATGAGAATTTGCCCCTAGCGTGATGTAATAGACTACCCCAATAAAGGGAGTACAAACTAACCTTAAGGATGGGCTGAGTAGTACTAGGAGGGATCACGATACGAAAACAGGACCAAGCTATGGAGCGGATGCGAGTGTATGAGTGATGGAAGCAAAATGGATGGATGATGCCGAATAAGCAGCAAAGATCCTGGTGAATGGAAAGTGCTCATTTACACAAGGCACCTGTTTTCCAGGTTTTCACCGAGGTACTTGCCCAGAGTGCCAACAAAGTGGTTTTCACTAGAGGATGATTTTTTCTCTTTACTATTTTTGATCATTTTTCTGATTTTTTGGATTTTTTTACTTTTTTTTGAATTTTTTTTGGTTACCAAGACTCCTATTTTCCAGGTTTTCACTGAAGTAACCATTTGCAGGGGCTTTCAAATTTTGGATTTTTAGTTCCTATACTGTAGAAAAGTTACCAGAGCATAAAATTATTAAGGATAGGAGTTACATTCATGGGCTCCTACTTGGTTTTAACCAGGTGTTGATAACTGATATTAGCACGGTTTTATAATTTTGCTATGATGATGAAGGTCCTAACCAATTAGGTTCCGAACTTGCCTTTCTTTGCTTGGTTTGGGACATTCTTCTGATTCTCTATTAAGACTAGTTCTCTGATTTGGAAAGTTCTACTTCTAATTTTCTTGTTGTAGCTCTGTTTGAGTCTGTTATAATAGACTTGTAAATGATTTAAAGCATCTATTCATCTCTCGTCTAGTGGCTCCAACTCATTTAGTCTTGATACTCTATATTCTTCATCCGTGATGAGGTTTTGTAGTGATATCCTGGGGGATAGGAGCTCGATCTCGATTGGGAGTACTACTTCTAATCCGTAGACCAGGGAGAATGGGCTGGCACTGGTGGGTGTGCAGATGCTGGTTCAATAGACCCATAGGGCAGGATTAAGCTGTAGATGCCAGTCATGACTTGCGTCATTAACTATTTTCTTAAGGATTTTGAGGATAGTTTAATTTGTAGCTTCTGCTTGGCCATTGCCTTGGGGATAGTACAGGGTGGAGAAGTGATGTTGGATTTTGAATTTTTTGCATAAGTTGCGGACATCTTGATTTTTGAATGGTGTCCCATTATCTGAGATAATGGCTTGTGGAACACCATAGTGGCTTATGAGATAGTTCAAGATGAACTTAGAAATCTACTTTCTAGTGATATACGTCATGGGTATGGCTTCCACCCACTTTGTGAAGTACTTAGTTGCAGTTATGATAAATTTGTGGCCGTTGGATGAGGTGGGTGTGATTTTCCCAATGAGATCGAGTCCCCACTGCGAGAAGGGCCATGGTGTGACGATAGGATGGAGCTCTTGAGTTGGAGCATGAATGAGGTCCCCATGTTGTTGACATTGTAGACACTTTCTGGCATGATCATGTGCTTCTCTTTCCATTGTGGGCCAATAATACCCCATCCTCAGTAGTTTCTTGGCAATGGTCATTCCACTCAAGTGTGAACCACAAATACCGTTATGAACTTCGGTTAGAGTGGTTAATGCCTCCTCAGCATTTAAACAGCGTAGTAAGGTACCTTCTATGCTTCTACAATATAAGGTATCTCTTAGGATGACAAATCTAGATGCCTTTTTAATAAAGGTTCATTTTAGGCTTGATAGTAGCTCAACGGGTATGAATCCTATTCGAAGATAAGTGTAGATATCATGATACCAAGGATCGTGAGAACCAATGATTACACACACATATTCTAATTATGGTACCTCAAATGCTAGAATGAGAAGTTGCTCAATCAAAAATTCATATTTTGGCATGTTGTGAGGGATGTCTAATAAGGACCTAATTGTAGCCATGGCATCTACTGCTCTGTTGTTGGTTCTCAGAATCTGCTCAAATGTTATGTCAATGAAGGATTCCTTTAAAGTCTCCACTAGTTTCTTGTATGGAGTGAGCTTATCATCCTTAGTTTGATACTCATTATTGACCTGATTTATGATTAACTGAGAGTCTCCATATACCTTGAGAGCTATGATGTTCCATTGTACTGCTATCCTAAGGCCTATAGTCAATGCTTTGTATTCTGCTATGTTGTTAGTGCAAGGAAATGACAATTTATATGACTTTGGTATGCAGTCTCCTTGTGGGGTGATGAAGAAGACACCAACTCCTGATCCATGTTGTGTATATGAACCATCAAAGTATAGTTTCCAATGATTAGCTACGTTGAGGTTAAAGATGGATTCATATAGAAACTCTTAAACAAGAGGATTCTTGGAATAGATAGGTGCTTCTGCTAGTTGACCTGCGATGACCTGTCCCTTAATTGCTTTCCTCTCCACATACTCTATGTCATATTCTGACAGTATCATTACCCATTTTGCCATTCTTCCCATCAGCATTGCCTTGGATAAGAGATACTTAAGGGGATCAATTTTTGCAATAAGCTTTATCTTATGTGCCAACATGTAATGTCTAAATTTTTAGGATGCAAACACTACTGCGAGGCATGCTTTTTCAATGAATGAGTAGTTTAGCTCATGGCCAACCATTGTTTTGCTGATATAGTAGATAGCCCTCTCAGTTCTGTTTTCATCATGCTGGGCTAATAGAGCCCCAAGGGCTGCTATTGTTGCTGACACATATAGGATCAATGCCTTCTTTGGAATGGGCGGCATTAAGATTGGTGATGTCAGTAGATATTCCTTTTTTTTTTGAATGCCTCTTCACACTTGGTATACCATTTGTACGCTACTCCCTTGTGGAGTAGGTGAGGAAATATGGGTTATGCTTATCTGCCAGTTGTGCTATGAACCTTCTAATGGATTGGAGCCTTCCTTGGAGACCTCTTAGTTGTTTTAAATTCCTTGGTGCTTCCATCTCAGGATTGTTTTAACTTTTGCAAGATCCACCTCGATACCCCTCATGGAGACTATGTATCCTAGTAATTTTCCTGTTGTAGCCAAAGATGCACTTCTTGGATTTAGTCCGACCTTGTATTCCTCTTAATCTGTCAAAGATAGCACTTAGGGTTGCTATATGATCTTTTCTCTTTCTTGACTTAGCTAGGATGTGTCAACATAGTCTTCAACTATTTTGTGAATCATGTCATGGAAGATCAATGTCATGGCCCTTTGATATGTTGCTCCTGCATTTTTTAGGCCGAATGGCATCATGTTCCAGTAGTAGGTCCCCCATGGACAAGTAAAAGTCTTATGTTGATCTTCTTTTGCTATCATAATCTGGTTGTATCCTGAAAATTGTCCATTAGGGTATATGCAGGATCATGATGGGCCAAAAGTGGCAATATTATGGGTATTTGTAGGTATGTGGTTGATGACCTTTTTTTTACCCAAAATTGATGAAATGAAAGGGTTTTATAATGATATTCTTAGCTTTCCACCAATATAAATTATGATTTAATTTGAATTTAATAAATAATTATTATTCATTTTCTATAAGAATTATGACTAAAGTCCTGATCGATAGGTTGATTGAAAAACATCTATAACTTTCAAACGGTATCACATTTTATGAATCCAAAACATGCGTCACATTCTATGCTTCACATACTATAGGATTATAAAAAGAAAAAATAAATTTCATGAAGTTTTGACCACGTTAGGGTGGTCAGACATATGAGTTTTTATATTTTTTAAAAGTTGTAATAAAAAATTCATAATTAAATATTTACTTGGAAAAAAATTACAAAAAAATATGCATCACATCCGGACATGAGTCCTCTACTTATATATTAAATATTATAAAAAAATATTATCATTTTATTATGGTTAGGGTGGTCAGAGAGACAACTATTTCTTATTTTTTCCCTCACATTTAATTACTACTGCATTGAAATTTCAAATTTTCACCAAATAGATTTTATTTATTTTTAAATAAACCTAGTAGCTTAGAAACTACATTCAATTTTTTGCAGATTCTATTCTTACATATTTTTGAAATAATATAGATAACTTATTCAAATTTTTATGTCAAGTTGCCTAACACTGATTTTTCTGAATTTTTTGCCACTTAAGGGCCTATTTTTTCCATGATGATCCTGCACATACCCATTAGTGATAACATCTCATGCCCTGCTGTCATGTCCAATATCATATCGATATTGGGAAGTGGAAAGTCATCCTTGGGACATGCTTTGTTCAAATCTCTAAAATCCGTACAGATTCTGATATTCTCGGTAATCAATTGGTCAGATAAATTATGCATCCAACAACTTTTTGAGTTCCATTTTGACCAAAAAGGCAATTTGAGGATGCATTTTTCAGAGTTTTTGTCTGACAGGTTTTGCATCTGGGTACACTGCTAGGTGATGAACCACAGTCTCTGGATCAAGCCCTGACATGTCAGCATAACTCCATGCAAAGTTCACTTGTCTTTCCTTTAGGAATGCTGCTAGGAGTTCTTGTTCTTCTGTTAATAGTGATTCTGCATAGAATGTGATATGTGAGGCTTCCTCTATTCCTATGTTGACCGCATTGCACTTTTTGACCAAGATTGTTGATTTCTCTTGATGAATAGTTGTTAAGGGAAGATTGAATCCTTCATCCTCAAGCACCTCAGAGAGGTTTTCACTTTTGGATACATCCTTTCCTTTTACTATTTTCTTGTCAGAGAGTGCCACAGTGTGGTTTTCACTCAAGGAATTGGATATGATTCTTAGTTTCTCACTTTTGTGATTGAAGGATTCAATCATTTCCCCATAATAAGCTTGTGTGTCTAATTCCATTATGAACCCTACCTTATGATCCCCATCTAGGATGTTATCCCTCAATCCTATGAATTCTGAGAGTGCTTCATCATTTTTGAATGTATCGAGAACTAGTGGTCCTCGTTGGTCATAGTCGATCAGTTGAGGGTACACTAAATGGATCTCATCATTTTGATGATCGGATTCGAAGGAAAGGGTACTAATCATACACACAGTAGTATCTTTGAATAACCTAGGGAGATTGGATATGATATCTTCATCATCGCTACTAATATAGGGCTCAATTATGAAGTTATGTGTGTTGCTATCTGTGACGCACTAGCTGAGGAGATGCATTCGCAGCTCTAACCGGAGGACTTCGGCCACGTATGGTTATTCTCAGAGGGGTACATCCAAGGCCAATATTTGTTATGGGTTGTGTCTCTAGTATGATAGGTATCATAAGCCCATTGTCGTTTTGTCCCAATCGCTGGTTTCTGTCGTAACCCATTGCAAGCATCATTTGGAAACCTTTGCTTCTTTCATCCATTGGTAAATTAGTTGTTGGTCTTTCATCTTGGTATAGCATGTGAGATGGGTCTGCCTCAATTTACTCTTGGCAAAGATCTCCCCATCTTGTGAATTTAGGATAGTTTTCAGGATGTGTTTGAGATGTTGAAGCTTTATTTTGTTGTGGGCGTCCTCGTGATCTAGGAGATTGTGGTAACTCTCCTATCATAAAAGCATCGCTAGGAAATTTTTAGCTTCCACAACCATCCTCTTGGATAATGAGTTTAATGTCACATATGGTAGGAATAGTAGGTGTCTTTGTCTCAGAAGTCGATGTGAGGGTGGCAGGATCAATATATGACATGGATGGGCCCTCATCATTCTTTGGCACTTGGGGGATTTTGTAGTACTTAGCCTCAAGATTTTTGCAATATGAAAATGGTTCAGGATCCCCATGAATGGTAACCTCTTGTCCATTATGTGTAAATTTCATACATTGGTGGAAGGTTGATGCTACGACTTTCATTGCATGGATCCATGGGTGGCCCAAGAGGATGTTATATGGCAAGTCAAGGTCCAAGATCTGACAGGTAGTTTCCATGAGCGTTGGCCCTACTTGAATAGGGAGTTTTATTGTGCCCTCAGACACTCTTTCTCGGTCGTTGTATGCTCTTATTGTGATTCCTTTACCTTTGTCAATGGAATCTTCTGCTATTTTTAGTTGCTTGATAAGGTTGAGAGAATAGATGTTCAAACCTACACCTCCATCCACCAAAACCCTTTTGTTTTTTCTCTTGTTCACAATGACCTCTAAGTGAAGTATGCGATTGTGAGATAGTTGGGTGGGAAAATCTTGGTCAGAAAATGTAAGGAGATTAGGTGTTATGATGTTTCTGACCATAGCTTGGAATTGTTCCGCATCAAGATCTACAAGGACGATGGATGAGGCTAATGCTTGCTCAAGGATCTTCTTATGTGCAGATGAGATTTTTAACAACTCCATAATGGAGATGTGTGCTGGTGTTCTCTTGAGCTGATCTACTACACTGTAACCATTAGGAGTGGATCTAGAGGAAGGGGCTTTGGTTGGTTGGGATGAGCCTGCAATGGTGACTTTCTCGCCTCTTGTGGTGACTCCACAATCTTTGGCATGGGTGCCCTTGATGGTGATGACCATGCAGTCTTCATTTAGGGAGGTGACAACTGTTTCATATACATGATTTACACTACCTTTTCCTTTATCTTTGTTGTTGTTATTTCCCTTGTTGCCATGATTTGGCATCAGATTCGTGTAGATTTTAAGGCCCTGATTGCCTATAGGTGGTTCCACATTGATGATCCTTTTGTCAATGAGATCTTGAATGATATTTTTAAGTATTATACAATTGTTTGTGGTGTGACCTTTGATCTTATGAAATTTGTAGAGTTGATTTTCGTTGTACCACGGGGGTTTGACATCAGGTTCTTGGTAATTTTCAAATGTAGGTGCTTGGATGATTTTTTCATCGATGAGCTTTTTCATGATGTCTTCAAGTGGTTCCCCCAAGGTAGTGTATTTTCTTTTTGGATAACTCTTGCATTGGGGTGGTCCTCTTTGATCATTGAGGTTATTGATAGTAGGATTGTTATTGGGTTGATATGTTATGTGATGGGTGTTTTGGCATTGATTTTGGATTTGTAGTGTGGGTGTTTTTTGGCGTGGATCACTAATGACCACCTTGGCATCTATGAAACCATCATTAGTAATGTTCTTGTTCCTTGCCCATGTGTGAGGTTTATCGTTATAATTGGATTATGGGCTGTTGTTTTTGTTGCTCGTGATATGATGTTGATTCCACAGGTTGAGTCACAAGGGCTCTTTCGATGCTAAGCGCTTTGGGGATCAACTGATGATATGTGGTGATTCCCTGAACCTTGAGATGAAATCACAAGTGATTTTCAAGGTTGGCTATGATTGTGCAGACTTGTTCTTTTGGCATGGTCCACTTGCTCCGATTGGCCTTGGATTGCCATCGTTGAAGGAATGAAGCAAAAGATTCATTCTTTCCTTGTTTTAGAGCATATAATTCTTTAAGACTGACATCCATTGTAATGTTACATGCATTATTTTTAATGAATGCATCCTTGATTTCCTGGAATGTTCTAATGCCTGAAGGTAAGTGAGAGAACCATTCTATAGTAGTACCTGCCAAGCTCCCAGGGAATAGCTACATCAGATACGTGTTGTCATATGCGACCTCCATACAATGAACTTGGAATTCCCAGATGTGATCTTCATGGTTTCCCATCCCTCAGTATTTTTCAAATTTAGGGATTTCGAATCCCTTAGGGAATGGTTTTGTATACACTTAAAAATGGTCATATCACATTGTCTGGTAATTAATTAAATATTTTTAATATTTAATTAAAATCTTTTGATTCTATCTACATATAAATAAATTTAAATAATTTATTTATATTGTTCATGATTTCATTTCGATTAAATATTTAATCACCTTTTCATATTCATTTCTTAATTGATTAAATAAATGTTACAATTTATTTATATTAATTATCATATAATCTTAGTTTGAATATTTTATTCAAATAAAAGATTAAAATATTATAATTCTTCTAAATATCATTTGTAATTAAATATTCCAAAATATTTGATTATTTCCTCTAATCTAATATTCATTTTAAAATCATTTCAAAATTCCTCCAATTCAATTCAAAAATCTATTCATAATTAAATATTTCCAAAAATATTTAATTAAATTCTTCTAAATATTTCAAAAATCTTCTAAAGTCACATCATGATTAAATATTACAAAATATTTAATTAATTCCTCTATAGTTTTCAAAAATCAAAAATCAAATATCAAAAGTAATAAATAAAATTAAATAAATTTAAATATTTATTTAATTTGGGATTTATCTTCAACTCCCGGGAAACAAACTGCCAAAACAGAAAATTAAATTTCTCTGTTTCTGTGCAGGTTTGTTCCCGTGGGTTGAAGACAGGATTCCATTCTTCTCTCCAACCTCTCAACCTCCCCCATTTTCTTCTCAACCTCTCAATCTCTCACCATTCAAACCTACCAGACAATTCATAGCCGTAGATTCTTGCCAGCCGGGATGAAGCCTGCAAAAAATCTATAAATACAGCTACCGGGAGCTCCAAATCATATAGAAATTTTAAGCAAGTAAACTATAGGCAAATTTGCAAGTAGCATTAGCATTCATAGAGTATTTTCATAGCAATAGCATAGAATCATAGCATAATAGCAGTAGAATCATGACATTTTCAATTCACAGCCCCTGTACATAATCTACAGCCCCTGTCCATATTCATTTGCATTTTCACTTTCATCAGCATCTAGAATAGTTCTCTTTTGCATACTCGTTCTGCAGCAGCCATTTGGAGAAGCTTACACAATCTGAGAGCAAAAGCTTCAAAAGAATCACTGTGGATAGAGGAAAATGGGACGGTTCTGAAGATTTTGTTTGTTAATTTGTTTTCAATTTCTTTAGATTAATGTTTCATTTAGTGTTTTTATGTTTTCATTTAGATTAACAATTAAGCATATACACATTTTTGGCGCCCACCGTGGGGCACTTGCCCCTTTTTAATGTTTTGTTTGCAGTTTTTTTTGACAGGTTACAGAAAAAAAACCTCGGAATAGCGCAAGAAACACGTTTCGGAAGAACACCTCCAGTTTAGCGCCCGTGAAGACTGTTTTAGCGCCCGTAACGAGTCTTTCAGCGCCCGTGAAGACTGTTTTAGCGCTCGTAACGAGTCTTTCAGCGCTCGTGAAGACTGTTTTAGCGCCCGTAACGAGTCTTTCAGCTCCCGTGAAGACTGTTTTAGCGCCCGTAACTAGTCTTTCAGCGCCCGTGACAAGTATTGCAGCGCCCGTAATATGTTTTGCAGTGCAAATTTTTAGAAGACTGTAATTTGTAATCTGTAACTTTAGTTTAGTTTAACTGACTCTGACGCAGCCGCGGACAGTTATTAAAAATTAAAAATTAAAAAAAAAAATTTATCAATCCTAGGGTAGACATCTAAAGCATAAAATTTATCAATCCTAGGGTAGCCATCTAAAGCATAAAATTTATCAATCCTAGGGTAGTCATCTAAAAGCATAAAATTAACCAATCCTAGGATAGACACTTCATCTTTCAATTTGGGTTTAAAATTGAATTTTCTTGTTATGTGAAGCAACATCTTCACTTAGAAAATTTTTATTTTGGTGCTTAATAATTGAACCCTTGTTTGCTTTGTTCTCGGTGATAGGCCTATGTTCTCCCCTTAACTGGGTGATCAAAATGCCAAACTCATCAATTTTCTTTTATGTAATTTACTATTTTATTAATACCTTGTAGAGAGTCTGCTCTTGTGGGAAAAAGTACTCACCCAAGAGGAACGACTCAAGTGGGTTCAAGCCAAAGCCAGGCTATTCCATCCCACTATAAAATTTAAAGCAAAATTGGGGAAACCCTCTTTTGACGGTAGTGTGCATTGATAACCATCCCCAAAGCCTTTGTTCTAAAGGTAGGGAGGTCTCTCGAGGGAGTCTATCATTTGCCGCACCGAACGGAAATCCTTACTACGAACCTAGTGTAGTAACTAACCGAGACAGTTTCCGAACATTGTTTCAATCACAGTGCAGGGGAGGGATGAATCTACCCCAAAGATACTCACCATATAACTGCCAAGGATTGTTTGCTCAGGGGATCCGGTATCCACTTCCGTCACTCTGAGTACGCACCTAGAAAAGACAAAAACACGGGCGCCCTTTCGGGGGTGACACGGCTGTGTGAGTCGACACAGTTTTAAGATGTGGGCTGTTGATTGCTATGATGACCTACTTGAGCATTTAAGAGTGAGTCTATTTGAAGTGCTTGTCATGTGTAAAACCTGTTAAAACAATTTTTGAAAAACATTTTGGTTACACACTTGATGTTTAGAATAGGACTTAAAACAAACGTTTTTAACTTGTTTGATGTGTTTTCATTACATTAATTTAGATAAAGATCATCCAAAACACTCATTATCATATTGATCAATCTCATGTTACGAGATTGGAAATCTATAAAATTTGTAAAGAAATCCGTTTCCAAAAGGATTAAGAAGCCAAAGAAACCTCTCAACCACAAGAAATTATTGAAGAAACAAAAATTCTTATATCAAAGTCGAAAAGTTTTACTTAAATATAGAACTTTTCTTCATAGGTATCATGATTGTGTTAGAGGTCTTTCAGATGATTATGCCATAGAGCCCTTGTATTCACAAGCTTATTTTCAAAGAAGAGCCCTTTCTCAAAGGCATAACCATAGTCAACACATCCGTTTTAGTTATATTCCCCAACCAGCAATCGAATATTCTACTCGTCCAAATCAAATCTTACAATAGAGAACTTAGAAAACATTAGGCATCTATCATTAAATCCATCTTTTTACAAAGCCATGATCAAAACTTCATAAAGTGCAAAAATTATCATTTTCTTGATCTTTTGCTTATATTCCCATTAATAGGATTTTCATCCTTTCACTTAGGGAACAACACAAGTTATAAGATTAGAAAATTTCGTATAAGTCATAGAATTTTCATTCTATTCTGACTTTTATACATACCACATCAATTGCACTATTTCACTCTTTTGATCAAAAGTAAGTAAAATTTGGAGTAAAATCTATGCCTGTTCTCACAAGATCTCAAAAACAAATGAAAAAAGAGGAGGGAGAAACTACAACTAGTAAAATGGGTGATTGAAATGAAAAAGAAGAGGACACATTTAATCTTGATGAGATAACGGAAGAAAAGCTTCAAGAAGCAGAACAAGATCCTCAATTCCATACTCTTATGGAAAGAATCCTAGAACGTAACAAAGAAAAATATTTTCTTACATTAGCTAATCAAGGAGCTAAGTTGCCTCACACCTTTGACATAGAGGGGATTAAACAAAATCCTGAAAATCCTCCTAATGACTTTAGTGCTCTTAACCAACAGATAAAAGAATTACAAGGGAAAATAAAGGAAATGCAAGGAGGTACAACAAAGA
>VDFB02009580.1:2106263-2177691 GCA_007258455.2 Sequoia sempervirens | reverse complement strand
ATTGCTGCTAGTATTGACAAAAAAATTACAATGTCTCAGACATTGATTTTTAGGTGATGATGGATATATTCCCTCTTGGGAGATAAATTGATGAAAAATTGATTTTTAAGATTTTTCAATTTTTTTGTGATTTTCTGATGATTTGATACAGTTTTGATGATGGAATAATTTATCTCCCGACAAAGAGTTTGAAAGATGCCCCTGTGATGAGTTTTGAATTAATCCTCCAATAAATAAATTAAATAAATCCCATAAAAATCCCTTTAATTAACCTTTAAAAGGTTAAAATGGAGTAAATTTGAATTCATTTGTGCATTTGGAGTTTGAAGAATTTGAGAGTGAGAGCAAATTAGCAATTTGAAGCAAGATGTCATTCCTTTACCACACTCACCGATTTGAGCGCGTGCAATGACACAATCGCCTGACCACCTACGGACCTCCGATACGTACCCATGAACTTCCTTGTTATTCGTGTTTTCTCATTTTTTGCGCCATTTTTCAGATTTTAAATTTTTGGTTTCTTTTAGCACTTTCGTCATCTGTTTTAGCGCTTTCAATAAAGTAGAGCTTAGGTTAATTTTTGTAGTGCTTTGATAGGTTAGTTTAGTGCTTTGAAAGTTATAGCGCTTAGGATAGGTATTTTAGTGCTTTTAATTTTTGTTTTAGCGCTTTGACTAGTTTAGTGCTTAGGATAACTGTTTTAGCGCTTTGACTAGTTCAACACTTTGACTGCTTGAAATGGCGCTTTTCCCTCTTGAAATGACGCTCTTGATGAATTAGCACTTTGAGTGCTTGTTTTAGTGCTTTGAGGTGTTTTAATGGCGCTTTTGATATTATGGTGCATAAAAACACTCTTTTAGCACATTCAAGTCAGAATGATGCAGTTTGTCAATTTTATCCTTGATTTTGTCGATTTTGATTGTGTCACCTGTTGGTTTGATATGATTGATGATCTCAATAGAGTAGATGATAGTCAACCTCATGATATGCAAGGCTTGATGATTGATTGATGATAATTATCCTCACGATAGGAAAGAAATAATTATGGTTTGATTGATATACCTCATGATAGGCGAGGTTCAATGATGTTCGCTCACAAGATTTAATGAAAAGTCTCACCAAGAGCTAATTAGATTTGATAGGATAATTAATGTTTGATGATTTTAACAAAGAGTACTAACTTTGAACATTTCATGATGATAGCAGGCTTTGACGAACTTGTAGATTCGAGAGCGGTTCCCTAGGACTTTCAATTTGATACCACAACTCGTGCAGCCCAAGATGATAGTTATTACACATTCTGGTTTGTCTTCATTATTAGACATGCCCTAGATTAGGATTAATCAGAGTCTTCTGATAGCCGTAATAGAGAGGTGGCATAGTGAGCATAATACTTTCCACCTTCCTATTGGCAAGATGATAGTCACCCCTGAGGATGTCTGGCGAATTCCGTGGATACCAGTTGTTGGTGACATTGTAGTTTATGATTCTTTAGAGTAGGGCAGGACCAATGCTCTCCATAGAGTATTTCAAGATGATTCTATTTCTAGATATTGGATTCCATGATGTGAGATGGTGGATGCTTATGCCACCCTGCCTACAGTTCTTGCTAGTTTCATTAGAGGGTTCCTTTGTCCTAATTGCAGGTCAAAAGGACTTTCTGTTGGTTGAGGCCGTGTGTTGGAGAGCATGATTGTGCACGGGACGAGATATGCTTGTGGCATGTGTATGCTTGCCCATACGTATAATGATTTGCATTCAACTGTCTACCTTGGAGGTCACAATTTGTCATCAGGAGTTACTCTAGTACAGGTGTGGGCATGGGAGCATATAGCTATTACATGTCTAGTGATAGTTAGACAGAGACCTACCATGTGACCATATGTGCATAGATATACAGGTTGTCTTACTCAACCTAGACTGGGTAAGTTAGATCATTGGAGGAGAGTATTGGATGATGCAGAAGTTGTTACATGACGACCTTATCTAGATTGCGAGTAGTGGGATGATGATGATGTATAGTTTCCTTTCCTTTGCCAGTCGATGATGCTAATTGGTCAGACTCGTTGGATGTTAGAGAGATTTTTTTTCATATGAGTGCTCAGATAGTATGGTATTGTTCAGGGTATGCCCCAGGGTGTTTCCCATTATGCTTGGCGTCAGGTAGATTCCACTAATTGGGGACCGGGTATTTCATATGATGCTGTTGTTTAGGAGTATCAAGCTCTATAGCCTATAGTTTGGGATATCTGTCCTGATATTGTCAAGCCACCTATTACAACTGATTATGTAGAGTATCTAGTTCTACATCTTTTTCCAAAGATTACCATTCCTGATGAGCCAATACCATTGCCTATTGAGGAGGAGGTTGTTGTACATGGTCGCCGATGGAGGAGAGAGGAGGTTGATGAGGAGGAGGTGGAGGATGTCAAGGACAGTGGTGATGAGGAGGGCAGTGGTGAGGATGAGGATAGTACTGATGATGATGAGGGGTATGGAGGTGGTGGAGATGGGGATGGAGATGGTGGTGGAGGACTAGGTGTAGCCAGTGGGTTAGGTCAAGCTAGTGGATTAGTACCAGTTTTGGATGTCAGAGACATCATGGTGCCTCTTAAGAGGCGATCACTGATAGCTCCTATAGAGAAGCATGTGTAGATTGGTGTACCCTCCCAACAACAACAGATGCAGATTGCAAGTCTACAGGTGCAGGTACAAACCTTATAGGGTTAGCTAGTTCAGGCTCAAGGTCTTTTATTGCAAAAACAAACTTAGATGTAGACACAGGCCTAGTCTCATGCACATGATCTTGCTCAGGTACAGGGATAGTTGGCAGCAACTCAGACATAGATTACCTCTTTGATAGCCGAGAGAGATGTCGCTAGATGGGTTGCAGAGCAAGCACAATTGACTGCCGAGAGATTGCAAAGATTGGCAGATGGTACCTCTATAGCAGATTATATGTGAGAGGTTGTCCGTGTTGGTCGGGAGGTAGAGTACTATAGAGGTAAATTCTATGATGTTGTTCCTTCATAGTAGAGAGTGAGTTATGCACAATCTTAATCTTGTAGGTCCCAGTCGAGGACTATGAGTAGAGGTGTGACACAACCGCTCCCGAGAGACCCGAGAGATCCTGATGCATCTAGTGGTGGAGAGACTAGTCCTGAGATTCCTGCACCGTCTGGAGCTAGCAACACATAGCTTTATGATTGTACCTTTTGTTGTATTTTGAGATGTGATGTACACTTTGATTATTTTGATTCACAACCATTATTAATGATATATCTCTCTTCATTTCAAAAATCATTGTATACACGACATCATGATTTTGAGATCTATATGATATGCAGTGGATTTTATCGTTCTATTATGTTTTCTATATTATTCTATGATGGATGCATTTTCTATGTTCTATATGCCATGTGATGATCCTTATATTATGATGTTATGGATGCAATTTATAATCATGATGACATGCTTATGATTTATGATGCTTACATGTGATTATGTGAATAATGATGATGTATGGATGCATGATGTATGTAGTATTTACATGGATGAAATAGATGTATGATGCGTATTTCCAAATTATATGATAATGTGCCTATATGCATGATAATGGATATGATGTTTTAATGAAATATGATGTGATGTAAATGAGATATGTGCAGTTTATTCCTGTGATATATTTTAAATGCAAATACATGATGTAATAAGTGGATGAAAAATGATGAATATAATGCTACGTTGAATGTATGATATAATGAATGGACGTACGATATGAAAATGTAATCACATGATATTGAGGATGTTTTTGATAGTTTTCTCATGCAGTTTTATGATGCGTGATATGAAAAATATGATATGATCAATGCAATTTATTTGATTAAAATATATGAATGATGAAATGATATATTAAATGCTTTCTAATTTATCTACAATGAAAATGACTATGCATCTACATGATAATGATGATGTTTTTGTTAATTTCAAGTATACTCAATCCCTTATGAGTTGATATCATCGTTTTTGAATCCTATACCAACTTTTGTAACAAACACTCTGCAGATGCAAAACTATTATGAATGCAATCTATTTTATCATGCAAATCTACATGCAAACATTGCATCTTAACAATCCATTTATTGTGCTTTTTATCATCATAGAGCTTTAAAAATGTTGAAAGTGAGTACAAGCATCGATGGCATAATTTAGACCATGATGACCTGAGTACTACCATGATTATTGATATTGAAAGTGAACACAAGCATCTAGGTATAATTAAACCGAGATGACCTGAGCATTTCTTGCATAAACAAACAAGAATCAATCACTTTCCTATGTGAATTTCAAATGTCATTAGTGATACTTTGTAGAGCACGTCTCACGACAATTCACATAATAATAATGATTAATTCACATACATTAGACAAAGAAAATACCATTCTCCTTCCTAGCTTCTCTAGTTCAATACATCATCGAGTTGCTCCAAAGAAATGATAACAAAGATCAAAGTACAACTATCCAACCTTTGCTTAAAGTATTTCAACCATTATTCAGATTAGATCATCCATTTTGATTTGATTTTCTGATGTTTTTGTGATTTTTTGAGATTTTGACCAAAAACCTAACCTAAAGACTTATCTTAGGGGCCTTGGGGGTTGATCAAAGATTAGCCTTGCCTACATTATACATGCAAAGACCACGTAGTTCGACTAGACAACTTTGTTTTTGACTTTTTGACCGATTTTTGACCTATTTTTGGATTTTGATATGAATATGGATGTTTGATGCATTTCTGATGGTGATTGATGTTCAATGTTGGGTTGTGTTTTGATCATTGTTTTTGTTGCATTTGTCTTACTGTTGTTTGTCCATTTGTTTGTCATTTTGATAATACATTACATTAGTCTGATAATACATCTCAATGAACACATATACAAAATTGCATAATAATTCTTCCCAAAGCACGTGGGAGTGATACATCAATATATAAAATATATCTGGAGTACAAATATACATTTGGTAATAATGAATCCTGGATCAAAATGCCTCAACAAAACTCTGCACTGAATGTACAATTGCATCCAAGGGGACCCAACAAGGTGCGTAGCACGTTCCTCCCAACCACCCTCGTGCTGGGAGTAAACAAGGAAGGATCCCTGACCAAGCACATCCAAATAGTAAGGCAAGACTAAACTCCAGACACAAAAAGAAAGAGAACACAAAGAAATATCTCATAATGACAATAAATCTCCAAAACATAACAATAGACCACTTCCAGAGGATTTCAATAAAACAACTCAAAAGGGAATGCTAGAGGAGAGTGTCATCGCATGGCCTTACATGGATTATCCAGACAACCTATCACAAGGTGCTGCCTCCATCTATGGTTATCCTGACAGCCTATCTCAAGGCGCCGCTCCATAGGGTTACTCATGCGAAACCGTTAACCTCTCGTGATGATGAGGCAATGATCATGCCAACCATGACCTTCTCAGCCTACCTTTAGTTTATGAAATACCTAACAGGCGGACGAGGCATCCATAATTATCTTATTAATATTGTTACTACCCACCCCCTAATTAATTTCTTAGGTTATCACTTATTACTCTAACTCTAACGTGGGTTACCCTGATAGCCCCTTTGTGCGCTGGCCCCCACGTAGAGCCACTCTCTCTAGAACCCAAAACATAAAAATCCAATACCAAGGAGTTGTACCACAAGAACACTGAACCAACAAATGGAACATCCCCGAGGCAAAACCATCTCGCCAAAATCATATGAAACAACATCCATAAAATGGTACAACCCATGTGTAAACTCAAATCACAAACATAGCTAAAACATAAGGCCAAATATCAATTTACAAGATAAAAAATAAACATGAATTTTCCCACCTCTGGAAGTTCCTAACCAACAACTTAAGCTCCTATAGAAGGATAAACTAACTCAAGGGTTTTCCCATAGGACATAAATCCAAAAAAGAGAAAACCACAACTGGCTCAACAAAAATTCGACAATGCAAATGACTAGAGAAAAATAAATAATTGCTTACACAAAATCATTCAACTTAATTTAAATCACATAGCTTATTTCTAATTTACTCAATTAGACTATAACATTACAAATTTAACATTATCTAATTTATTCCATAATTTCCACATATATAACCATTATATATATACGCTTTTAAGCATATATACATATATACGTATATATATATATATATATATATATATAACATCTATTTAAAATCATGCTTTCTAAATCATTATAAAATTAAGAATGCTTTCATACATTTATTGAGTATATATATATATATATATATATATATATATATATGTAATAATAATAATATGTATATATGTATATGTGTAATATTAATAATAGCATAACAATATGTAAACTGAGTAATGTGTGTGTATATGGAAATATGTAATACATACAATATATGTATGGAAATATATATATACCTATATATATTAATATATATATATATATATATATATTATATTTATATAATATATATATATATATATATATATATATCATAAAACACAATCTTAAAAGAATTTTAATGACGATTTTAAAACCCGAAATCCCATGCGATTATGGTATTAGGTACACCTCCCATTTAAGGAGTCCATAGCCAATAATTTTGTGCAGGCCTCAGCTAGCGTGTGGCAGCACGTAATTGCGTCTGCTCTGTTCCACGAGAGTCCCGGGGTGAATACCGCTGGCCGTAGAGCCACTCCCATAACATATAATTTTTTTTTTTATATTAAATTCTTTTCCAAAAAAAAAACGCAGGGACACAACCTGCAACATATATATATATATATATTAATAACAACATAACACAAATTTTGAACTAAATATATATATATAGGTGTATGTATAATTATATTTGCCCAAATAATACAAAATAAATAAACAAATAGGATGAAAACTAGTCCAATTCATTTTCCTTCAATCACAGAATAAATATGGGTATACAATTTCAATACCCTAATAAATTGATTTTCTTTCAAATCAAGAATTTTAGCAACAAAATTTATTGAAGAAATTCAAACAATTTTTCAATAGATTTCTACAGAAGATTTAAAGGTTTAACACAAGCAATCTTTCAACAGGAAAACCTTTTTCAAAACATAGATATCGATTTTGAATATGACAGACATGATTTTCGTTTTCCCTTACAAAACTATCAAAAACAAAATAATAAATTAATCGAAAAGAACCTGAAGTCCTTCATTTGATGATGAATCCAAACACAACCTTCTTCCTTTTTCGAAAATAGAATCCCTCTGCAGTTCCTTCTCCAATTCCATCTTTCAACTAACTTGTGGATCAATATTATATTTTTCCTTCCAAGAACAATTTTAACAGAGAAGCACAAAAACCTCTTTTTTCCTTTTCCAGACACAACCAAAAACCACTTCTCTCTGTGTGCAGAAACTTCTCTTTTCTCACAATAAAATAAGGAAAAATAAATAAAGATATTTTTTTTTTCAAAAATCCAACCCATCCATTGGTTCTTTTTCTTGCTTTAAAAACAACCACTTATCTCACAATCTTTAATTAAAAATTCATTAATTTTCACATTTATCCTCACATGATATTATCCTTAGATTTAATAATATTAATATTTTGAAAAAGACAATTACAATTATCACAAACATTATTTATTTAAATTAATTACTCTATCCTTTTTAATTAATTAAATATCTTTTAATTTACAATATTTTAAATCCAACATTTAGCTAAATTACAATTACATACAAATAATCATATCCACAAAATAATATTAATTAATCCCATATAAAATAAAGATAAATTAAATAACAACTAACCACAATAAAATAAATAAACAACAACAATACTGAGACAAAGACACGGTCAAGACCATAACACTGAAAGACTCACAACGAGGTGATGGACTTGGGATGGGGACACTTCCTTATGAACTCCCTTTTTCAACATCATACCCGTTGGGTTAATTTAATGCTCGCCTTGTCCTGCCGAAGCAGGTGGAATCGAGACTTTATTTCTGCAATTCCTGTATACAAACAAACATCAAGTAACATGTAAATCTCCATTGTAGACACACCGTGAAAGGAAATCACAGGGTAGCAGGGCGCTTGCAAGCGAGTGATGCTACTCCGTCCTTTCACCAAGACTCACTAGCAAATACATCAGAAACCATAGCAACATAGAATCACATCACCACATATAATATTAAAGAAAACCATAGCATAACCAAATAATATAACCACCACATAATGTATCATAAACATCCTAGTAATGTCAAGTGCAACAAACCAACCAAACTATGAATCCACACACAACCAAGTCGGTGAACTAATCACCATCACAAACCAAGTATCAAACCAACACATAAGAGTATCAAAGAGTATCAACAACATGAGGGGTATTACATAAACAGATCCTGGGACTTTGGACATGCATTACTATTTCAAACACAAAAATAAAAATAACTCATTCTCTGTTTGCAGATGATACCATCTATTTTGGTAGATCAATTGTGGATGAAGCCATTCAAATCAAACAAGTGCTTGACAGGTATTGCTCAACATAAGGTTAGATAGTTAATGCCTCCAAGTACAAAAAATATGTTTTCAATACAAAAGAGGCTATAAAAAGTAAAATAATCAAAATACTGGGGTTTAGGCAAGCAAAGTTGCCATGTGCGTACCTAGGTATTCCTTTTTTCAAAGGTTGAAATAATGCTGCTTATTGGGTTAAAGTAATAGAAAGATTAAAGGCAAGGATTCTAATGTGGAAAGCATGATGGTTATCATTATCAGGCATAATTATTTTAATAAAATTAGTATTATTTGCAATCCCTAACTATTTTCTGGTAGTTCTCAAGGCACCAAAGTCAGTTATCCTTGAAATTGAGAGAATTATCAAAAAAATTCTATGGAAGTGTAATATGAATGATTGCAAAAAAGTACCTCTAATATCCTTGGACAATATGACGTTGGAAAAATTTCAAGGAGGAGCTGGTATTCACAACATCTCAATTAGGAACAAGGCATTTGGGGCCAAGTTAGTTTGGCAAATGTACACAAAGCCTAAAGTGAAGTGGTGCAAGCTAATGTAGGCTAAGTATCTTGACACTCCAAACCCCTTGAGGATTCTTACTATTTCAAACATGCCTTCAGGATCGACCATGTGGAATTTCTTGACGTCATGTTAGTCGATTATTACTTCATTCATTACGTGGTAAATTCATGATGGGAAAAGCGTGAAATTTTGGGAGGACTCATGGAATGGTAAGCCCCCTTTGAAAAACATTTAGGAATTACAACAGGTAATGACCGTATTGTCAAGATAATGGGGTTAAAACTTTCTAGATTATGTACATTCAACAAAAGGCCTAACAGGTAAAGTAATCTAGAAAAAGCATTCTGATTCATCCCTTTCGGCCAATCAATTTTCATTGCTTCAAGATTTTCTAAAAAGTAGAATTTTGTTCATCTCGGGGAAGCTTGATAAGATTCTATGGTTTCCTTAAAAAGAGGGCTCCTACTCTGTGAAGCAAGGATATCAAGCTCTAATCTAGCTTAGGGATTGGTTGGTCTCATAGAGGGCTTATTCATTTTGCTGGAATAACAAAATTCTCCCAAAAGATGGGAGTTTTGCATGGTTAGCTTTATGAAAGAGAATTTTAATGAGTGATCACTTAAGTGAACTGAGAATTTCTGATCCTTTCAAGTGTCTTTTATGTGAGGAAGAGCTAGAGAATGTAGACCATTTGTTTGTTCAATGCAACTTTATGCAAGATTTCTAGTTGTTCGTAAAGAGCAAGTTGAAATTACACAACCCTTTGCCAAATTCTATTTGGGACATCTTCTAGAGCTGGCTATTATTATATAAAACATCTTTTCTTGCTCCTGTATGGCAAGTTATTCCACCACTAGTAATATGGAATTTATGGCGGGAACACAATTTATGCATTTTCAAGAAATCAAGTTCTCCAATTGAGGTCGTCAAAGTCAAGATTGAAAAAGTAGCTTCAGAGGTGGTTAATGCTTATGTTCTAAAACATAAGAGGATGTCCTTCTTGTTCACAAGTTGAGATGACTTTGTTTTGAAGAGCTGGAAGAACATAATTTTTCCTTTTGTAGGAAGTTTACATCAAAATAGCAAAGTGAAGGTGAATATAGAAAAGAAATCAAATGGAAACCCCCATGTTCTAATTTTTTCAAGCTTAACTTTGATGGTGCTTCGAGAGGAAATCTAGGCATCTTAGGGGCAAGAATTTTTATCTAAGACTCTTTGGGATCAGTAATAGTGGCTAGTTCATTTTCACTTCCAATGGGCACAAATAATGTGGTTGAGGATCAGGCAGTCCTGGCAGGATTGGAAATTTCCCTCAAATTGGGTATTGCACAATTTCATATCGAGAGGGATTCCTTAATTATAATTAATTCCTGCAAGGAGAGAAAGGTGCATAATTGGTGTTTGAAATATATTTTACAGAAAATATGGTTTTTGTTGGAAAAATTTCAAACTTTTATCATCTCGCATATGTACAGAGAGGGGAATGACATGGTAGACAAATTGGTGAATATGGATTGTGATGGGAAGAAATTTGTTGTGTATAATGACATAGAATTGTAAGCATACCCGAAAGTTGCTGCAATAGCTGTTAAGGTAGCCACGACTTCGGCCACATGCGAAAGATGGAGGTGGCAACAACAAAGATTTTGTTTGATGGGTGGCGTCAGTTGTGGCACTGTTTGCTCATCCTTCTGGATAGTCTCTTCATATATATTGAAAATATAAAAAGAAAAGACAAGCAATAGATGAAAGGCTTACAAGAAAAGTTTTTGATGAAATTTTGAAGCAATAGTTTTTAGAGCACCAAGTTCTAGAGCAACAGATCTAGAAAACATAGTTCAGATTTGGCTAGAGATATTTCAATGGTATCAGAGTAGTAAGCCCTTAAAGAGTGGCAATAGAAATGGATCCATAATATATAGGCCTATGATTTTGATATTGAGTACGTTAAGGGTAAGAAGAATGTGACTACCGAGGCCAAAGTTCCGATACAACAATTTTTGTAGCACCAAGTTTTGGAGCAACAAATTCAAAAAATTTATATCAAATTTGGCTCGAGCAAGAAGGGTGTAGGGTCCTGTCCCAGACATGATCTTAATCTCATAGGAAGACTCAAGGGAGAATTCATTCCAGGGGCCGTGCAAGGGTGCTTAGTTCATTTTCTTCATGCCCAAATCTATCTTAGTTTTAGGCTGAAAAAACAAGTTTTGTTGTGGATTTCTGAATATTTTTTATAATCAACCCATTTTCAGTAGCAAACTTGGGGCTAGCAGATAGCTCATCACTGTAAAGGTGTTTTTGGGATCATATAAACTATTACCTATTGTAAATTTTTATTATCATTAGTATATCTACATCCCCCTCACCTTTTGCTTAAAAAAAACAAAATTATAAGCAATAAATGAATTTATTATAGAAGGTTCTCCACCTTTCCAACATTCACTTGATGAAGAGTGAGTTGGCTTATTATGAGGAGTGTGTTGCCTACCTTTCTCTTTCCTTGATATTTGATAGATCTTGTTTAATGAGCTTGAAGATAATTTTATAACAAAAGGAACAACACGAATATATTTTTCTTTTCTTTGCCTAGACACACTATTATTAAAATATTGGAAAAGATATATAAATTGTGAATTCTAGTTAAAATGATGCACCTTCTATTCGAGCCAAGCTTGAGATAAAGAGAAAGGATTTAATAGGTGGAACACTTTTTTCCTTAATATCAAAAGAAAATTTTATACCCTCAATGATGACATGGCATGAAGAGGGATAAGAGGAATGTGGATAGGGGTAAGTTCTTGGAGATGGGGGGTCCAAAATGGGGTTTTTAAAAATCATATTTTTTAAATAAATAAACTTAAACATTTTTTTGGTAATTGGGGGAATTGGCAACCCAATAATAGGTACTTGTCATGAATGCCATTTGCATGAATGCAATTAGCAGGGAAACCCATATAACCCTAGGTCGACACTAGTGAATGAGATTTGAATTTGGGAGGGAAAGCTACCATGCACTTAGAGAAAGCAACCAAACCCTGAGGGCAATGAAACTTGAACATTGACAAACACTTAAAATTCAATAATTGAATTGAACAATAATATTAGCATTTGAATAGATCTAGTTTCTAACTACTATGTTATTTTGAAATAATGTAGTTTAAGGGGGTCAAACAATTATATTTCTAGGAGGCACTCATTTTTCACTAAAATATAATAGACAATTAGATTATATCCTCTCTTTTTATAGTTTCATTATTATGTTTCAAAATCCTTTGATGGAAAGTTAGTTAAGGTCATGTAGTTTAAGCTACCTATATTTTATAATATTTTTTAATTAATTATGAAATTAGACACATGCTAAAAATTAAGTCATTGAGCATTCTCCCCTAACTACTAGAAAAACTATATATATAAAATAATGCTAAAACTACTAAAAGCAAACAAATATCAAAACCTTAGTTTATTTAGATCATTAAAAAATAGTTAGAAAAATAGGAACTAGCTTATTTTTATAGTCGAATGTATAGATAATTATTTAAAAACCTATTAAAAGCAATAAAACACTTTTGTTACCATCCAAGGTATACCTTGTAGAATTTATGAAACACAAAAATAACACATATATAGAGAGTTCTTTTGAATTCAAAATTATCTTGAAGGAAATTTTGGTTAGATTAGGTTAAGTCTATACGCAATAGATAACTATCCATTTTATATTTTTATCTCTTGATAATCATTGTAATTAAGATTTATATAGAAATATTAAAAATAATGAAGTGTATTGTTTGTACAATCCAATTTAAAGAATATAACCTTACTAAGGAGTTCTAAAATTGTGATAAAACTTCAATTCTAGTGCACCAATATATTAGATTTGTGATGATAAAATTGGTGGGATACTTGAAATTAGAGAATATTAGCACTTGTTTATTTTTTAATGCCAAACACTACACAAGTCTATCACAATAAGATGCACTTCATTTTAAAGAGCTATTTTATTGACAAAATTTGTCAAATGATTCATCTAAGTATGAACATGATATTTTTCAAATGATTTGGGTGTTGATGTGAGTGAACATTTATTTTGAAGCATATTTCATTAATCTATGTTGTCAATCATTTTAGATCATTGATAATTCTAATAAATCAAAAAATAATTTTCATGCAATCTATTTAATCATCAAAGACTTCTCAACAATATCACTTACTAAAATGTTGATTAAGAATGATAAAAATTAAACACAAAGATTAAGAACCTAAAAAGGAACTCCTAGATCAGACTCATAATATGATGGAAAAGTTCTTTTATAAAAGATGATAGAAAAATCTGAAAATTCAAGAGCATTAGACAAGACATGTTACATATTTGATAAAATACCTCAAATAGATATGTTTTCTTGAACTACAATGATTGCATGATATGTAGAAAATGCATTTGTTAAAAATGCTTTACATACTCTACATAGGGATGATCATATGAATAAAAATAAAATAAATGTAAATAAATACATTGCCAAACCTTTTGTACAATATATTTTTTACACAACATACAATGTCAAACCTGTCATAGTTTGTAATAAATATTTGAACTGTTTCTAAGAAAATTATTTTATTTCATTTTATTTTCTTTTGTTATCAATAATAATGAAGAAATGGCATATAAATGCCAAGATTAACAAAAAATAATATCTTCTAGATTTTTCATGTTCACTGAGATTTAATAAAGGACTTGAAATCTACATATAAATCCAATCATAGTGCCACTTGTCTTTTAACATTCAAAGAGAGAACACGAGGATTGAATAGTTCACAAATAAGACCTCATATTAAATTGAATAGATGCATTGAAAAAATGTCATAAGTGGGACCATAAAATAGTGGACAATAAGCTGCTAGAAGGTAAAGCAACAACCAAAAAGAATATACCTCTAACATTAATGATTGTGAAAATTCTTCATATTAGACAAATTAACCTAAGTGACAAACATGAGACCATCAAACATTGAAAACATTATTAACAAGGTTCCACTATAATACTATGGAGGTAAAGGAGTAGCCAAAAGAGATATACCTATTATATTAAGATATATAGAAAAGACTTCTCATAAAAAATGACTCTATTACATTAACACTCTAATAATTTGCGTAGAACAACAAAACTATTCATATCTATTATTCAATAAAATAATAGATAAAATGATTATGATATTCTAAAACAAATTTTAGAAAATATACATTAAAAAATCTCTAGTCTGAAATATTTTTAATTGCTAATTTTCATCAATGTTACTCTTATTGCATTTCCAGTTTCCCGTCTATTTGAGTTATAAGCCAAATCAGTCACAATTGTTTTTCCTGCACTCTAGCGAAAAATGTGAAAAGATAGAATATGCACTAGAATTGTGTATATTTCGTTGTTATGGGGTGTAAATAATCTTTGTTTTTGCACTCCACATTTAGCAAACTCCACAAATGAAGGTAGGCATCTTTATTTGAATATGCTTTGTTTGTCAAGATTTAAAGGCAAAGTTTGTTTATTTTCTTGTAATTGCTTGGGGTTTTAGTGACCATATTGATTTCTAAGAGACTTTATATGACATGTAATTTATAGCTCATATAAATTGAAGATATTTTTATAAATAAATAGTTTTATTCAAATAAGTTAACTATAATTATTATGTGAAAACTTTTAGTAATAAAAGATAAATAGTCAGAAGAGAAACTTAAAGAATTTAAGATCTAAATCTCTATGGAGAAATATAGAATAATATGATTATAGAATAAAGAGGAAAGAGACAATCAATATCTGTATTCCACCACTTCATTTATCTTAACATCATTTGTATTATAATTATTGAAATGGTCTTCATTTTAGTGATAAATCTAGTGATGCACATGTCTTTAAGACCATTCAAAAAACTAATTGAGAGATGCATATTATCATACATCTCTAATATATCTCTCAATTTTTTTTTTTGTCAATTAAATATTGTTGTAGAGTAGGAGTCTGCACAAACCTCGGTATACCTAGTGGTTGTGATGTGTGCGCAACAGTGGTGTTTAAAATGAGAAAACCTCACAAGAAAAACTAAATACAAGTATTGTGTGAAGCAATGGAATCAAAATAGTGATGAAAATGGTCACAATCTAGATTATGAAAGAGGGTAAATGACTTTAGATCTAGGGCTAGTAGCAATTGAGGGTGTAGGTGGAATTTTCATAAAAGATATGGAAATAATAACGAAGAAATGACATATAGATGCTAAGATTGATAAAAAATATCTTCTAGATTTTCCATGTTCACTAAGATTTAATAAAAGACATGAAATCTACATATAAATCCAATCATAGTGTCATTTGTCTTTTGACATTCAAAGAGAGAACATGAAGATGAAATATTACACAAAAAAGACCTCCTATTAAAATTGAATAGATGTATTGAAAAATTGACATAAGTGAGACTGTAAAATAGTAGACAATAATAATGAAGAAATGACATATAAATGCTAAGATTAACATATTCAATAAGGTTCCACTGTAATGCTATGGAGGTAAAGGAGTAGTCAAAAAAGACTTATCTATTATATTGAGATGTATAAAAAAGACTTCCCAAAAAGATTGACTCTATTACATTGACATTCTAATAACTTACAGAGAACAATAAGATTATTCATATCTATTATTCAATAAAATGATAAATAAAATAATTTTGATATTTTGAAATAAATTTTAAAGAAATATACATTAAAGATCTAATCAAAATATTTTTATTCTACTATCTTATTAATTTATTTGTTTTTGATAAAGGTTAAAACATGTTTTGAAGGGACTCAAAACCCTTTACAAACAAGAACATAGTTGTAGAAAAGACAAAAACCTTGCAGCCAACCAAAAGACCAGCTCCAAAACAAGACTCATCAAGATTTACATTTAGCATTTTTCTTGTGGGAGTGGAGAGTCATGTCAAAAGAAGGTCTTGAGATTTTAGCTTTCTTGCACATTACAGTAATCCAACCTTCCTCCACATGCATTGCCTTGTCAAGCTAGGCCAACTCACTATTATCCTAAAGATGAATGCCTGCCGCCATAGTCTTAGAGATTTCATCATTATTCCTTTGCATAGGCAAATACTTATTTGAAGAGCCACCAAACATGGAAGTCATGGCGCTATCACTAGGACTAGCCCCCTGAGACTTAGTCACCTGTTCAATAGGGGAAGCCAAAGCAACCCCACCATTTGAGGCAGTTAGAGGGGATGTCCCAAGACCCTGTGGTTTAGAAGCAACCACCTCAGAATAACTCCTATGTTGATCAAATTTCTTCACAACTTTATAATGTTGTTGTGAAGCACCATTCCACCAGGTAGCCTTCTTAGCTTTTTTCTCAAATCTGCATTGTGCCACAACATGACCTGTTTTAAAACACTTTGTGCATCAGAAGGGAATTCCTTCATAATCCAAAGATTGGATCTAAGAACCCTTTGAAGATTTGAGTAAAACCTTAGTAGGCATTCCTTTTGAAACATCAATTTTAACTAGAATACGGGCAAAGGCGGAATGATAAATATCAGAAGATTCCTCATCCACCAACAAAAAATCGCCAAGGGCTTCACCCACATCCTCCAAAAGAGAGTCACTCTAAAGGTGGAGGGGAAGATTAGGCAACCAAACCCATATCAGAATCTTGTTAAAAGTTTCAGACGTAGGGTTGAAATCTAAATGCCAGGGCTTACTCATCAACAAATATTTGTCCTCCCAACTAAAAAAGTTGTCACATAATATAATATTTCTGTCCTGGGCATTATCAAACTTAGCTACAAAAAACCCCTTAGCCATGGGGAAAATGCACACTTTACCAGAAATCAGAGGTTCCCATTTGGATTATTAATTTATTTGTTACCAACTAATAAAACCTATAGTATAATTAATAAAAAATATTGAATTAATGATCTCAAAACTTTAATTTCTACTCTATTCTTCACATATTTGGTAATTTTCATCATATATTTTATTGTCTTGTGGGGTTTTCAATCCTTTGAATTGCTTTCTGTCTATTTTAGTTATTTTCAATCAAGACAAATTAGTCACAATTGTCTTTTGTTGTAATGCTGTGTGTGAATAATCTTTGTTCTAGCATAGGTTATTTTCCACTCTACATTTAGCAACTCCACAGGTGAAGTAAGGAATCTTTATTTGAATACACTTTGCTTGTCAAAATTTAAAGGCCAAAGTTGGTTTCTTTTCTGTAATTGCTTGGGATTTCAGTGACCATATTGATTTCTAATAATTTTTCATTCTTGAATAAATGTTTTAAAATTATTATGGAAAGAAGAATCCTCTAAAATGTGAATTTTTTTGAGAATATAAAAGATTGAATGTAAAGTAGTTTAAATAGTTATAGTTATAGAAATTGTTACATGAGCAATAATTTGATTTTTTTAATAAATAAGTAGTTTTATTCAAAGAAGTTAAATGTCATTATTATGTGAAAATTTATAATAAGAAAAATATAATAATTAGAAGAGAAATTTGAAGAATTCAATCTATCTAAATCTATTTAAAGAAATATAGAATAATATGAATATAGAATAAAAAAGAAATAGATGATCAAACATATTTTTTTGTCTTTTTATTTGTCTTAACATCATTTGGATTAGAAATATTAAGATGATATTAGCTTTTGTGATAAATCTAGTGATGCACGTGTCTATATGACCATCCAAATGAATAATTGAGAGATTCATATTATCACAAAAATCTTTAAGATATCTCTCAATTATTTATTTGGTGTCAATTAAATATTGTTATAGTGCAAGGGTGTGTGCAAACATATGTGCACCTAGTGGTTAAGGTGTGTGCACAATAATGGTGTTTAAAATGAGAAAACCTTATGGGGAAAACTAAATACAAGTATTGTGTGCAAGTAATGGAATCAAAAGTGTGATTACAATGATCATAATCTAAGATTATGAAAGAGAGTAAATTAATTTAGATCTAGGGGTAGTAGAAATTGAGGGTTTAAGTCAATGTTTCATGGTTATGGTTGTAGAAGAGGATTTCTAATGCCTCTGCAATGGGGAATCAATGGAAATGGATAGAAAAATGAGGAGAGGAAAAACCATAGGGATTTCATGAATTCTATTCTTAAAAGGTGCTTCATAATCTTTGATCTTCGAGTACAACTTTCTACCCTTTCTCTTCTAATGGTGTCATTATAGAATAACTATGCGTTGATCAAGGTTATTATGTTTCCCAAATGATGTGTTATGAAGAATGGATGGAAAATTATTTATAAATTTTAATATTATATTAAGTTTTAGGGTTTATGGTGATCAAAACTATGGTAAGGGTTAGGTTATAGATAATCAAGGATATATTTGGCTCACTAGGAAATACTTGGACTCTAGCACTTAGGGCACTATGGCTATGACTCTAACACCAAGGGTGCTATAGTCCTTTTATGGTATAAACTCCATATTTAAATGGATGGTTGTGGATAGTTTTCTAAAGTTTAGGTTGCTTGCAATATCTTACTATGATCACCAAAAAGATAGATCAAGGTGAAAATGGTCCTATAACATACTAAGGGAAATTGATGTTTATTGAGTGTAAAAACTTAATGTGAAATTTTTATGTCATGTGGTTTTTAACACTATTACTTTGAGAGGAATTATAAAATCACAACAAGGGGTATTGTGCAATGGTGTGAGATTGTTAACAAAAAATCTCACCTTTTATTTTAAATTTGATAGTCATTTACTCTTCAAACTATTAATATTTAATAATAAACATAATATTAATACTAATAATAAACATAATATTTATCCTATTTATGGGAAGTGTCGGGATAATCCCTCTAAAAATCTAAGAATTGATGTAAAATGACACCTACTAGATGAGGGCTAGGTCAAAGTAAAATTTTATAGGGTATCTAGGGGAAACTCAAGGCCAAATTTTTATGGGATATCTAGGGGAAACTTGAGGCCGTCAAGAGCAAGTTATATTCTAAGAGACCAAATATGCAACGCACTTGTAGAGGTAGCTAGGAGGTTGCCAAAAGGAATGAAAAGTGAAGTCGAGATGCAAGAAGTGTGGATAGGGATAAACCTATGTAGACGAATGAGCTTCAAAAATTTGCACTTGGAAGGAGACTCGATGATCACAATTAACACCATCCGTTGACAAGAGACAACCATTTGGAAGATCAAGAAATTCATCCCATAAATTATAGAAATCCTTGCCCAATTTGAAGACTATAAGGTATCACACATATATAATGAATGAAAGGAGGATACTAACAAGATGTCAAAAATCACCATTGATCAGGTAGCTAATCAAGACATATTGTCTTCAAGTGATGTAGCTACGATCAAACAAGTGGAGGATGCTTGATGGGACTCAAGTGGCTGAAGGGCATTTAAGCCTTTAATATGTAAGCTTTAATGAAGGGGCATGGTTGGCGATAGAAGAAGCTTATATACCCATGGCTCATGAATTATGGACAAGAACAAATGATGGGGTCCACCATTTGCCTCAATACTAAGGAAATATAAATGGATTTTTGGGGGGTGATCATAGACCACTGACTGAGAAATTCCTTGGAGATGGAGATGTTGAAGGAAATCAAGGTGATACTGGGTGCTAATTATCAACCTCCAAATATCATTATTAGGTTAACATTAACATTGCCTCTATTTTCATAGCTTTTCTACTCCAAGCATGGGAGGACAAAGGAATGTCAAAATGGTTGATGCGAAGATTGGTGAGAGCACACTGGCGGGAGGATATGAATAATTACCTGGAAATGGTAGTTGTGGGTTGGGGGATGAGGCCCAATGGAGGGGTATGGCCCCAACTCACCCTTCAATATAACATACTCTAGTTTCCATTTTTAATCTAGAGCATAGGAGAGGATGTAGAGTCTTTCATGTCTTTGATGTAAAGTAATATATAAGTTTATTGACACAATTATCAATCCATTCACCATATCTTTCATGTATTTCCACTCTTGGTCAAGAGTTGAGAAAATTAGTAGTGGAGTTTGGAAGTATTAATGAGAGTGATGTTGGGTGTATTGGTTTTGTTGTGTGACCAAAATAATTAAGGTTGATGGTTTTGATGGGTGTATTGGTTTTGATGTGTGACCAAAGGAATTGAAGTGAGGAAGGATGTGTATCTAGAGAGTTAGGATACACTATTTTTTTAATATTGGAGAGGTCATATCCTTGTTTAAAATGAGGGATGATAATCAGATCAATAGTATATTCATGTTGATTAGGATTGTCATTATTAATTTCATGAGTTTATGGTTGCCAAAATCCACATAGCAGTCCATTGTCATGTTGGGACTATTATGAAAACCAATAAGATCATAAAATCCCATGAATACATACTAAAAAATTTAGAATATTTTGGTTTCCTAGGGTAGTACACATAAATATTTAGCTATAGGGTGTCATTATATCCTCATAAATGAGAAAAATAGGACAACCCTAGGCTGCCCATATGAAAGTTGTTAAAAAAAAAGTTACTAAATTGAAAAATTACAAATTTGTCAGTAGGTTTGACAAATGGGATATTCCAACACATCTATGTGGGTAAGTAAATGCTAGGGAAGGTCTTTGTTCATTCTCCAAGTCACCCGATCATTTCAAAGTGCACTATTTTGACATAGTCTCTTAATAGCCCTAAGAGAAAAAACCCACTGAACTATGACATGGTGGTTCTTGTGGCACATAAGAATGTTTTATCTAAACCTAAAAGTCAATAATGTGAAATCCCTCCACATTAACCTCTCTCAATTTTGGTTGACTTGACACCATTTGATCATGCTAACTTAGAATACATACTTGCAAAAACTATCAGTGGAGAGTAGTGTAAATTTGAAAAGAAGAATATTTTTTGTTTTATGCATCTTGGACCAAAATCAATTGCACCAACACATTTAGGCTGTTAGGTAAATGCTAGGGAAGGTCTCTTTTCATTCTCCAAGTCACCTGATCATTTTAGATTACACTATTCTAACGTAGTCTCTTAAGAGCCCTAAACTATCAAACTATAATAGAGTGGTTCTCAGAGCTCATGACACCTAAGAATGTTTTGTATACACCTAAAATTTGATATGACATCTCTCCAAATTAACCTCTCTTGATTTTGTTCAACACTGTTTGACCATGCCAACTTAGAATGCATACTTATAAAAATTATTAATGGTGAGCAATGCAAATTTGGAAAGAAGCATATTTTTTGTTTCATGCATCCTAGACCAAAACCGATTATGCCAACATGTCTAGGTGGATAGGTAAATGTAGAAGTTGAGAAAATACAACTTCATAGGAGCCCAATGATCTCTGCAAGCTAAGAATACCTGTTACAGGGAGAAGCAAAAAGAAGCAACATAGAAAACAGTAAAAATGCTCAAAGATGTGGAGCTTTGTATTTACCAATGTAAAAAAGAATAATTCATACAAAAGAAAAGTTTCAACCACATATAGGTAAAAAAAACCTAAAATGGAAAACCCTAGGCTTGCACATTAATAATTAATAAAATAATTAATTATTATGCACCTAATGTTAGCTTAAGTGTAAAAGAGATAAAAGGGAACTTTAATTAATTAAACAAATATTGTTTAATTAATCAAGTAAATAACCAATTACTCTAACACCCCCCCTTAAGCTAGACTTAGGGAGAAGCTAAAACCTAGAAGCAGCTACTGAAAGCAAAAAAAAATGGGTCCCAACAACAAGGCCAAATTAGGTACCCAAGTACAAGGAAATCTCTATGAAATGGAGAAAAGGAGAAAACCCAGTGGGAAAAAACTCCTCTTCAAAAATAGATAGAAGAACATGCTGAAAGAAACATGAAGGAAGGCCTCATAAAGAACCCCCAAGGACAACTTCCTTCACCCCAAGCATAGAGTGCAACTGAAGATAGCGTGGCGATGCAAAAGGCTTCGTGAAGATGTCTGCAACCTGCTCGACAGTGGGAATATACTCCAAGATGAGAGAACCATCCTGAATTAATTGTCTGATGAAATGCATATGAAGCTCAATGTGCTTTGTCTGCTGATGCTCCACCGGGTTGCGAGAAATGTGTATAGCACTCTGATTGTCACACCAAAGAATAGTGAGACTATCAGGAGGAAAACCAAACTCAGTCATCAACTGTCGAAGCCATAAAATCTCCTAACTAGCGAGCACAACAGCTCAATACTAAGCCTCTGTAGATGATAATGCATGAGCAGTCTGCTTCTTGCAAGACCATGTGATAGGACTAGAGCTAAGAAATAACACAAAGCCAGAAGTAGACTTCTGATCATTGACATCACCAACCCAATCTGAGTCAGTGTAGCCAACAATGTCAGGATCCCCTGATGTGTAGTGAATGCCATAAGAAATGGTGCCCTGAATGTACCTCAAAATACGTTTGGCAACTTGCCAGTGACTCTCATGAGGATCATGGGAGAATTGAGAGACAAGGCCAACCACAAAGGAAAGATCAGGATGAGTGTGAGTCAAGTACAAAAAACTGCCAACCAATTGCCTGTAAAGTGTAGAATCTACTGAAGGAGTGGGGCAAGTAATAGTCAAAACAACCCATGACTGAAAAGGTGTGGGGGCAGGCTTGCAATCAAGCATGCCAAAGCGCTGAAGCATATCAAGAGCATACTTCTGCTGGTAAATGGAGATCCCATCAGAAGACTGAATTACCTGAAGACCAAGAAAATAGTGTAGAAGACCGAGATCTATCATCTCAAACTATTCCATTAAAGCTCGTTGATCATGCTAAATCATAGAGGATGAGCTACCTGTGACAAGGAGATCATCAACATATAGCACAAGAATCAAGATCTCACCCTCAAGATTCTAAATATAGACTGTGGGATTAGAATGATAGCGTGTGAAACCAGTGGAGAGCAAAAAAGAGTCCATCTTCTCATACCAAGCCTGAGGGGCCTGTTGAAAGGTGTGACTACTCACAAGACAAATGCTCACAAAACACATCAAAGGTAGGCATGGTAAAACAAGTACCCAGGCCATCCATGGTGGAATAGAAGGAAGAAGCAAATATCTGAAATGGACCACAAAGCTTCGAAAGGATCAAGTAAATGCACTATGTGTCTAACTTATCCTTGCCACAATCTTGTAAAATAGTGCTTATAGTTTTGAACTTGTTCAAAAAGTCCTCAATAGTGGGAAATGATTCAGGTAACAGTGAAACCAGCTCTGCCTCAATTTGTAATGCTCATAACTCATTAATGGTCCCAAAAAGTGTTTCAAACTTCAACCACATGGGTCGAGGAGTGAGCAAAGAATCAAGGTGAAACAAAAGACTGTCTAAAACATGTAACACATAATAATCATTAACATAATGACCTACCTCAAAGAAAACGAGCAATGTTGGGTGAAAAACTCAAACTATAGATAGAAAAACACTCCCTATTCTATTATGGAAAGATTGACTATAAATATTTATTATTCTAGATTCATGGATTTAATGAGTAACATCCAAAATATGGAATCTTGAATAAATCCTACAACTACACTCTCATCCTTAGAAAACTCATAAACACACTTAGAATAATTGTGAGATGGACTAAAACCACCATAAAAATGAGATTCAATCTCATTTAAATAATGGGAAATCATTATATGAAATCTATACATCCTCCCATCTATAAATAATGGAAGATCGAATAAAATATTAGAATGCCTCATCTAAACAAGACCACAACCCTCGTGACCTGAGAAGCCTCGTCATGCGAGACTTCCAGGTGTGATAGTTGTGTGATGTAACTCAACTGAGGAGTCTACCATGAAACCCTGCACCTGTACTTGCTTGTGTTTTTTATTATTATGTGATCTTTCAGAATAGACAGAAGATGAAGAAGGGTTTGATTGTTTTGAGAGTTTTGGTGTTCTGGTTTTTTGATATAAATGACATAAAGCAAGAAAAAAACACCCCCCACAAGAGATAAACCCAAAGCCTAGTACAAATTGAGAAAGAGGAAGCAATGCATAAGCAAAAAATATTCAAAACAAATTCTCATGTACCTGATGAAAATTCTGAGAAAGAATATCACAGATCTGAATAGAGCATGTTGAGAGCTTTCCAATGCCTATTCGTTTTTGAAAAAGGAGTCTGTTTGCACCTTCTATGGCCCTAGAAGTGCAGGAAAAAAACCCCACTTTGACTGGAAATAAATACATTCAAACATAAAATATGGAAAAATTACTAGTACTATGGCGTCCAGCATGGAATTAGCTTTCCAACGATATCTCGTTTGAAAAAAATGGAGACTGTATGCCCATTTTATACCTGATTTCATGAAGTCTCTTGAAAAAGCACAATTTTGCCTCCTTTAATCCTTGGGGGCTAAAAAAATAAGCCCTTGGTCCGTTGAGCGACCAGGGGGCTGGTAGCAGGTTGAGGGCCAAAGCCCTAGGTCACCAATGTGACTGGTGCACTGGGAGCTCGGTAGTGGCAGTAGTCGGCGGGCTGGGAGTGGCAGTGGTGGCGGCCGGCGGGCTGGGAGTGGTGGCGACCGGTTGGTTGGAAGCGGCGGTGACGAGATGAGAGCCACTGTGGCTGGTGGCGGCCACCCTCTGAACTGGAGGTGCCCAAAAAAGTCCAAAAACCTTCATTTTTTAAATTTTTTTTGAATTTTTTTGCCTCGAAAAATGTGTCTGGGGCCGTACAGACCCTGGGCTAATTTTTTTTGCCTCCTAGATCAATTGTGGCCAAATTGGTCATGCCATATATGAAAATATGGGTTTTTTGCCGCTCTAAATCCAACTGCGAGGTCCGTTTGGGCCCAAAATGCACCCAAAAAATGGAGTTACCCAGATCCACAAAAAAACTTTTGAAACCCCAGATCTACTTCCAATGCAAAAATTCTCAAAACAAGAACAAGTAGCTGCAGATCTGAAGCTCTGATACCATGTAGAAGTTGAGAAAATACAACTTCATAGGAGCCCAATGATCTCTGCAAGCTAAGAATACCTGTTATAGTGATAAGCAAAGAGAAGCAACATAGAAAATAGTAAAAATGCTCAAAGATGTGGAGCTTTGTATTTACCAATGTAAAAAAGAATAATTCATACAAAAGAAAAGTTTCAACCACATAAAGGTCAAAAAAACCTAAAATGGAAAACCCTAGGCTTGCACATTAATAATTAATAAAATAATTAATTATTATGCACCTAATGTTAGCTTAAGTGTAAAAGAGATAAAAGGGAACTTTAATTAATTAAACAATTTTTTTTTAATTAATCAAGTAAATAACCAATTACTCTAACAACAAACACTAGGGAAGGGCTATGTTTTTTCTCCAAGTCACTCGATCATTTCAAAGTGCACTATTTTGTTGTAGTCTCTTAAGTGCCATAAGAGAAAAAAAATATCGAACTATGATGAAGTATTTCTCGAAGCTCATGTCACCTAAGAATGTTTCATGTGTACTTAAAAGTTGATATGAAACCCCTCCACATTGAAATTTCTTATTTTTGGTCAACTTAATATCATTTGGTGATGCCAACCTAGAATGCATTCTTGTAATAACTATTAGTGGAGAGCATTGCAAATTTGGAAAGAAGTATATTTTTTGTTTCGTGTGTTCTGGACCAAAACCTACTACACTAACACATATAGGTGGGTAGGTAAGTGCTAGGGAAGGGCTTTGTTCATTCTCCAAGTCACCTAATTGTTTTGGAGTGCACTATTCCATCATAGTCTCTTAAGTGCCATAAGAGCAAAAACCTCCCGAACTATGATGGAGTGGTTCTTGGAGCTCGTGGAACCTAAGAACTTTTCTTCTGCACCTACAAGTTGATATGAAATTCCTCTGCATTAATGTCTCAAAATTTTTCAACTCAACACCGTTTGACCATGCAAACATAGAATGCATACTTGCAAAAATTGTTAGTGGAGAGTAGTGCAAATTTGGCAAGAAGCATATTTTTTTTTTCATGCATCTTAGACCAAAACTAATAGTGCCAACATATCTAGGTGGACAGGTAAATGTAGTCTTGTAAGAGCCCTACGAGCAAAAAACTATCAAACTATGATGAAGTGGTTCTTAGAGCTCATGACACCTAAGAATGTTTCGTCTGCACCTACAAGTTGATATGGTATCCCTCCACATTAACCTCTCTTGATTTTTTTCAAATCAATACCATTTGACCATGCCAACTTAGAATGCATACTTACAAAAACTGTCAATGGAGAGTATTGAAAATTTGGAAAGAACCATATTTTTCATTTCATGCATCCTAGACCAAAATTGACTACGCCAACATGTCTAGGTAGATAGGTAAACACTAGGGAAGGATTATATTCATTTCCCAAGTCACCCAATCATTTCAAAGTGCATTATTCTAGTGTAGTCTCTTAAGAACCTTATGATAATACACACGAGATACACACACATGATATTTATGAACATACATAGACCTTGAACATACACACATACACATGATATTCATGAACACACATACATATACATGAGATTCATGAACATACATGCATTAGATTTATAAACATACATACATACACATACATGCATGAACATACATATACATGAGATTAATGAACATACATACATATACACATGATATTCATGAACATACACACATACACATGGATATACATACATACACATTAGATTCATGAACATACATACAAATGAGATTCATTAACATATATACACTAGAGATTTATGAACATGTATACCTATGAGTATCCAAATCTAAGAAATCTAGCTACATACCATGTGCATTGTTAGCATACACTTAAAACATCACATCCATAATCAATATAACTAATAATTTCTATATCATATTTTTCATGTCCCTATGTACAAATACATCAATGCAATCTTCACTAAATCAACTCTACAAAACATACACAGATCCAAAAATGTTCCCATAAGGCACCTATCTCCTATAGCTATCATCTTAGCCTATCCCTCTTTATGCCTATATGTCATTTTCATCTCTACAGCCCTGAGGTGATCCATGTCCTTTTCCTTGTATAATTCACTCCTCCTCACTCAATGCAATAGATTATCAATAGACTTGAAAATTGTTAAGCCCATACCATAAATAGACCTACACATAAATATTTAAAAAATATTGAGTACAATCAACATGAACTATTGTAACACCCCGTCGCCAAACCCCAAAGGACAACTAAGTACACAATAATTTTTTTTTTTAAAACATAAAGTAAAAGCTCTATGTTAACTATTGCAACTTACATGGTTACAAGTACAAACTAAACTCCTAAGTCCCTTGGGGTACACGAAGAGACATTACATTAACTACTCATTAACAAATTTGACTAACCTAACATTCATTTCCACTAATATGAGTTCTCATATAAATAGTGATAAACGATAAGCATTAAAATAAGAATGAACCACATAGATGCTATACAAGATTAAATAGCCATTAAAACTTGGGAACAATGAGAACTAATTTACTCAACATATATCAACATCAAATATAATTACATCTGTAAATAATGTTTGGATTACAAAGTGTGATAATACAATACATCATGATACAACTAAATATCAATAAACAATTATCCAAGTTACAAAATACATTATCCCAACACATGGGCGAGTTACATTATAATTTACAAGATATGACAAGAGTACAAATATATACATCTGAGTGAATATAAATCTGGTACATTCTGTCTCCACAATCTCTGCATTGAAGGTACAACTGTCAAATGGGAAACCCAACAGGGTGCGAAGCACGTTCCACCCGACCACCCCTGTGCTAAGAGTAGTTAAGAAAGGATTCCCGACCAAGGACGTCTAAGGTAACACACAAGACTCAACTTCAAACATGGAAGAGAATTCACACACATAGGAAACATAACAACAAAAGTCTACTAACAAAACATGACAACAATATACACCAAGTCAAAACAATAAACCACTTCCAGAGGATTCCAATTTAAATCAACTAAGGGGGAAACTAGAGGAGAGTGTCATCGCATGGCCTTCATGGATTATCCTAACATCCTATCACCAGGTGCCGCCTCCATCTATGGTTATCCTGACTGCCTATCTCAAGGCATCGCCACATAGGGTGACTCATGCAGAATCGTGCGTTCCTCGTAGAGACGAGATCACGATTATGCCAACCACGGCCTTCTCGGCCACCTTTAGTCTTTGGAAGCCCTAACAGGTGAGTGAGGAATCTATAATTATCTTTTAGTGCTTACTACCCATCCCCTAATTGATTAGTTAGGTTTTCACTTTTTACACTAACTCTACTGTGGGTTATCCTGATAGCCCCTTTGTACGCTGGCGCCCACATAGAGCCACTCTCCCTAGAACCCATAACATACAATAAAAAAAAAGGGATTGAACTCTCAAGTTCACAAAACACAGGATAGAAATTCGCGAGGAAAAAACCATCTCGCTATAATCTTATGACTCAATTACTTAACAAAACGACGCAAATCAATGTATACATAAGATTACAACCACAAAGAAAGTGGAATTAAATATCCAAAATAGAAGCCTCTTGACTTAATATACCAAATTCCCTAACCTCTAGAAGTTTAACGACAACCCTATCTCCTATAATAAAGTTAACCAATTAAAGGAACACTCATGTTGTTAACTCAATTCAAGAGACTCAATAATGAACTCCATAAAATAAATCAATTGTTTACTCAAAATCAAGGAAACGATTAATAACATAAATCCACAAATCATACAACATTAGCGCAGAATGAGAATTTTCTTTACAAAGATCAAATCATTAATTTCCTCAATTTGTTTCACTAATTGAAAACATTCAAATAAAATCAATAAATCATTAACTTTTAATTTCATCTAATAGGAAAATATAAAATCGTTTTGAATTACTATCGTGAATATAATATTCTACAAATAAATCATATATATTTGTATATATATCATTTTATAAATATATATACATATATATATACTATATATATATAAACTATATATACATATATATATACTATATATATATTAAAATGAATTAATTTTAATAATTCTAAATTTTGAATTAAAAGAACCAAAAAATATATATAAAAAAATTTTATTTTATTTTATTTTTGAAAAAACAAAGGCCCACTGGGGGCTGCACCTCTGTGAAGGGACTGCATACGCAGTCCAAAGGACTGCTGGTGCAACAATCCTTTGACTGCTGGCACAGTCATCAAGGGCACAGGCGGGTGGGGGGGCGGTGGTACCGTCCCTCCACCACAAAATTTTATTTTATTTTATTTATTTATTTATTTAATTTATATTATATATATATATATATATTCTAACGAATTCCGGTACGAAATTTTGTCAGTTATATATATATATATATTATATTTTTAAAATTTGCTTCCGTACGGATGACAATTTAATTACAAAAAATATCAAGGTTTTATTTTAAAACATAAATTTAATAATATATATATATATATATATATATATATATATATATATATATATATATATATATATATATATATATATATATTACACACAGGTAAAATTTGAGTTCTCTGGAACAGTATTTTATCCCATAAAAAAGAAGGATTAAATTGGAGAACTATATACTGTATAGGTAATATTTATAAAATTTGCACAAAAGTTTACTAATTTCTTGATTTTTTTCCCAATTTCCCTTGCACAAAGTTTTTCTAAATTCCTCTGTTTTAAACAGAGAGGTTTCGTTTTAAAATTCCCTTAGAGGTTTTCTTTTAATACTGAATCTTTCTGTGCTTCTATTTCAAGAATTTTATTTAACTAAATTCACCAATTCTTGCTGTGTAAGTTTTCTATAGGGTAACACAAAATTTTCCTACACAAGCAAAACAAAATTTGAACGGCAGCAACCGGAAACATGGTTTTCTACAGAAAACTTCTGATTTCCTCAAAAGAAGCAAACAATTCCTCTTACACAAACAAACATCTTTTCCCAGAAGAAAGCATTTGAAAAGAAAACAAAATGAAAACAGTAAAGAACCTGTTTCTTGTAGCCTGTGGAAGTAAAAACTGTGCCAAGCCTTGCCACGAGAGCCTCCAGCTATAAAACTCCTCCCAGAAGCTTCACCTCAAGCCAACAGATAAAACTTCTAAAACTCTTGCAGATTTTTCCAAATTTCTTACACAAAATACACCAGAAAATCTCAGAACTCTAAAACGCAGAGCTACCCACTGTTCTTAGCCAAAAATTTTCCCGTGAAGAAACTTCTGTTACCCCATGCCTCTTTTCGTTCCGGGAATAATTTCCCCAACAAAACTCATTAATTTCCCCACTACTTCCCGTACAACTCCCATAAAAGAAAATTTAATAATTTAAAAATCAATTTTGTTCTTTTATTTATATATTTTTTTCTAATAATAATAATAAGTTAATTTTAATTAAACAATTTAATTAGCTCCAAATGCATTAACAAATTTAACATTTTAAAATATCAACTAAGTAAATTTATTTTATTTAAACTATTCATATAATAGGGAATATAACTCAATTAGCTTAACTAAAATTAATTAAAATTAATTAAATTACAAGCTAAAATATTAATCGACACTAACACATTCACATACAAGTACGAATTGAAACAAGGACAACAATAGACTCACAAAAGACGAACTTGGGACGAGAATTCTTTCCTAACCACTCCTTTTTTCAACATCAATCCAGTTGAGTTTATGAGACATGCTCAAACCTCACAAGTAGGTGGAGTCGATGTCCAGTACCTGCATCCTGCATAGAAACAAATATTAGGAAGCATATAAATCACCATAGCAAACACATCGTGAAAGGTAATCGTAGGGTAGCAGGGCACTTGCAAGCAAGTGATGCCACTCCGTCCTTTCACCAAGATGCACTAACAAACACACCAATCATTAGAACATAAAACTCACAACATCACCATATATATATATACATTATCAAAGAACACCACAAAATAGTTATGTAACATGATCACCATAAGATATACCATCTAACAACATAGGTAAAATCCAGTATAGCAAAGCAACCAAACCATAAATCCATGCACAACCAAAATGGTGAATTTATCACCCACACAAACATGTATGAGATCAACACATAAGAGTAACAACAACATGAGGGGTATCACATCCTCCCCTATTAGAGTATGGCTTACTCCTAGAAGCCACTAAATAAGTATGGATAGGCGTCTCTAATACGGGATGCATCCTCCCATGTCGCTGAAGTCTCATCATTCGGGTCCCATTGAACCCGCACCTGTTCAATACCTCTGCCCCTAAGGGCGAGTCTCCGATGCTGAAGCACGACCATGGGCTCGAGTGCTAGCTGCCCGTCCTCGACCTGAAGAGCATTCCAATCAAGTACGTGAGTAACATCTGGAAAATATGGTCTAAGTACAGAAACATGAAAAGCATCGTGTATCCGTGATAGACTGGGTGGCAATGCTAAGTGATAAGCAATGGGGCCAATCCTCTCCAAAACTTCAAATGGACCTACAAAACGATGTGCGAGCTTGGAACCCTTTCCATAATGAATTGGGCTCTTCCGCGGTTGCACTCTAAAAAAGACTCGATCGCCAACAAAGAACTGGCAGTCAACTCTATGTGCATCTGCATATTTCTTTTGTCTATCTTGAGCTGCCACAAGATGCTCTCTGATGTGAACTACCTGCTGTTCCATGACCTGAAGCATTTCGGGACCAAGGAGAACTCTGTCATCAAGACGGTCCCAACTTAATGGGGTCCTACAAGGACGACCATATAGTGCCTGGAAGGGAGCCATACCAATTGAGCTATGATATCCATTGTTATAGGAAAACTCTACAAGATGAAAATACTCCTCCCAATGCGACTGTTGATCCATCATGTACATACGAAGCATGTCCTCAAGAACCTGATTAACTCTCTTTGTCTGTCCATCTATCTCAAGATGGTAGGCAAAACTGAAGTTTAGCTGTGTTCCTAAGGTACGCTGCAATGATGTCCACAATGCGGATGTGAACACTGGATCTCTGTCAGATATGATTCTCCGTGGAATACCATGCAAGTGGACAATATCTTCCATGAAGATTCTAGCAACTGATGAAGCTGTGTATGATGAATAGACTGGTGAAAAGTGTGCCACCTTGGTCAATCTGTCAACTGTGACCATGATAGCATCATGACATCGAGAAGTCATAGGAAATCCCACAATAAAGTCAATGGAAATTATGTCCCACTTCCATTCTGGAATGAGATGAGGCTATAATAGACCTACGGGATGCTGATGTTCTGCCTTGACCCTCTGACACTCCAAGCATCTAGCTACCAAATCTGCAATATCCCTCTTCATGCCAGCCCAAAAGTATAGTGCCCGAAGATTTTCATACATTTTCTTAACTGCCAGGTGAGCATAGTAGGGATCACGATGTGCCTTAGTCATGATTAGAGTCCGAAGACCCTCAATCGAAGGCATGCAAATGCTAGCCATATACCTTAGAAGACCATCTGATTCTAGTGAGTACCCTATAAATTTTCCCTCTAGAGCTCTACCTGACTCAATTTCTGACTTCACTTCCAGATACCAACTATCAGATGGAAGTGCTATGAGGACTTGACTCCTCAAATCTACCTCAAGAGCCACTGCAGAAATCACATGTCTCTGCCAACTCAAAGCATCTGCTACCACATTTTCCTTGCCCTACACATATTTGACCTCAAAGTCATATTCACAGAGGAATTCCATCCATCTTCTCTGCCTAGCATTTAGGTTTAGCTGAGTAAAAATGTATTGCAAACTGCGATGATCGCTGTGAAGCTCGAACCTATGACCCAACAAGAAGTGTCTCCATCTCACAAGGGCATGAACCACTGTGGCTAGCTCCAAGTCATGTGTGGGGTAATTAAGCTCATGGTCCTTGAGCTTACGGGATTCATATGCAATTACACATCCTTCTTGCATCAAGACGGATCCTAAACCCTCCAAGGAAGCATCGGTGCACACCGTGAAATCCACAGTAGGATCAGGAACAACCAATATTGGTGCACTAGTCAATTTGTCCTTAAGGGTCTCAAACGCTGTCTGACACTGCTCGGACCAAATGAACTTCTTCCCTTTCCTCTAAAGAGAAGTAATAGGATATGCTATCTTAGAAAAACCCTGTACAAACCTCCGATAGTAGCCCGCTAAACCCATAAAGCTACGAATCTCTGGAAAATTCTTGGGTGCTGGCCAATCAACAATAGCTTGGATCTTTGATGGATCCACTGCAATACATGCACTTGAGATGATGTGCCCCAAGTACTTCACCTTTGTTTTGTAGAACTCACACTTAGCCAAATTGGCAAACAACTGATTGTCCCTCAAACATTGTAATACCTGCTTCAGATGTTCCTCGTGCTCCTCCATTGATTTAGAGTACACTAGGATATCATCAAGAAACACAAGTATGAACCTATCCAAATAGGTACGGAAAACTCCATTCATTAGGCTCATAAACACTGATGGTGCATTAGTTAACCCAAATGGAATAACAATAAATTCATAATGCCCATAGTGAGTACAAAATGCAGTTTTATGAACATCAGCTTCGGCTATTCGCAACTAATGATAGCCAGACTTAAGATCGATCTTTGTGAAGACTTGAGCTCCTTTTATTTGATAAAATAAGTCATCAATTCTCAGCAAAGGATACCGATTCTTGATTGTCACTTTGTTGAGCTGCTTCTAATCTATACACAATCGAAGAGAACCATCCTTCTTTTTCACAAATATTATTGGTGCTCCCCAAAGGGAAACACTAGGATGAATGAACCCTTTCTCTAAAAGCTCCTCCAACTGCAATCTAAGCTCTTGCAATTCCTATGTTTTCATACGATATGGATCCCGAGAAATAGGCTTAGCTCCAGGAATAAGATCGATTCTGAAGTCAATGTCACGCTTTGGTGGCATCCCAGGGATTTCACTAGGAAAAACATCAGAATATTCCTTAAGAAGGGGGTAATCATCCAATGAAATCCCTTGACTCTCATTCGAGTCCAAATCATCAACTGTCACTGCAAATAACCGACAACCCTGTCTGAAACACCTTTTTAATTGCATAACTGAGATCAAATGTAGTGAGATAGGTCTCTGAATACCAACGATCTCAACTTGGTTACCCACATCATCCACACAATGCACTACCTTATGTCGACAATCAATTATGGAACGGTGAGCATTCAACCAATCCATACCTAGAACCACATCATATGAACCAAGAGGTAGGATTCAAAGATCCACCATAGTTGTGAGTGACCCAATTTGCAAATTACAACCCTGAACTAGTGACTCAATTGCAACCTTTGCCCCGGAGGCCAATTTGACCTGCCACTTAATGCCTTGCCTGGCTGCCACCAATCTACCACGTTCCACTACTGAAGGAGAAATAAATGAATTTGATGCTCTGGAATAAAAGAGAATAGATATACTAGTACCATTCAACGCACCTAATGTCTCAACTACAGTGCCTTGATGTTTAGCTTGGTGATTGTCCACTGCTGCAAATACCCGATGTGCTCTCCCTGTATCACCCATTGTTGGCTCAGAAGCAACTGGTCTCTGGATAAATCCTGTAGTGCTCCTCTGTGGGCATTGTCTAGCAATATGCCCCTATTGCCCACAAGAGAAACAAACTGTACCACATCCAAACCCTCTAACACTAGATGATGCACTCAATTGCTGGAAATTTCCCCTGGAAGGTGCCGAATGTGTACTCTAAGCAGGTGGCACAAAATGATCATGTCTAACTAGCTGCCAGCTACGGTTCCTTCTGCTCTGAGATCTGTCTCCCTGCTGTGACTATGGTTTATTTTGTTTGGGCTGTGACTGCTACTGCTGCTGTGAACCACCCTTAAAGGGTGCCCGAAAATTCCTAGAACTCCTTGTAGCCTAAGGTTGTCCACCTCTAGATCCAAATCTTGAAACTGGAGCACTACCAATCTGAACTCCTGTGTGTCCCCCTAATGCCGTAGCCAAATTTTCTTCCACAAGGCGAGCCTTCTCAACAACTATTTCCATTGCCTTGGGTTCAAAGACCCTGACTCCACCACTGATGCGGGCATTTAAGCCCTTGACAAAATGTTGCACGAGCATTGCCTCATCATTTCCGATCCCTGCATATTGTTTAAGCTCATAAAAATGACGCTCGTATTGTTCCACAGACATTGCCATCTGCCTAAGTTCATGGAATTCATCTGCTCTACGTTGCCTCCAGTGATCAGAAAGAAAATGTGCCCTGAACCTCTCCATAAATAATTCCCAAGTAACCATGCTGATGTCAATGTGTAATTTTTGTTCCTCAAGTCTCCACCAAGTGGACACAAAGCCTCTAAGGTGCATGATGGCGCACCTAGCCCTAGTGTTACTGCCATAGGGATGCATTGCAAAGCATCTATCCAAATCGATCAACCAAGTCTCTGCCTCAAGACCCCCACTAGATCCATCAAATGTAGGAGGTCGTGCTCTCAACAGGTCTCTCATATGACCCGCCACTATTGCATCTTGATCAACTATGTTTTCCCAGTGTCTAGGGGATCTCTCCCTTTCTCTATCCAACCTCTGATACTCATCCTGCTTAGGGCCTAAGCGACCCAATATCTCCTCTAACATATGCTGCAACTGACCACCTATACCAGGTTGTTCTGGATTTTGACCACCACCACCTATTGGATTACTTTGGGAACTTTGCAGTTCCTCACGCTCTGAACCATGTGAGCTCGGAAGTGATGGAATTTGGCGATTGGCCCCATGGCCACCACCTCAGCCTCTTCCTCAGCCACGACCTCTCTGCCTAGGCATGATCCTGTACAACAATTGAGTTATGTAAGACCAAGAGTTACACAAGGTTTCCTAATGGACTCAACTACCTAGAGTACCCAGTGTTTGCAAACCTGGCTCTGATACCAAGTTGTAACACCTCGTCGCCCAAACCCCAAAGGACAACTAAGTACACAACAATTTTTTTTTTAAAACATAAAGTAAAAGCTCTATGTTAACTATTGCAACTTACATGGTTACAAGTACAAACTAAACTCCTAAGTCCCTTGGGGTACACGAAGAGACATTACATTAACTACTCATTAACAAATTTGACTAACCTAACATTCATTTCCACTAATATGAGTTCTCATATAAATAGTGATAAACGACAAGCATTAAAATAAGAATGAACCACATAGATGCTATACAAGATTACATAGCCATTAAAACTTGGGAACAATGAGAACTAATTTACTCAACATATATCAACATCAAATATAATTACATCTGTAAATAATGTTTGAATTACAAAGTGTGATAATACAATACATCATGATACAACTAAATATCAATAAACAATTATCCAAGTTACAAAATACATTATCCCAACACATGGGGGAGTTACATTATAATTTACAAGATATGACAAGAGTACAAATATATACATCTGAGTGAATATAAATTTGGTACATTCTGTCTCCACAATCTCTGCACTGAAGGTACAACTGTCAAATGGGAAACCCAATGAGGTGCGAAGCACGTTCCACCCAACCACCCCCGTGCTAAGAGTAGTTAAGAAAGGATTCCCGACCAAGGACGTCTAAGGTAACACACAAGACTCAACTTCAAACATGGAAGATAATTCACACACATAGGAAACATAACAACAAAATTCTACTAACAAAACATGACAACAATATACACCAAGTCAAAACAATAAACCACTTCCAGAGGATTCCAATTTAAATCAACTAAGGGGGAAACTAGAGGAGAGTGTCATCGCATGGCCTTCATGGATTATCCTGACATCCTATCACCAGGTGCCACCTCCATCTATGGTTATCCTGACTGCCTATCTCAAGGCGCCGCCCCATAGGGTGACTCATGCAGAATCGTGCGTTCCTCGTAGAGACGAGATCACGATTATGCCAACCATAGCTTTCTCGGCCACCTTTAGTCTTTGGAAGCCCTAACAAGTGAGTGAGGAATCTATAATTATCTTTTAGTGCTTACTACCCATCCCCTAATTGATTAGTTAGGTTTTCACTTTTTACACTAACTCTACTGTGGGTTATCCTGACAGCCCCTTTGTGCGCCGACGCCCACATAGAGCCACTCTCCCTAGAACCCCTAACATACAATAAAAAAAAGGGATTGAACTCTCAAGTTCACAAAACACATGATAGAAATTCGTGAGGAAAAAACCATCTCGCTATAATCTTATGACTCAATTACTTAAGAAAACGACACAAATCAATGTATACATAAGATTACAACCACAAAGAAAGTGGAATTAAATACCCAAAATAGAAGCCTCCTGACTTAATATACCAAATTCCCTAACCTCTGGAACTTTAACAACCCTATCTCCTATAATAAAGTTAACCAATTAAAGGAACACTCATGTTGTAAACTTAACTCAAGAGACTCAATAATGAACTCCATAAAATAAATCAACTGTTTACTCAAAATCAAGGAAACGATTAATAACATAAATCCACAAATCATACAACATTAGCGCAGAATGAGAATTTTCTTTACAAAGATCAAATCATTAATTTCCTCAATTTGTTTCACTAATTGAAAACATTCAAATAAAATCAATAAATCATTAACTTTTAATTTCATCTAATAGGAAAATATAAAATCGTTTTGAATTACTATCGTGAATATAATATTCTACAAATAAATCATATATATTTGTATATATATCATTTTATAAATATATATACATATATATATATATTAAAATGAATTAATTTTAATAATTCTAATTCCGAATTAAAAGAACCAAAAATATATAAATAAAATAAATTTTATTTTATTTTATTTAAAAAAAAAACAAAGGCCCACTTGGGGGTTGCGTACCTCCCCATAGGGGAGGATGCAACCCCCAAGGGATCTGCGACAATAGTCCAAAGGACTACTGCCGCAACAGTCCTTTGAATGCTGTGCGTAGTCGTCAAGGGCTGCGCACAGGTGGGGGGTACGGTGGTACTGTCCCCTCCACCACACAATTTCATTTCATTTTATTTTATTTTTATTTAATTTTTTTTAATTAATTTTTTTTTATATATATTTTCTGACGAATTCTGGGGTACAAAATTTCGTCAGTTATATATATATATATTATATATTTTTTAAAAATTCGCTTCCGTACGGACGACGATTTAATTACAAAAAATATCAAGGTTTTATTTTAAAACATAAATTTAACAATATATATATATATGTATGTATGTATTTTACACAGGTAAAATTTGAGTTCTCTGGAACAGTATTTTATGCCATAAAAAGAAGGAGAACTATACACTGTACAGGTAATATTTATAAAATTTGCACAAAAGTTTACTAATTTCTTGATTTTTTTCCCAATTTCCCTTGCACAAAGTTTTTCTAAATTCCTTTGTTTTAAATAGAGAGGTTTCATTTTAAAATTCCCTCAGAGGTTTTCTTTTAATACTGAATCTTTCTGTGCTTCTATTTCAAGAATTTTATTTAACTAAATTCACCAATTCTTGCTGTGTAAGTTTTCTATAGGGTAACACAAAATTTTCCTACATAAGCAAAACAAAATTTTAACGGCAGCAGTCGGAAACATGGTTTTCTACATAAAACTTCTAATTTTCTCAAAAGAAGCAGACAATTCCTCTTACACAAACAAACATCTTTTCCCAGAAGAAAGCATTTGAAAAGAAAACAAAATGAAAACAGTAAAGAACCTGTTTCCTATAGCCTGTGGAAGTAAAAACTGTGCCAAGCCTTGCCACGAGAGCCTCCAGCTATAAAAATCCTCCTAGAAGCTTCACCTCCAGCCAACAAAAAAAACTTCTGAAACTCTTGCAACTTTTTCCAAATTTCTTACACAAAATACACCAGAAAATCTCAGAACTCTAAAACGCAGAGCTACACACTATTCTCAGCCAAAAATTTTCCCGTGAAGAAACTTCTGTTACCCCATGCCTCTTTTCTTTCCGGGAATAATTTCCCCAACAAAACTCATTAATTTCCCCACTACTTCCTGTACAACTCCCATAAAAGAAAATTTAATAATTTAAAAATCAATTTTGTTCTTTTATTTATATTTTTTTTTTTCTAATAATAATAATAATTTAATTTTAATTAAACAATTTAATTAGCTCCAAATGCATTAACAAATTTAACATTTTAAAATATCAACTAAGTAAATTTATTTTATTTAAACTATTCATATAATAGGGAATATAACTCAATTAGCTTAACTAAAATTAATTAAAATTAATTAAATTACAAGCTAAAATATTAATCGACACTAACACATTCACATACAAGTACAAATTGAAACAAGGACAACAATAGACTCACAAAAGACGAACTTGGGACGAGAATTCTTTCCTAACCACTCCTTTTTTCAACATCAATCCCGTTGAGTTTATGAGACACACTCAAACCTCACAAGTAGGTGGAGTCGATGTCCAGTACCTGCATCCTGCATAGAAACAAATATCATGAAGCATATAAATCACCATAGCAAACACATCATGAAAGGTAATCGTAGGGTAGCAGGGCACTTGCAAGCAAGTGATGCCACTCCGTCCTTTCACCAAGACGCACTAACAAACACACCAATCATTATAACAACATAAAACTCACAACATCACCATATATATATATATATTATCAAAGAACACCACAAAATTGTCATGTAACATGATCACCATAAGATATACCATCTAACAACATAGGTAAAATCCAGTATAGCAAAGCAACCAAACCATAAATCCACGCACAACCAAAATGGTGAACTGATCACCCACACAAACAAGTATGAGATAAACACATAAGAGTAACAACAACATGAGGGGTATCACAACTACAAAGTAATTGAGCATTCTCTCAAACCAAATATGGTGCAAGATTAAGGATCACTACTTATAATTCTATTATAGATGTCACCTTATGAATTATATGTGACCACTGCAAAAGTTATAACTATTGATCTCAATCCCCTATGCACAATACAACTTTATTCTCCAAAAAACCTACATTTATAAATAAGTTAAGAAAATCAATATTCAAGACCTATTTTAAACTCAACAATGGTGGATTTATTGCCATCATAACCTCTTCATGCTCCAAACTTAAGTGAAATAGATCTACATATAAATATTCAAATTTTTGAGCATAATCAACATGAACTACAAAGTTAATTGAACATTCTCTCAAACCAAATATGATGCAAGATTAAGAATCACTACTTATAATTCTATCATAGATTTCACCTTATGAATTATACATATATGCATTACCATCATAACTTCATCATACTCATAACACAATAGTGGATGGATTGATTTGAATCACTTGGAAAATATACCTTTGTTCTCCAAAAATCCTATATTTTTATATACAAATGAATTATTATGAAAAATAATATTTAACCTACTTTTAATCCAATACATAGAAAAAACATGATTCTAACTAAGATGAACAATATCATACTTTTCCCATAGAAAAAATAGATTTGCTACTCAAGTGTTCGTAGGGGGTCATCTCTTACCTTTAGAGTATCCAAAATTGCTTCAAGATCAACTTTACTAATCGTCCATAGTTCTTTTGTTCTTTGTTTTGCATGATGCTTCAATTAATTAACATTCATTGCTACAACTAGGTGCAAATACATGAGTATGGTTTTGTGCTTCTCAAAGTACTCAAATGAAAAAATGCCATAATTTCTAATCATATATGTTCACAACCAAGTTCGAACAATAACAACTAATCTTGTAGGATATGTGAACCCATCACCATTTGTCATAGGTTATGTTAGCTTTTTTTTCCTTGAACACATTGTGGCAACTAATATTCTGATCTCTCTTCATTCCCATATGGTGCAACAACTGCATAAATATGTCTTGGTTGTACAAGGTCTGAAATATGGTCATAATTAGATGAACCATTCATTTCACTAAGTAAAGATGAACAAGATCGATATAAAGGGATTATATATTGTGGAATCCATGTATCTACCCACTCACTTGACTCACAATGATCCCACTCACATTTAGTATAAATATGACAAAAATAAGCTAAATCTCCTATTCCAAATAGTTCATGTACTTACATTTGAGCTTCAAAATGAATGCATCTTTGATGATTCCTTGATTTTTCTGACAATCTAATCTCTCTCCCATTATCCCCTCATAAACTGACTAGAATAACCTACACATTTTTGAATAAAGTGCCCCTCCTTGAGAGAATACATAGTTAAACCACTTAACAATAGAACTTGCATCACTGAATGTAGTGCCACCTCTAATATTTAGTTTTTCTTTAACTACAGCTCTCTTTACACATACACCTACTCCATTATGCTTCCCTTTTCCATGCCTAGCTTTAAAAAAATCCAAATACGAGGTATACCCCTCTCTACATGAATTTTTGTTTGCCAATAAAACACATGAGCATTCTTGAATTGAATGGTGGAATTATTTGACCAAATGAGATGTTGAGCCATTCTAATATCTTTTTCCTACAAGAACTCAATTTTTTTAAAAACAATATTGCACATACTTTGATGAATGAGATTGATCATCACTCATGTAAAAACGAAACTCCTTGACTATCTTTCTATTCTCTTCTATAGTATCAAGGGCATGTTTGTATGTGATGTGAAAAAAATAGCAATATGAATTGAATTTTAATATTGAGATTGGACTTCATTTTGTGGTTGCGATGTGTAGTTTTCTGCAAAATAAACTACAAAGATAATAGTTCCAATCGGGAAAAAGTCCTTACACATACTAAAATGTTGATCTAACCATCTAGACTATTGGTTGTGTCTTGCATACTTGTAAAAAATATTTTTCTTAAAATCTGAAATAAAATCAACAACACTTACTTCTCTTGTAACCAACTCACATCTAGAACCTTCACCTCCACTCTTAAAAATATATTTCACTATCTCAAATCTCTTGTTCTCAACCATTTTGTTTCCAAAATAATGCTTGTTTCCCTCATGAATACATGATATAAAATTTGATAACCCACTATATTGCAAACACTTTTCATTCAAACAATCATTTTTATAGAAAACACAACCATCATCTCTAGCACATAAAAAAATCTGATAAGTCCCTCGATGACTTTTGTAGTTGCATTGCACCACACTCCTATAGCATTCCATTATTATGCAAAGTAGAAAAAATATTGCATATGTAATAGTTTATGACACATAGAAAACTCCACGTGGTATTTGCAACATGTATTATGAAGTTTAAGATGTGCACAATAAAATGGCTTACAAGATTCAAATGCCATTTGTGAGATTTTCAAATTTCAATGTGGTTCACAAAACAGTTTTTACAATTTTGTTTGGCTATGTTCTAACTAATTTTTAGGATGTGGTGTGTGGTCTTTATAAAAAATTCTTAATTTTAAAACATTTTACATTGGGTGATACTCTAGAGTTAGAGTACCAAAATTGTTGAATTTCATCCTTTATGGTATTTTTTAGCTTCTTATCAACTTGTGGAAGCCTACCACTAAAAGCCCAAGTATCATTTTAAGGAGGACTATCTATTCTTGATCTTATTGCTAGTGCTTTTGATAATGTTTTACGATTTAACCTTAATTCAACACATATTTGCCTCAATAATCGATCCTTTCTTAATTGATTTATTACTAAAGTAGTTTTTATTACTCTACAAGAAGATCTCTTATCTTTTTCCTTATTAGTCTTTCCAATAGAATTGAGTGCATTAAAAATATTTTTAAAAATATTGTTATTCGATCAAACTTTTTGTTTACACAAATCTTCAATTTCATTGGTAAAGGTCTCATTTTGTATGACTTTAGCAATTGTACAAAAAGTTGACATTGTTCGGTTAATGTATTATTGGAAAATTATTGATTGAAAATTTGGGTAGCCCACAACCAAACGATTCATGATGACCTTTTTCCTTCAAGTTTTTTTAATTATATTCTCATCTATTCCAACTAACCATTTTGGGGTTCTTGAATGTTTTGCAATTTTATTGGACTCATTATTAAAAGATAGATTTAAGATTTCATTTTCTTCTTCACAAAGGTCCTCTCTTCTTATGTAATTTGGAGATACATTAACTTTCACTTTTTTGTTTGTGTTATTGATTTCATCAATGCTATGAATGAGTGGATTATGAAGTGTGATTTCAATGTCATGGGGTTCATATCCACATTCATGAAGTAAATATTTCCATATTTATTCTTGTTCTTCTATGATGTCACTCTTATCAATAGGTGTTCCATCACATTTTGCAATATTTTCAATGTCATTGTTCAAAATTTTCAAATTATATTTCATGTTCAACATTTTAATTTTCAATTTCATGTTCAACATTTTAATTTTCAATTTCATGTTCAACATTTTTAAATTCATGTTCAATATTTTAATTTTCAATTTCATGTTCAACATTTTCATTTTTCGATTTCATGTTGAACATTTTCAAATTCAATATCATAGTCACTTTCAGTGCCATTTAAGGGTAAAGAAGAGTCTTCTCCTTGAAGAGTATTTGACAAACCTTTTGATTGTTACTAGATTCTTGAGCTTGAGACAAGATTTTTGTAGCCTTTTAAACAAAAATATTGGTTTCAAGATAAACTTTGTTTTCAAGCATGAGGCAAGGAATGTTTCAATGAATTGACAATTAGTTTTTCAATGTGAGACAAGTTTTCGATGAAAATCTATTACAAAATATAGCTATAATATTAATTTTTGTTTGTGCATATCCATAGACTAGATTTTATTAATGTTGAAAATGTCATTCAAGGAGACAAAAATATTTTAGAGTCAACAATATATTTTATCATAATGTATGTAATAGTGCTCATACTAGTCAAGTCATTAATAGGTTTGAAATTTGATTCAATGAATTGAATGCATTGGATTGGACATGTAATTTACAAAAAGAATAAAGGAAATTTTGGTTTTTGCATTGACTGTTCTCAACATGGACCAATAGGAAGAAAGATAAATGATATTTTTATAATTATTTAAAATAGAAAATTAAATGTAGACTATATGATTGTTGGCCAATTTTTTAATTCTAGATGCTCATTGGTTAAATTAAAAAATAAAATTGAATGTATCAAATGCATTAGTATTCCCGCCTCCAGTAAGAACTAATAAATACAATGCTAAAGCTTTTGAACAATATATTTTTTACACAAAATAGAATGCTAAACCTATCACATCTTGTAATAAATGTGTTGTTTTCTAAGAAAATTATTTCATTTCATTTTGTTATCAATAATAATGAAGAAATGACAATAGATGCCAAGATTGAACAAAAAAATATCTTCTAGATTTTTCATGTTGACTTAGATTTAATAAAGGATATGAAATCTACATATAAATCCAATCATAGTGCCACTTGTCTTTTAACATTCAAAGAGAGAACACGAGGATTGAATTGCTCACAAATAAGACCTCATATTAAATTGAATAGATGCATTGAAAATGTGTCATAAGTGGGACCATAAAATAGTGGACAATAAGCTCCCACTATAATTCTATGAAGGTAAAGCAACAATCCAAAAGAATATACCTCTAACATTAATGATTGTGAAAATTCTTCATTAAAAAAGTTAACTTACGTGACAAACATTAAGATCATAAAGATTGACTCTATTACATTGACACTCTAATAACTTATGTAAAACAACATAACTATTCATACCTATTATTCAATAAAATAATAGATAAAGTGATTTTGATATTCTAAAACAAATTTTAAAAATATATACATTAAAAATTCTATAGTCAAAATATTTTTAATTCTGCACATATTTACTAGTTTTTATCAATACTTTTATTGTGCTTAGTTTTCCTCTATTTGAGTTATGCTCAACCAAGCCAAAGCAGTCTCAATTGTTTTTCATGCACTCCAATGAAAAATGTGAAAAATAGAATACGCATTAGAATTGTGCCAAAGTTTATTTATTTTCTATAATTGCTTGGGGTTTTAGTCATCATATTGATTTCTAAATATTATAATGTTATTTTTTCATTCTTGAAAGATTGCTTTAAATTTATTATGGAAAGGAGAATCCTTTGAAATGTAAATTGTAGTGCCCTCCGTTTCGGTCGTCGTTGATGTTAAGTAAGTTGTTGTTGGTAATGTCATGATGATGTGGTGATTTTATTATTTAATTTAATTTCAAGGTTATGAGGTAACACTAATAATATGTTTGGATTTGATTAATAAAATTAATTTAATTATAAGGTTACCTGTTTCATTTGGAATTAAATAAAGAATTAGATTCAATGATAAACGTCAATTTAATTATCGTTGGGAGTTAGTTATTTAAAATAATCAGATTAAATGAGGAAAGGTAATTATCATTTAATGATTAAATTCAATTAATAAAATATTAAGAGGATTAAATATTAAAATTGTACTTAAGTTTAAATAAATTACGGTAAAAATATTTATTGAATTATATTTTAATTAAAAGTTAATTATTTATGAAAATTTGTTTTAGTTAAAATTTAGAGTTAAGTGGAAGTAATTTAAAATAAAAGAAGTTATTGGTTGAAATTAAATAAAATAAATACATAAAGTAATGATTAATTAAAGTGAGAAAATATTAGAAAGGATTAGATATTAAAATTTTACTTAAGTTTGAATGAAGGTAAAAAAATGAGAAAAGCCAGTAAAAGTTGGTACCTAATTATAATTGATAAGTTAATAATGTTATTATGGTAAGTAATGTGACGAAATAAATTCTAATAAAATATTATTAATGTTTAAAAGGGTAAATATTATTGCCAATAGATTTTAATTGATTAGCATGATTTGAAATAAAAGTTATGATACTTCTGTGTTTTGGCAAATAAAATATTATTAATGGTTTAAATGAATTAAATAAATCAAACTTGAATATTATAATTAAATAAACAATAAACATGCAAATAAATATTATTTGAAATTCAAGTTTCGGTTTGGGGAAGGTGAAAAGTCATTCGGTGGTTGGGAATTCGTTCTTGGTTGGTAACTGACCAAGAAAGAAAATAAGAGGGTGATTTTTCCGAATGCCAAGGGGGACTTTGGGAAGATAATTGGCAACCTGTGAAGAGAGGGAGGAATTTTACTGAAAGCAATTTCCACGAAGGAAGGAACAAGAAAAGAGATTTTTTTTGAAAAGAAAGAAAGAAGAGGAATTCAAAAGGGAAAGCGACTTCCAGGTTTTCTTTTAAATATTTTCCTTACAAATAGTGAATAGATGTTTTCCTGTGAAAGATTTCCTTCTTCCTTGAAATCTTTTGTATGCCAACTTCAAAATTTAGCTGAGTATTTTAAATGTCTTATTTTCGGGCTGTACAAATTTGTATTTTCCTTCCTTTCATTTTATATATACTTACATAAATATGGTATTCAATATATGTATTTTGAGACTGTAAACTGTCTGTAAATGAACTGTTTCCTGTGACTCTATTCAAACAGTCTAGTTGTATCATCCATAACATTTTTTATACAAACTAGTTTGCTGGTAAATTTAAAGGGTTTCTCCAAATTCCAGTTTTCTATTTGCTGTCCAAAAATCTCAAATACCCAGATTATAGTTTTGGCGTTATGCTTAAAATACGAGGCTGCTGTCAAGCTGCTCCCTTATGGTTGCGTTTTGCTAATAATAAATATAATTTATAAAGAGTTAAATTAAATTTTGGTCTGCTAGTATGATAGGTTTTGAGATAAATAGAGAAATAATAAAGATGTTAAGGGTTTATTATAAAATAAGCTGTAGTTTGTTAATTATTAAACTTATTGGTTAGAATAAATTGATTATTAGGGGAGTAATACTTGGAGGGAAATGATTTATTTATATTAAAAGAATTGAATAAATAAAATATAAAATCAATCATAAGTAAAATATTAATTTTATTTAGGTTAAGGTTGTGCTGTGAAGAATTAGATTTTATCCCAGCTAGATAAATGATCTCTTATTTTTAATCAGAAAGTGAAGATTATATATATATTTGTTTATAATAATTAGGTTGGATATTGTTTGAGGTGAGATATAATTAGAGGATCTTGTTCTGAATAAATAAAGTTATTAATTGTTGGCATGAAATCTTGCCAGGTAGTTAGTCATTAGGTGTTAAGGATGGTGCAGATAGAATTCTCACATTTGTTACCTTAGGAAGAAACATATGTCCTTTTTGAATATTATTAATCATTGTATCTAAATTAGGATGGAAAGATAGGTTAAAAGTTTTAACGTGAGATTTAAATTAAGGAAAATTATAATATAAAATATATCTTGAATTTTCTTACATGTTCTCTTAATTGGTAATTTAATTTTATAGTATTAATTTCATGATATCTTTTAATTGTTTTATATTCTTTTAGAATGAAATAAATGTTATCTTAATATCTAAACTCCTCACATGCTTTTAGGATTGGCTAATGGATACTCTTGGCAAATAGGTAGTTGGTTACTTAGAATAAAATATTGCGACAATTACTTGTGAATTATTGTGCCAGGGAATGAATTAGGTAAATAATTAAAGAGAAAATGGTTATTTCGATAGGTTGCTTAGTAAAATATTATTTAACAAAAGATTTTAACGGAACAAACATTATTGAATTAGGTATTTAATTTTGTTGTAGATAAATGAACTGTGTGAAATAATCCATTAGTGTCGTCACCTTAGTATTATAATAAAGTTGTAAATTATAGAATTGTCATCTTAGTATTACATTTTAAAGTTATAATTAGGATTTGTATTAAACAGTTGATGGAGTTGGTTATCTTATAAATGATATAGTTATTTTAAATATAATTATTTGTAGTAAATACTCTCTTAATTAAATTAAGTGGATATATTAAAATAAGTGGTAAAAACGTTGAAATAATGCTTTAATTAAAGGAAGGTCTTTATGGTTATAATGTGTGAGTAAATGTGTTTTAAACAAAGTGTTTTGATTATTGGTTTAAGTGTTTTAAGACGGGTGTTATTTGTGGGATATTTATGGAGATGTCTCAATGGCTTGTTCATTGTAAGTGTTTTAAGATAGTGTTCTTCAAGGTTGATGTGTTTGATGGTTTCCTTGTATGGAATTATTCCTTAAGACTTTGTAATTAATGTGTTTATATATTAAAAAAAATGATTTATTTATAGGAGTTAGAAAATTAGAATTATTAGGTAGTTAAGTTAGGTATTATGTTATTGGGTAGGTTAGTAAAGTGATTAGAGAGAGAGTTTCCTTATGTTAATAATTTGGGTAACATTGATAGATTAGTTTATTCTCAATTTGATTAGTTTCAAGTGGGATAGTTAACTTAGAAATAATGAAAAGTAGAGTTTTGTATGTTGTTGATGTATGTAGATAATATTGGCGATAAGGATTATTTCTGTTTAGGTGGGAGAATTGATTTATAAGATAAATGGAAGTAAATAAATTTGAAAACTTTAAATAGTTGGGTATTACGATAAAGGCTAGTGAATGATTGTTGATTCGATAAATGTTTTGATTAATTATATTTAGTTAAACAAAGGGTTTATGTAAATGAATAAAATTAGATGATCTTTTCTAAGTCAATTTCCCTCATATTCTTTTAATAGTTGATTTGTGGGGTTTCTATAAGAACAGTTCTAGAAAATACTTGTGATTGATATCAGGATCAAATTGTTGGTTTGAGTGGGTTGATCTTCGAAGGGAGATTGTTGTTATAATGTGTAAATTGGAATATAGTTGTGTTTGAAAGAGTATACTTGTGAATAGTGTCTTATGGCTTAAACCATTAGATTTTATTTTCACTTCGTAATATTGTGCTATCCTTAAATGTTGGAAATGATTGATCTTTAAACTAATGTTCTTTTTTAAATGTTTCAAGGTACTTCTTATTGAATGGATTGTGTGGTTTTATGGATTCTTTCAATGTGACTTTTCCTAAGTTGATTTTTGAGTTGGAGTTTTTCTCTCATTTTATTTATGTTGCTATTCGTTGGGAACCAGTATGTGTTCTTTTGTTCTTTACCTAAGTGGAAATTGGTTAATGTTAACTTTGTCATGATTGATGGTTCTACTTGATGAGTCAAATTGAAAAGTTCTTTGAATTATGGGTATTCCAAGAGGAGAAAATAGAGGTTTCCCTTGGATTCTCGATTTAGTTCGTATCGAAGTTGTTGGTGTTGTTCAGTGGAGTTGTTGATCTTATTTTGGTGTATTTGCTCATTATATTTATATTGGAAATAGTTCTTTGAGGTCTTGCAATTATTGTTGTCAGTTCTTTGATGGAGAAACCCTAGTGTAACTTTATGAGAATCTTCCAGAGGTTTATTTTACTATTGGTTAATGTTCCTCCTTTTATGTTCCCTTGTTATGGCAAGTGTTTTGGTTTCATGTTTTTGAAAGGGTTGTACGGGAATCATGGAGATTTTGATTATGTATTTATGGCAAGATGGGTAATGCCTTGCATGCTGCTCTATTGTGATATAATGTTCTTGTTATGTTGTACAACCCTTGGATTTTGGTTTTTGTGTTCTGAGTGTCTAGAGAGAGAGAGTGGCTCTAAGTGGGTGGTCGGCGCACAAAGGGGCGCCAGGATAGCCCTCGTTAGAGTGAATTTAATAAGTGATAATTTTAAATAATTAACTAGGGGTGGGTAGAATCACATTAAAAAGATAATTGATGCCTCATCCGCCTTTGAGTGCTACCACAAACTAAAGGGGATTGAGAAGGCCGTGGTTGGCATGTTCGTTGCCTTGTCTTCACGAAGGGTTAACATTCCCCATGAGCAAACCGCGATAAGCTTAGCCTCGAGATAGGTAGTCCTGATAACTATAGATGGAGGCGGCTCCTAGCCGTGACGAACTGGATAATTCGTCAGACTGAAAAGTAATTTTGCGAGAGAAGTCTCGAGAATCCATGTCATGCGATGATACCTCTAACACTCCTTATTATGTTGCTTATTTGGAAATCCTCTGGAAGTGGTTCTTTGTCTTGAATTGATGAAACACAATTATTTGAGATGATTTATGATTTTACCCTATTTTATCTTTGGTGTACTTTGTGATCTTGTATGATCTCCTTGATATTTGACTTATGACCTTGTACCCTTGTGGTACTGTGATATGATGTTGTTAGATTGGTTATTGCAATTTGGAATTGTGTCATGTTTATTAATGCAGTTTATTGGAGGTGTTTTATGATCTTCCTTTGGTTCCTTGTTTACTGGCTATTGCTTTGATTTATGTGATGAGATTCATGACTTTAAGTTATTATGTTGACTCTTGGATGTGGTTGGATTGTGTCATTGAAATTCCTGAGTGTTATGATACTTTTGTATGACGTTGAGTCTAGTGGTTCCCTGTTGGATGTTCTTGGTTGAGGTCTCCTTCTTGTTAGCTCCTAGCACGGGGGGTGGGTCTTCGGACTCACATGGTCGGGTGGAACGTGCTAAGCACCCCATTGGGTCCCCAGTCGAGGATTGAGAGGTGTGGATTGGTGCTGTTGCGACGACTCTAGAGTTGTATTTGTCTTGGAGCCAGTTATGATACTTTGTATTCATCTATTCATTTGTATCATGCTATCTGGTGATGGTTTCACTCATATTTGGAACGCTTTTGTATCATTGTACTTCTTAAACATTGTACTGTAATGAAATGTTAAACTTGGTGTGGATATTGGCTATGACAGTTGTTATTCAATGTGTTAGGATGATCATGCATATGATGTATTTTTTTATTCAGATGGTTTCTTATCATTGATCATCATGTATGTGTTATATTTGTTAATGCTTACTTTATATCTTTAGATTTTATTCTTTATGGTTGTTGTATGGATCTAAGTCGCGTAATGACTCCTCGTGTACCCCAAGGGATGTATGTGTTAATGAATCTATTTAAATGAAATTCATGTTATGACTTAATGTGTATTACATGTATGTTATATAAAAAAAAAAAATTGTGTGGTAATTATTGTGTTGTTGTCCTTTGGGGTTCGCACGGCGGGGCGTTACATAAATGTTTTTTTTAAGAATATAATGGACTGAATGCAAAGTAATGTAGCTATTATATGACATAATTTGAAGATTTTTTTATAAATAAATTGTTTTATTTGTAATTATTGTGTTAAAGTTTTTAATAATAAATAGTTAGAAGAGAAATTCAAAGAATTCAAGATCTAAATTTCTATAAATAAATATAGAATAATATGATTATAGAATGGAGATGAAAGAGACAATCACACATCCTTATTTCTCAATTTCATTTATCTTAACATCATTTGGATTATAATTATTGAGATGGTCTTAACTTTTGTGATAAATCTAGTGATGCACATGTCTTTAAGACCATTCAAAAAACTAATTGAGAGAAGCATATTATTGTACATCTTTAATATTATCTCTCAATTAATTATTTGTTGTCTTTTTAATATTGTTATAAGGTAGGGGTGTACGCAAGCCTAGGTAAACCTAGTGGTTGTGGTGTGTGGACAACAATGGTGTTTAAAATGAGAAAACTCCATGAGAAAAACTAAATACAAGTATTGTGTGAAGTAATAGAATCAAAATAGTGATGAAAATGATCACAAACTAAGATTATGAAAATAGGTAAATGAATTTAGATCTAGGAGCAATAGCAATTGAGGGTGTAGTAGAATTTTCATAAAGGATATGAAAATAATAATGAATAAAGGACATATAGATGCTAAGATTGATGAAAAAAATATCTTCTAGGTTTACTATGTTCAACAAGATTTAATAAAGCTGGTATTGGCATGGTGTGATGGTTTACTTTGTGTGTCGGCCCTCACACAGAGCCACTCCCCTAAACATAACAAAGGAATTCTAAGTTTCCCTGACTAAGGTAAACAAGGTGCACAAGAAACAACATATAATACCAAACGACACACAACGGTCATTAAATCTTTATTCATAAATCCAGGTGTCAATACACCATACTATAACACATGCACTACCCTAGTCAACTCAAGAATTGTATTTCAACAATAACAACACCCTTACTATACAGATCATTCTGGAAGACTTGTACATCTAAGACATTCCCAATTTGCCCAATAAGAAACACGATTAAAGCAAATCAAGAGAAATAAACATCTACTATTCGGATTTACTAAATCCAGTCATTCAAAAGAATTAGCATGAAATTATAGCAATTTAATTGTAATTCTTTTCTCATACAATAAAGGAAATTGCATCAAATTATTCTAATTTTAACTTCCTCAATTTCACATAAAAATAAAAACTAAATTTTTTTCTCAATCAATTATAATGTTTAAGTTGTAACGCCCGCCGTGCAAGCCCCAAAGAACAAACAACAAAAGAGCGCAAATAAATTTTTTTTTTTTTAAAAAGAAAATAAATAATCATCATATCAATATTAAATGATCATATATAACAACAAAATCAACCATGTCCTTTGGGGCCCCCACGGGATTATGTTGAAAACAGACATTACTAAACATCATTTCATAAGATATCAAAAGGAGCTATAATGACATCATAAAATAAGTACATACATAAATTCTATCACAAGATAACCCATAATACATTTCATAGCCAATTAAAATTACAAAGTAAATAATTACATTACATCATCTTTCAATGTTGCATCATCCATAAAGTTACATCCTGAATCCCAAACATGTGGGATGAATACAATATACAAGTTATCAAAATACAATGAGATCAACTGTAATAAATCTTCAACTGGATAAGATTGAAGCCACGAACGCTGATGGGGAACCCAATGGTGTGCGGAGCACGTTCCACCCGACCAACCCCGTGCTAAGAGGTGACAGAGAAGTAACTCCGACCAAGAATGACAACAAAAGGGTACAACCAAATAAAAAGTACCAACATAGATCCATCACACAATACACCAATTAAAAAGAGCAACCAATAACATCAAATCACAATGTCCTAAAGATGCAAGATGACAAACCCAATATAAATGAGATCATACAATACATGCTAAAGATGTAATACTTATAAATCAATTTAAATCAATTCAAACAACAATCTAAATCAATTCCCATACCCCACTTCCAGAGGAACACAATAAAACAACACATGGGCTACTAGGGGAGAGTGTCATCGCATAGTCCTACATGGGCTGTCCTGTGCTCTTCCTCCCAAATGGAGGCGCCGGTCCCATCTATGGCTGTCCTGTGCTCTTCCTCCCAACTGGAGGCGCCGGTCCATAGGGTGACTCATGCGGAGCCGTAGACCTCTCGTGAGGACGAGGCCACGACCTTGCCAACCACGGCCTTCTCAGCCTTCCATTAGTCTGCAGAAGCACTAATGAAGACGAGGCATCCATTTTTAAAATCTTGCAATGATATTACTACCCAACCCAACCCTCCTAAGATAATTATTAGGTTTTCACTTATTTACTAACTCACTCGTGGGTTATCCTGAGCTCTTCCCCTTAAACGGGGCGCCGGCCCCCACGAGGAGCCACTCTCCCTAGAGACCCATCAAAACAAGGGGGTTGTACCATGCCAAACATAATCATCAAAGTATGACAACAAAGTAATACGCGAGGCATAAACCATCTCGCAAGTAAAAATACCATAATAGAATCTCATAATTCGGTACACCCCATTAATAAACATAACTCAACAGAACTTCAAGATAAAAAGATATAAATTCAACAAACCCAACTTCCTCTGGAAGACTAAAGAGTTAACATAAAAGGGGTTCCCACATCCATAAAATAACAAGTCCAAACCCAACAAGGCCACAAGAGTTAATAAATAAAAGAAATAACTTGTTGAAATCCAAAATAAATTCCATTCCTAAAATACAGTCATACTAAAACCAGAATAAACAACAAGGCTGTTTTACTTTCGTAATTAGATTTTTCTATCAACATTATCCTCTCAAGAGTTGTAATTTGACAAAAATCAACAAAACAGATTTCTTACTATTTTACTATTATTTTCATGGTAACAATTTCTGCTTTATTTTTAATCAGAAAAGAAACAAAATCTAAATGTAAATATTTATCTTCTAACTAACAATTAAATTAACAGAAAATATCATTTAAATCGGAAACGAAACAGAACAGAATATATACATACATGCCTTTGTTTAACTATCAGTTATATTTAATAGAATATATTCATCAAAAGAAATTGAATACATATATATCTGTATATTGTACACAGAACTGAATTATATATATATATATTTTTTATCAGAAAACACAGAATAATTAAATTAACTAATAAATATATATGTAAATATATACAAATATATATATATATATATATATATATATATATATATATATATATATATATATATATATATATATATATATCTTTATAAAGATAAACATCCGCACAAAAGAAATTACCATATAAAAATTCGCGGAATAAATAAAAGCTTAACATATAAAATTCATATGGGAATTTTATTCCCCAGCGAATACAGCCAACGCATTTTCGCCGCCAGCCGTGGCAGTCTACGGACTGCTCACGGCAGTCCTACGGACTGTCGTGGATAGTCCGCAGGCTGTCCCACGGACCGGTGGCGGGGTGGTGGGTACGGCCAAGGCCGACCCCCACACACAGCCATAGGTAATGAATATAAACAAAAATTGAATACTGTGAAAATTTCGGCGGATTTAAATTTTTTTTTTCTCAAAAATTTCATAAGTTCGAATATAGATATATATATATATATATTTATATATATATATATATGCAAAGATAAGAACATTTTTCAAAGAAAACAGGGAAAAGATACTGCTGCATATTTACTGTGCCAAATTGAAAAAAATAGGACTGTTTTAATAAAATGCAGACACAGACCAGAATATCACTCCCAGAGATTTACTGGAAATAAAAATTGTCCCTACCCATATGTATATTTTATTATATATATATTTTTAAAACAATTTGAGACAGCAAACTACTGTTTGTTCCCAGATTACAATAAAACCCTTTTTTAATCAACAACAATTCAGAAACCCCAAAGAATTTCATTAAATAAATAACAATTCTACATTTTCCGATTTAAACATTCTTGAATTAACCATAACCTCAGTAGATTTTTCTTTCTACAATTATTTAATTTTCATCCCTAAATATAAATTTCACACACAGAAAGCAATTCCTATTTAACAGAAAATAACAATTAACAAGAGTAGAACCTGGTGTCCTACACTTGCAGCAAACTGTAGAAGCCTTGCCCCCCCTCTTGCTGCACTATTTCTTTGCTGCAAATCTTCCAGCAACAGATCCAAATCTTCTTTCCTCTTCCTAATTTCTCCAAAACAGAAAAGTACTAAAGACAGAAGAAAATGATTGGAAATAGAATTTTCCCAGCATTCGAACCCAATCCCCTCAAACAAAGAGAAACTCTTAATAAATTTCATGCCCAGAAGTCCTTTCAATTCCTCTTCCCGTGAATACCAGAGGTCATAATTCAAAAATCAAATAATATTTTACCCTAATTTCATTTTGATGCTTTTCCCATATAACATTTTCATTTTCATGCATTTAATTAAAACTAAATAAATTCTAAATTCATAACATAAACTTTTATTTCAACAAATGTATAAATATGCCTCATTTCCACAATTCTTCATTAAATATTTACTTATTTAAAATCAACCATTGAGAGATTCCAAATAAATGCAATGCTTTTATTATTTCTAATATTTATTCATTGCCATATTTAATTATTATTTTATGTTTTTATTTTACCAATTACTTAATTATTTAAATTACCACATAAGACCATTCACTATTTTAGACAAATCATATAATCATACAGAGACCAATGTAACCACACAAATGAAGGAGACTAATATGCACAAACCATAAAGATACAAGACTGTTGACAACTTGGTACGGAGTTACTTTTCATGTCACCTCAAATATTCAACTTCTTGCCGTTGGGTTGGTTCTATGCTCACCCAGACCTACCGAAATAGGTGGAATCGAGTCTTATTCCTGCAAAGCCTGCATCCACAAAGTGATATACAATATACATAAAATCAAAGCATTGTGAGGAGGATTCACAACGTAGCAGGGCGCTCGCGAACGAGTGATGCTACCTGTCCCCTCACCAAAACATATCATCATAAACTTTTACACCACATCATAAATTACTATTCTATAGTCTATTGCATTCCAAATATCTCCATCAAATGATCATAATAAAATGTCATCACAATATCCATGCCATCATAAGAGTATAGTAATAGTCTAAGCTACCACACATAATAGCAACAGTATCAATCACAAATCACAATGTACCAAACAGAAACCACAGTGAATGTCAAAAATCAAATAGTAGCATGAGGGGTATTACATAAGTACCAGTTAATCTCATACTTAACATGTATTTATACTCAAAGAACTTCTTATTTCTTTATTTTTAATAAATGTGAATTGAAAAATTTGTTTTAAATAAATATATATATTACAAATATATTTATATATATATATATACATATATATATATACATATATATATATATACATATATATATATACATATATATATATACATATATATAAATATTATTAAATAATATAAAAACCCTAAATCGAATTTCATATTCGAAATAGTAAATGATCAAAATTTCTTTTTACATTTTCAAAGATAGCATGTTTAGGGTTCGGCCACATCCGCAGCCGCAGGCTTTTTCCTAACAGTCTACATAGTCTGCTCAATCCGCGGTTAGGGTTGCCTTCGCAGCCTGCCCCACAGGGCTCGGTCGCGGGCGGTTGAGCTGAGCACTGCCGCGAGGGCGGCGCTAGGCTAGTCCCTCGCTGCCGTCCCCCAGCAGGGTCGGCCGCAGATGGCCCCGCCCATAGAGCTTCGACTCTAACTGAAATTAATAAAAGTTTTCTAAAATAAAAATAAATTTATACCATATGAAATTCGATCGGCGATTTCATGGTTCGTATTCTTAAAATAAAATTTCCAATATTCAAATCTCGCCTGTACGACGACTTCCAAAGAGATACCATGTATTAAATACAGGACTTTTACAATCTAATTTATATATGAATGTACAGATGTATAATATATATATATATATATATATATATATATATATATATATATATATATATATATATATAATTACAACAAGGTTATCATATGGGAAATTTCTAGAAATTTCTACAGAGTTTTTATTTTGAAATAAACTCTCAACAGGGTTCCTATGGGGAAATTATAAAATTTCAACAGGGTTTTACTGGAAAATACACACAAGAATTCCAATCAAATTTTAATTTATTCCCTGAGGATTCAATTTCCTTTTCAACAAATGATTTCCCTCACAATAATTTACTCAAACTATTCTACAAAGAGAAAGAAGTTTTCAGGAAATCTACAAATCCTTACAGAGAATATACAGTAAACAATTTTCCCGAGAATACAGAGATTTTAATAAAATGAAACTTCTTTTCACAGGCATTCTTTTCAACAGCAAACAAATTATAAATCACAAGGGAAATACCTATTTTTCTTAGCTTCAAAATTTTGTCTGGTGATGAATAGCTTTGCCTGTAGCTTCCAAAGCCTTTCTCAAACACCAATTCCCAATATGCCAAAATCCCAACTAGAGAACTTCTAGAAATAACCAACAATACACAAAAAGCAAAAGCAATTTTTTTTTTTAACAGAGGACTAATCTTTCATTTCCCGTGAAGAAAAAAGGTAATCTTCTATTTCCCAAATCCCCGATAATATCCGAGGAAATCCTCAACCAAAAAGCAATAAATTCAACTGGCACACATGTCGAGAAGAAAACAAATATCTTCCAACAACTTCCCGACAATCTTTCATTTCTTCCTCTTTCAAGATTTGCATGCTTTTAAATAATTTAAAATTTTCAATTTTCAAAAATACAAATTTCCTTTTTCTTTATTTTATTTATTTATCTAACAATTAAAAATTACCATTTCCCACATATCAACCAATTTAAAATTAAATCTATTCACAATTAAAGCAATTTTAATTTAATTTATTAATTAATTTAATTAAATAAATTTAATCCCAATAATTAAATTACTTAACCAAACAAACTAATTAATTAATTAAATAAAATGTAAAATCTTATTTTTCAACATTTAAAAAAATTAATTTAAATAAACATTATATTAAAGAATAATAAACTATCATTAAATTGATAAAATTTTCCTTTCAAGCAATTGATTCAATCAGGGACAAACAAGACAACCAAAGACTCCAAACTAAAACTGATGATGTACTGTGATTGGGTTAAAGACTAGACTAGGATAAACCATGTTACTACCTCCCAATCAACATTTCCGTTGAGTCTTGACATGCTCAGACCTGAATAATCAGGTGGAGTTGGTGTCATGTACCTGCAATCCTGCAACCAAACAAATAACATGCATATATATATAATCCATTGTACAAACACACTGTGCGGAGAAAATCACGGACATCACAGGGCACTCGCAAGCGAGTGATGCAACTCCGTTCTCCACACCAATACACGTCACATCAGACTGACAAATTAAATAACAGTTAGTCCATCATAAACATATATATAGCAATAACATCTGAAGGAAATATCTACGCTATCACAAAGCAAGTCAGAAATCAATTATCACCATACAATGTATCATCAAATCACAAAGTGAATCCACTATCACTCAAAATCAGCGATCAAAATATCCAAACCAAAGTACCAGAGTCTAACAGTGTGAAAACATGCAAACAAAAAACATAAGCATAAATGAAGGGGTACTACAAAACACATGAGCATTCTTGAATTGATTGGTGGAATTATTTGACCAAATGAGATGTTGAACCATTCTAATATCTTTTTCCTACAAGAACTCAATTTTTTTTAAAACAATATTGCACATACTTTGATGAATGAGATTGATCATCACTCATGTAAAAATGGCACTCCCTGACTATCTTCCTAATCTCTTCTATACTATCAAGGGCATGTTTGTATGTGATGTGAAAAAAAATAGCAATATGAATTGAATTGTAATATTGAGATTGGACTTCATTTTGTGGTTGCAATGTGTAGTTTTCTACAAAATAAACTACGAAGATAATAGTTCCAATCGGGAAAAAATCCTTACACATCCTAAAATGTTGATCTAACCATCTAGACCCATGGTTGTGTCTTGCATACTTGTAAAAAATATTTTTCTTAAAATCTGAAATAAAATCAACAACACTTACTTCTCTTGTAACCAACTCACATCTAGAACCTTCAACTCCACTCTTAAAAATATATTTCACTATCTCATATCTCTTTCTCAAATATCTTGTTCTCAACCATTTTGTTTCCAAAATCATGCTCGTTGCCCTCATGAATACATGATATAACTTTGATATCCCACTATATTGCAAACACTTTTAATTCAAACAATCATTTTTATAGAAAATACAACCACATCTCTAGCACATAAAAAAAATCTGATAAGTCCCTCGGTGACTTTTGTAGTTGCATTGCACCACACTCCTATAGCATTTTGTTATTATGCAAAGTAGAACAAATATTGCATATGTAATAGTTTATGATACATAGAAAACTCCACATTGTATTTGCAACATGTATTATGAAGTTTAAGATGTGCACAATAAAATGGCTTACAAGATTCAAATGCCCTTTGTGAGATTTTCAAATTTCTAAGTGTTTCACAAAATAGTTTTTACAATGTTGTTTGGCTATGTTCTAACTAATGTTTAGGATGTGGTGTGTGGTCTTTATAAAAAAATCTTAATTTTAAAACATTTTACAATGGGTGATACTCTAGAGTTAGAGTACCAAAATTGTTGAATTTCATCCTTTATGGTATTTTTTAGCTTCTTATCAACTTGTGGAAGCCTACCACTAAAAGCCCAAGTATCATTTTAAGGAGGACTATCTATTCTTGATCTTAGTGCTAGTGCTTTTGATAATGTTTTATGATTTAACCTTAATTCAACACATGTTTGCCTCAATAATCGATCCTTTCTTAATTGATTTATTACTAAAGCAGTTTTTATTACTCTACAAGAAGATCTCTTATCTTTTTCCTTATTAGTCTTTCCAATAGAATTGAGTGCATTAAAAATATTTTTAAAAATATTGTTATTTCGATCAAACTTTTTGTTTACACAAATCTTCAATTTAATTGGTAAAGGTCTCATTTTGTATGACTTTAGCAGTTGTACAAAAAGTTGACATTGTTCGGTTAATGTATTATTGGAAAATTATTGATTGAAAATTTGGGTAGCCCACAACCGAACGGTTCATGATGACCTTTTTCCTTCAAGTTTTTTTATTATATTCTCATCTATTCCAACTAACCATTTTGGGGTTCTTGAATGTTTTGCAATTTTATTGGACTCATTATTAAGAGATAGATTTAAGATTTCATTTTCTTCTTCACAAAGGTCCTCTCTTATGTAATTTGGAGATACGTTAACTTTCATTTTTTCGTTTGTTTTATTGATTTCATCAATGCTATGAATGAGTGGATTATGAAGTGTGATTTCAATGTCATGGGGTTCATATCCACATTCATGAAGTAAATATTTCCATATTTATTCTTGTTCTTCTATGATGTTACTCTTATCAATAGGTGTTTCATCACATTTTGCAATATTTTCAATTTCATTGTTCAACATTTTCAAATTATATTTCATGTTCAACATTTTAAAATTCATGTTCAATATGTTAATTTTCAATTTCATGTTCAACATTTTTAAATTAATGTTCAACATTTTTAAATTAATGTTCAACATTTTCAAATTGTATTTCATGTTCAACATTTTCATTTTCGATTTCATGTTGAACATTTTCAAATTCAATATCATAGTCACTTTCAGTGCCATAAGGGTAAAGAAGAGCCTTCTCCTGAAGATTATTTGACAAACCTTTTGATAGTTACTAGATTCTTGAGCTTGAGACAAGATTTTTGTAGCCTTTTAAACAAAAATATTGGTTTTGAGATAAAATTTGTTTTCAAGCATGAGGCAAGGAATGTTTCAACGAATAGACAACTATTTTTTCAATGTGAGACAAGTTTTTGATGAAAAACTATTACAAAATATAGCTATAATATTAATTTTTGTTTGTGCATATCCAATGACTAGATTTTATTAATGTTGAAAATGTCATTCAAGGAGACAAAAATATTTTAAAGTCAACAATATATTTTATCATGATGTATGTAATAGTGCTCATGCCAGTCAAGTCATTAATCAGTTTGAAATTTGATTCAATGAATTGAATGCATTGGATTGGACATGTAATTTACAAAAAGAATAAAGGAAATTTTGGTTTTTGCATTTACTATTCTCAACATTGACCAATAGGAAGAAAGATAAATGATATTATTATAATTATTTAAAATAGAAAATTAAATGTAGACTATATGATTGTTGGCCAATTTTTTAATTCTAGATGCTCATTGGTTAAATTAAAAAATAAAATTGAATGTATCAAATGCATTAGTATTCCCGCCTCCAGTAAGAACTAATAAATACAATGCTAAAGCTTTTGAACAATATATTTTTTACACAAAATAGAATGCTAAACCTATCACATCTTGTAATAAATATGTTGTTTTCTAAGAAAATTATTTCATTTTGTTATCAATAATAATGAAGAAATGACAATAGATGCCAAGAATGACCAAAAAAAATATCTTGTAGATTTTTCATGTTGACCGAGATTTAATAAAGGATATGAAATCTACATATAAATCCAATCATAGTGCCACTTGTCTTTTAACATTCAAAGAGAGAACACGAGGATTGAATTGCTCACAAATAAGACCTCATATTAAATTGAATAGATGCATTGAAAAAATGTCATAAGTGGGACCATAAAATAGTGGACAATAAGCTGCCACTATAATTCTATGAAGGTAAAGCAACAACAAAAAAAGAATATACCTCTTTAAACATTAATAATTGTAAAAATTCTTTTTTAGAAAAGTTAATTTACTTGACAAACATTGAAACCATAAAGATTGACTCTATTACATTGACACTCTAATAACTTATGTAGAACAACATGACTATTCATATCTATTATTCAATAAAATAATAGATAATGTGATTCTGATATTCTAAAACAAATTTTAAAAATATATACATTAAAAATTCTATAGACAAAATATTTTTAATTCTCCACATATTTGCTAGTTTTTATCAATACTTTTATTGTGCTTAGTTTCCGTCTATTTGAGTTATGCTCAACCAAGCCAAAGCAGTCTCGATTGTTTTCATGCACTCCAACGAAAAAATGTGAAAAATAGAATACGCATTAGAATTGTGCCAAAGTTTATTTATTTTCTGTAATTGCTTGGGGTTTTAGTCATCATATTGATTTCTAAATATTATAATGTTATTTTTTCATTCTTGAAAGATTGCTTTAAATTTATTATGGAAAGGAGAATCCTTTGAAATGTAAATGTTTTTTTTAAGAATATAATGGACTGAATGCAAAGTAATTTAGCTATTATATGACATAATTTGAAGATTTTTTTATAAATAAATAGTTTTATTTGTAATTATTGTGTTAAAGTTTTTAATAATAAATAGTTAGAAGAGAAATTCAAAGAATTCAAGATCTAAATTTCTATAAATAAATATAGAATAATATGATTATAGAATGGAGATGAAAGAGACAATCACACATCCTTATTTCTCCTTTTCATTTATCTTAACATCAATTGGATTATAATTATTGAGATGGTCTTAATTTTTGTGATAAATCTAGTGATGCACATGTCTTTAAGACCATTCAGAAAACTAATTGAGAGAAGCATATTATTGTACATCTTTAATATTATCTCTCAATTAATTATTTGTTGTCTTTTTAATATTGTTATAAGGTAGGGGTGTACGCAAGCCTAGGTAAACCTAGTGGTTGTGGTGTGTGGACAACAATGGTGTTTAAAATGAGAAAACTCCATGAGAAAAACTAAATACAAGTATTGTGTGAAGTAATAGAATCAAAATAGTGATGAAAATGATCACAAACTAAGATTATGAAAATAGGTAAATGAATTTAGATCTAGGAGCAATAGCAATTGAGGGTGTAGTAGACTTTTCATAAAGGATATGAAAATAATAATGAATAAAGGACATATAGATGCTAAGATTGATGAAAAAAATATCTTCTAGGTTTACTATGTTCAACAAGATTTAATAAAGAACATGAAATCGACATATAAATCCAATCATAGTGTCACTTGTCTTTTAACATTCAAAGAGAGAACACGAGGATTGAATAGCGCACAAATAAGAACTCATATTAAATTGAAAAGATGCTTTGAAAAATTGACATAAGTGGGATCCTAAAATAGTAGACAATAATAATGAAGAAATTACATATAGATGCTAAGATTAACATTATTAACAAGGTTCCAATAAAATGCTATGGACGTAAAAGAGTAGTCAAAAGAGATATATTTATTATATTGAGATGTGTAAAAACGACTTCCCATAAAAATTGAATCTATTACGTTGACATTCTAATAGTTAGACTATTCATATTTATTATTCAATAAAATAATAGATAAAATGAGTGATATTTTGAATTAAATTTGAAAAAAATATACATTAAAAATCTAATCAAAATACTTTTATTCTACTATCTTATTAATTTATTTGTTACCAACTAATAAAACCTACCAATATAATTAATAAAAATCATTGAATTATTGATCTCAAAACTTTAATTTCTACACTATTCTTCACTTGTTTGGTAATTTTCATCATATATTTTATTGTTTTGTGGGGTTTTCAATACTCTGAAATTGCTTTCTATCTATTTCAGTTATTCTCAATCAAGACAAATCAGTCACTATTGTTTTAGCGTAGATTTTCCACCCTAAATTTAATCAACTCTACAAGTGAAGTAAGGAATCTTTATTTGAATATGCTTTGTTTGTCAAAATTTAAAGGGCAAAGTCGCTTTCTTCTCTGTAATTGATTAGGATTTTAGCGACCATATTGATTTATAACTATTATAATGTTATTTTTTCATTCTTGAAAGATTGTTCTAAAATTATTATGGAAAGGAGAATCCCTTAAAATGTGAATGTTTTTAGAATATATTAGATTGAATGCAAAGTAATTTAGCTATAGAAATTGCTTACATGACATTCAATTTATATGAGTAATAATTTTAAGATTTTTTTTATAAATAAATAGTTTTATTAAAAAAAAAAAAAAAGTTAATTGTAATTATTATGAGAAAAAAATTTAATAAGAAAAGATAAATAATTAGAAGATAAATTTGAAGTATTCAAGATTTAAATCTCTTCAAAGAAACATATAATAATATGATTATAGAATAAAGAGGAAAAAAAAATGTCTAAACATTCTTATTTTCTTTTTTATTTGTCTTAATGTCATTTGAATTGAAATTATTGAAAGGGTACTGGATTTTGTGATAAATATAGTCATGCATATGTCTAGAAGACCATCCAAATCACTAATTGAAAGATGTATATTTTCACAAAAACCTTTAATATATCTTTCAATTAATTATTTGATGACAATTAAATATTGTTATAGGGCAGGGGTGTGTGCAAACCTATGTGCACCTAGTGGTTGTGGCATATGCATAATGATGGTCTTTTAAATGAGAAAACCCTACAGTGAAACTAAATACAAGTATTTTGTGCAAGTAATGGAATCAAAGTTGTGATTACAATGATCATAATCTAAGATTATGAATGAGGGTAAATGGATTTAGATATACGGGTAGTAGAAATTGAGGGTGTAGGTATAGTTTTCATGGCTATGGTTATAGAAGGATTTTTAATGCCTTTGCAATGGGGAATCAATGGAAATGGATTAAAAAATAAGAAGAAGTAAAACTATAGGGATTTCATGAATTCAATTCTTAAAGGGTGCTTCATAATCTTTGATCTTCAACTACAACTTGTTACCCTTTCTCTTCTAATGGTTTCATTGCAAAATAACTATATATTGATTAAGGTTGTTATGTTTTCTAAATGATGTGTTATGAAGAATGGAGGGATAGTTATCTTAAATACAATATTATATTAAGTTTTAGGATTAATGGTGACCAAAACTATGGTAAGGTTTAGGTTATTGATAATCAAGGAAATATTTGGCTCACTAGGAAATACTTGGACTCTAGCAATCTAGGGAACTGTGGATATGACTCTTAATACTAGGGAGTGTTATAGTCCTTTTATGTTATAAATTCCACATTTAAAGGGATGGTTGTGGATGGATTTCTAAAGTTTAGGGTGCTTGCAATATCTTACTACGATCACCAAAAAAATAGATCAAGGTGAAAATGGTCCTATAATATACTAGGGGAAATTGACATATATTGAGTGCAAAAACATAATGTGAAATTTTTATGCTATGTGATTTCTAACACTATTACTTCAAGAGAGGAATTCTAAAATTACAACAAAGGGTAAAGTGCAATGGTGTGAGTGTGTTAACAAAAAATATCACCTTTTATTTTAAATTTGATAGCCATTTACTCTTCAAACTATTAGTATTTAATAATAAACATAATATTAATACTAATAATAAACATAATATTTAATAATAGATATAAACATAAATATCTTATTTCTTTCTATAAACATAACTTTCGAAATAAATATAATTTTTTTTTATAATACATTTGAAGAAGAAGATAAATAAAATTAGTTATTACTTGCTTAGATTCACTATGGTTCACCATAGTTGTAGCCTATTTGGACAAAGGGAAAGAATGAGAAGAATAGGTGGTGGGTGTGGTAAACCACAGTGCATTTAAGCAAGTAATAATAATTTGTATTTACTTATCTTATTCAAATGCATTATAAAAATATATTTTTATTTTTGATTTGTGTTGATAGGAATATTTATTATTAAATATTAATATTATGTTTATTAATTTTGGCACTATTGATATGAAGTAAATAATTTTATAAATTCTAGATAAAGACATTTTAAATAAATTTCTCTTGCCAAGAGATATCTCTCGGCATCTTTTAGATAGATATATTTAAGACATCTATACTAGTAGATATAAATGGTTGTTAGTTCTCTCCAAAAGGTTCTAGATCTATGTTAAAATACTTTTAAAATTAAATGTTGATCATTTCAAACTTAAGAAATATCTTTTAGCTTATTTTTTATATCAATAAGAAAATGAAACAAGTTGGAGGAATCTGCATAAGATTTAGAATAAGGCACGAAATATAGGAAAAATTCCTTGCATATGAAGCTTCTACATCTTCCTAATTGTTTTTGATTGAAGGGTAAAATAGGTTTTGAAGGGAATCAAAGCCCTACTAACACAATACTACTAAAGGAAAAGCACAACCAAACAACAACCAACTAAAAGAGGAAAAACAAAAAAAAAGAAAGAAACAACAAAAGGATTATACTCCATCTTCTTCAGTGTATCATTTTCTTCTAACTCTTGTTTGTAGAAGTCTTTTGCAAAGTTGCAAGGCCCAACAACTCTTTCTTTTCTTCATTAAACGATTTCTTTTTGGTACCTCTAGTATGAGAGCTCAAACCCTTTGTATCGCTATGAATCATCTACAATCCCTTATCCATGTTACTTTGTTCCTCATTATTTTTCCCTACAGATGTCATCTCAACAAATTTCTCTTCTTTCAGCTCCTTAATATTTTCAATTAAAATTCTAATGCCCTAAAGTTATACTATTTTGGATGGTATAGTGGCTAATTTTCAATTTTTTTTTCTAGAATTTGATTAATATTCTTGATTTTCTCTTCCAAACCTATAATTATTTTCTCATAATCATCATTCAAATCATTAATATCTTTTTCCATATCATCCAACCTATCCTTCACCTCCCTATCTGCTAGCTCATGTGTATCCCTTTCCTCATTCTAAAGAAATTTTTTCTATAAAGCTCTAATTTTGACATTGATTTTTAGAAAGAATCATTTAGCCAGTTTAGATTGATACATTACCCATTCTCTCACCAAGCCTAGGACATTGTATATCTCATCCTTGTTCATATGAAGGTACACAAATTCCTTAGGAATATCATGGATAGTATCAATTCCTTGAGCATCCATGACATTGCCCACATTTGGAAAATGATTATTACCAATCTTCTTATCCACAACCTTCTTCTTCCCTTTGTCTCTTCCACCATCCTTAATATTTTGACTCTACATTCCCATAGTTCTTGTATTTTCCCTCTCATTCTCATCTTCGGTCTAGGATCCATCAAACTAAGAAATTTGTATTTTGGCTTTCTTCTTTGGGGTTTTTTTCTACCCAGTTCTCTTTCATTTCTTAGGGTTTTCCTCCTCCTTTGAAGGTGACATCAAGTACATTTTGATAAAGGATTCCCCTTCATCCTCTTCGACCCAATCCTCATCATCTTCTTCCCCACTAGTATCAAAGATCGTGTCCAAATAATGGACAACCATGGTGTTGGCACTATTATCTTTCCTCCTCTGATCCCCATTAGTTATAATCAATCTAAGAAATCCTAAATAGCGTATCATGCCTTTTTGTGCGTCTGATTATTGCTCTCCCCCTTTGTTAAGCTGCATTCAAGGCCCCCATTTGCAAAAAAATTATATTTGACGACACTGCTTACATAGGTGAAACTAACCGCTCTTTCAAAACTAGAATCAAAGAACATAACATAGACATCAATCATGAGCGTGTCACCAAATCCTCCCTAGCCGACCATGCATCCTCCACCAAACACCATATTTTGCTAGAAACACCCAAATCCTTTCCCTTGAAAACAATTTTTTCAAAAAGAAACTCAAAGAAGCTATTGAGACCAATAACCACCCCATGAATCTCAATTGTGATGAAGATTGGAGCTTAAGTTCCTCTTGGAAACCTCTTTTATCTCACCTCAAAACCCTCCACCCCCACCCTCCTTCCTAGCTCTCCCTCCCTCGCCCCCCTAACATCCCCCTTTTTGTTTCCTTCTTGTCCTCAATCCAACTTTCTCCTTGTTCTCTCTTTGCCCCCCCTTTTTTTTTCCAAGCTCTTACCCCCCTCCCCCTTGATTTTCTTCATCCCCTTCACCCCCTATTTTCTTTTTACATTTCTTTTTTACCTTGTCCCTTATGGATCGTTCTCCTTCCTCCTTTTCCCTCTCTTTTTCCTTTGTGCTCCCTCCCCTTTTCATCTCCTCTTTTCTCTCTTCTTCCCTCTCTCCTTTTACTTCTTCACCCATCTCCTTTTAGTTTTTAGTCTTTAAGTCTTTAGATTTTGTGCCCTTCTTTTACGGTTTTAACTTTTTGTTTCTCTAATCATCTCAATATATTTAATCTGCTCATAAATTAACCCATGATATCACTTGGTTGAAAATCAATTTCATCGATTTTTGACTTTATTTTTATGCATTTTCTTGTTTTTGCCTTCATTTTCTAATAAATTGTTGTAATTTTTTTTATCCTTTTAATTTTATCTTGAATTATCAATTATCTTTTAATCTAATCATATAAAATAATTAACCTTTTGAAAATAATTAAAAGATAATTCTCTTAAGATTATAAAAAATAACAAACCCGATAAAAAAAAGTTTATAAAAAATAATAAACCTTTGGATCTCTTTCTTATTATAAAGTCCAAATTAGAAAGTTTAAACAAGTGCCATGTAGTGACTGGTACTTTCCTTTATGGTATTGTAAATATTGTTTTCTATATTTTAAAAAAATAAATGCAAGTTTATTAATGTGAATAAAAATAAATGTAAGTTTTGTTAATTATAGTATTTTAGTATTGTTAATTAGTTCTTTGCATGACCTAACCCTATACCCTAACTCTAATTGTATCCCTAATCCAAACCCTAACCCTAATAAAGAATTATAAAGTGACATACCAAAAAAATATCTATGAATTAATATTGAGAATAAGATTTGGAATAAAGATATTAGATGAGTAAAATTTTGGAGCATTGTATCTATTAATAATCTTTTAGTGATTTTTATTAATAATATTTTATTTTTAATTTATTTTAATTGTCGAACAATTCTAACCATAATTTTTACATTATTCAAGTAATTCTAATCCTAATCCTAATTATAATGCTTTTAGGGTTATAATAATTAATAATAATAAGATTAGAATTATAATTTAATTAATAATTATAATAATTCTAGTTATTTTAATTTAATTTTCATTTGTATTTATTTATTTTTTGAAGTTAATAAAATTTGGAAAATAAAAAGAGTGGCAATGTCAAATAGTTTAAGATTTATTTTAAATTTTATTTTAATTGTGTAAAATCAAATCCCTAAGAAGATTATTTTATATGTTAATTTATGGATGTGCTTTAATTTAAGTTTTATTTTATTATTACTTTAATAGTGGGAATCCAAATCTCTATAAAACAGCTAATTGATTTTTGTGAATGTAGAAAAACCACTTAATTTAATTATATATATATATATTAAATAATCAAAATATTATATCAGTAAAAGTAACATTTATTTATTTTAGAAAGATTTCATGAAATGACTATATAAAGCTAAAATTAAAAAATCATTCTTAAAAAAATGTAAAAAAATAGTTTACCTTGTTTTTCTCTACAAATTCACCCATAACACTCAAAACTTCTTAGCCAATTATGTTGAAGAAAAATAATTTTTAAAGTTAAATATTTAACATGTTAATGGAAATAAAAACACAAAACTCTCTCACAACACATATTCCAGGTTACACAAACTCTGTAAACATTTAATGCTAATTCAACAATTACTTGTGTCAAATTAAATCAATGACAATTGCACAATATCAAATTAACCATAATTTAAAAACCAATCAAATACATTTATTCCTGGTTTCATGAAAAAAAATGCATTACAATCATTAAGCAACACCCTTGCCTCTCTATTTTCTTTAAATCTTCAATTCACCTCACGCTGCTTTGTTGCAGACATTTACTAGGTTGTCTCCATCATGTACCAAGTTCCTCTATGTGTCTTCTCTCATTCCTCTTCTAAATCTGCACTTAACTCAAGCCTATTTGGGGTTGTGGTTTTTTCCATGAAGAGAAATTTCAAAGCAAACTAATTACAATTATTTCACTCATACTTGTATCTTTTCTCGCTGCCATCTATCGTCAAATTTCACTTATAAATATATGCTATCATTTCCCATGTATGTGCATCCATACATAGTCTTCCTTGACTCATGTTTCCCTCCCATATCCTCGGTTGCTCTCTTTATTTTATCACATGGCAGCTCCATATGTTCAGTCCAGCATATAAGATAACCAAAATTAAATATTATGCCATCTTTATTGCCATAGGGAATTTTAATTAACACCTTCTATGACCCAATGTACCTCTAAACCTTTCACACCTCATTTTATCCTTTAACATATATAATAGGATGATCCTACAATACTGGTTTACAATTTTCGGGAGATCCTGATTTTTGCTGAAATCACATATTTTTAGAAAATATAATAATTTAAGCATTGAAAAGTTCCATTTAAAGGATTCCAATTGAAGAGGGTTTAATTAAACCACCTTAGATCAAACCCTCTTAGATAGAACCTCACTAGTTTTAAACCATACCTATAACAGAGTCTCCTTTACACCTATCAAAATGCTGATAAAAAACCACTTTTGGTTAAGGGGTCAATGTAAACTGTTTAAATTTTATTTTTTCATGGTATGTAGATGCAGATATGCCAGGCTTTTGAAAATGTTTTGTGTTCATTTTATTATTTAATTAATTTTTATTTCTCTTGTGAATGTAGGTTTTCATTTGAAAATCAAGCTCTTTGTTATGCACATGTGGAAAAATAGGATTATCAAAAAAAAAAAGTATTAGTGCACTAGATATTGAAGCCCTTGATCCAACAAAAAAATAAAATTGAAACATCTAAAAAAAATTATGTTGTATATGAGTGTGAAATGTGGGAGAGTTAGCAAATAAATACGAAAGCACACAAACATCAATGAGACATATTATATTAAATATTTGAATCAAACAACTAATCTATTTGCAACAAATGAATCTTTGAAAAGGTTCCATTGTTCTCTATTCTCAAGGATTCATTGAATCATTTGGCTCTCATATTTTATATGTGCACTATGATTGTTAGAATGACAACTTGAGAAATGAGATAATGTTTAAAATGTAAGAAATCTAAGTTCTTACATCAAACTATGTGATGAAAGCCATTGATGCAGGAGCATCCAGTGGTGTAAGGGCAATCTTGCATCACCCAAAAATAGTTAAATTTCAAGTTTCTCAGTTTTTAGATATTTTTACATTTTTGGATACCCTTTTTGTCATAATGAAATTCCCAATTTACGGTTTTTATTTTTGGTTCATGGGTTGAAAGATATTGCAGTTTTAGTTTCCCAGATTTGCACCTG